>JAODXP020000027.1:2907221-2919721 GCA_027497455.2 Sardinella longiceps
AATATTTAAATCCTGAGGGAGCCACCGGAGCAGCGGGAGAGCCCGGGGTGGCAAACGCAGCAGGCTTAGCACTGGGTGCGCTGAGCTGTGCTGTGCTGTGCTACACTGTGCTGGTCTGTGCTACACTGTGCTGGGCTACTCACAGACATGCTAGGCTTTGCTGGTCCACTAGGCCGGCACTATGGTGTACCGGGCTATGAGTGTTTCTCGAAGTCGAGGAAGCATACTTGGAAAGCTGATTTTCCAAGTACTCCATGTCATTGGGTGTCGCCAAGCACTGTTCCAGTGTCAAAGAAAATTCTATCGAGGATTGAGTCCTTTATTCGTAGATTTTTCAAGGCAGCACTGATGGAACTTCATCTTAGTAGTGTACGACTTCCAAAGCGAGCGTTCTAACAAGGAAGCATTCTCAACTTTGAGAAACGTGTTCTATGTCTGGCCCCCTTGCTGTATTCTTAGGTACACTGTTGTACAATGTTGTCTTGTTTTAAGGTGCATATGCTCTGATGTAAGGTCTTGTACATCTACACTGTACATAGCAAAACCACAGCTATTTTACAGTACAGTGAAAATGGTAAAAGTACACACTTTCCATACTCAAGTAGAAGCAGAGATACTTTTACTTTGTAAAATAAGACTGGCCAAACCAGCCTGACTTAACTTCCTTATTCAAGTAAAACTTAAAACAGGCTCTGAACAACAAAAGTAAAAAGTATTTAGCCCATTAAGGTCCATTTTAGCCCTTTTTTGTTGTTGAAATGTAGTCAGGTAAAAGTCAAAGTTGTCAGAAAGATAATAAATACTCAAGTGAAGTACTTATACTTCAAAATGCTACACTAAAAGTACAGTACTTGAGTATGTACATCATTCCTTCCCATATCTGACAGTGTTGCATTGTACTGTACTGCGCTCCACTATACTGCATTGTGGTTTACTTTGCTCTGCCATCTAATAGAATAGGTCTACTGTATTTTCTTGCATGGGGCTGTGTGCTGCCATGTTGTGCTGTGCTGTATAGGACCATACTGTGCTGTGCTGTTCAATATTGCACTGTCCCTGGCCAGAGACCTGTGGCTCATGAATAATTTGCTGGTGTTAATCTTGAGTGGTCTTGATTTATTCTGGACTGTCTTTGAAGCCCTGCATGCTGAGGGCTTTATGGGGGAAAGACACAGGAGATGAAACCGCAGAGATGAACAACAGCAATAAAATACAGATAGAGATAGAGAGAGAGAGAGAGAGAGAGAGAGAGAGAGAGAGAGAGAGAGAGAGAGAGAGAGAGAGAGAGAGAGTAAAACAGGATCCAGAGCACACTGTGCTGACAAATCGTTGCCGCAGCCCCTGCCAGCTTTCATGCAAAGATGCTCCAGGTGCTTTTTAGAAGAGGAAGAAAAAAGAAAAAAAAGAAAAACAGACTCATTTGGGATGGGCAGACAAAACATATTTGACATGCACCAATACATGTGATATTAAATGACTGAATAGGACTTTACCAAGTACAGAGCACATGTCATCCTGTCCCATCGCTCGTTGCTGGTGTCGGAGACACAGACGCTATAATTAACTGGTTCACCTTGGGGTCCTACCTGGAAGGAAACTAGAGTTCAGAACCTTGACTGAAAAGACCCCCCCATGCGCTCCAGGGGAAAGGGAGAGTGTGTGTATGAGTGTATGTGTGTGAGTGTGTGTATGGGTGGGGGTGTGTGAGGGTGTAGAGGGGTGTGGTAGATGGCCACCCGTGCCATCGCTCCCTACCCCTCTCAGTGGCACCCCAGTTTAAGAGGGTAATGACCCGGCACTAATTACAGCTCGTTCGTTCGGCTCGATCAAAGTCAACGTCACGCAGGCCGAATCAAGGGTGTGTGTGTATGTGTCTGTGTGTCTGTGTATGTGTGTGTGTGTATGGGAGGGGGGGGGGGGGGGGATGGTTAGGAACATTGTTTTTTGGGTTCTTCATCCCAGAAGTCTGCAGTTCTAGAGGCAGGATGATGAAGGTGAGAGGGGCATGAGGGGCAAATTGCTGACAAACAGGGTTTCTGACATAGGTGAGGCAGCAGGGGCTGGACAGCAGAAGCTGGACCATTAGTAGCAATGAGGATCAGCCAGGAGAGCAGAGAGAGAGAGAGAGAGGGAAAGAGGGAGATGAGAGGATAAGAGAGGTGAGGAGGCTACAGAGGCCTCACCCAAGGGTTTCCTGCCAGCAGACCCAAAAGACTCCCCAAGACCCCCCACCCCCGCCCCCCTGCACCCTCCGAACCTCCAGAGGCACCCAGAGGAGCCGACTAGCATACCCACTTAAAGAAGTTAGTGTCCTTCATTTCCCAAACTTTGTTTCTGTGAATTCATTCCACATTTAAATGAAACAGTGAGACAGAGAGAAAAAGAGGGGGAGAGAAAAAAGAGGGAGAGAGAAAGACAGAGAGAGAGAGAGAGAGAGAGAGAGAGAGAGAGAGAGAGAGAGAGAGAGAGAGCAAGAGAGCAATAGAAAGGATATGATGATGTTTCAGGGGACGAATAGAAAAAGGAAGGAAAGGGTGGAAAAAGGAAAGGAAGAGGAAAGTAAAAAATCTCATTATGAACGGTTCTCCAGTTTCTCTCCCTCATCCCCTGTCCTCAGCACCACCGAACAGAACAGAATAGCATGGCAGAGCACAGAGCAGAACTGAGAAGAGAAGAGCAGAGCAGGCTAGACTGGGGCAGAGCAGGAGTGGGCTAAGCTGTGCTATGCTATGGATTTGCAGTAGAGTGGATTTCAGCAGTAGAATTGCAAGGGAATGTGATGCAAGGGGACTCAAGTGGAGCACAACAGAACTGAGCAGCACAGTATCAGACTCACATAACCTTCCACCATACACACACACACATACACACACACACTCTCTCTCTCTCATACACACAAACAACAAACACACGCACACATACACACACACACACACACACACACATACACACACACACACACACACACACACACACACATGCACACACACACACACACACACACACACACACACACACACACACACACTGTCTCTCTCTCTCTCTCTCTTTCACACACACACACACACACACACACACACACACACACACACACACACACACACACACACACACACACACACACAATCCAATCCTTCACCCCCTCCATCCACCACTACACCCCCCCTCCCCCTTTCCTCCCTTCTCCTTCCTCCTTCCGTTGGGGAGGCAGAGGCCTGTGCTGTGCAGTCCTGCATCTGGTCCTTCTCAGCCGGGCCGGCTGTGTGTGAATCATAGCCCAGCAGAGCGGAGCGGAGGGGAGTCCACACTCGACTCAGGAGTTAGTTAACTCAATTAGATCCAGCTTCCTTTGATAGAGTAGCAAGGCCTGCTGATAACAGAGAGAGAGAGAGAGAGAGAGAGAGAGAGAGAGAGAGAGAGAGAGAGAGAGAGAGCTAAGAACAGCTAAAAACAGCTCATTTTAATTTCAATGTCTACGTAAAAGGAGAGAAAAGGAGAGGAGAACTGTGTGCCTTAGACCTGTTCAAAAAAGACTTTTTTTGTTATTTTAAAGCCAATTGCTGTGATTCCCATTCTCCAAGCTGTGGAATGACCAGATATAAAATTATTTTGATTTTGGACCATGGGAAGGCCTGCCTCATGAGCCATGAAGTTTTAATGCTGATTTTTGTTAAAAACGCCTGAGATTTTGGCCCATTTTGCCTCATAACTTTCATATAATTAGTCATAGAACATTATGAAAGGTGCCATATGAAAGCTGGGGACATGTACTTTCAGATGATACCCAATATGTTAGTGATCTAGACAGTCATTGTTGTTTTTAAAGCTAAAAAGTGCTAAATTTTAGGCGATTTTGGAGGTTTCAGATCAGACATCACATAATTTTACCTGTTACATGTACTAAATCAACAAATATAATGACAAAGTGAACTTTGCAATGAAATATATTTACAGTAATAGCATTGGAACATTGAAAATAACATTTTCTGCACATTAGGGACAGAAAACCAGGTGTATTAGGTTGAACATGAAAGTAATTACATATTATACATAGGAACTGGAGAGTCAATTATTGCAATAACATTATCATTAGTTCAGTATGGCTTTCTTGAAGCTGTCAAATATCCTCGTAATGCACTCCACAACCTAAAGCAGACAACTTCTCTGTTCTAGATTTGTTGTCATCTCAGTGGCAAAATCAGACAGTCTGTTTCCCCATCATCAATCGATCGACAGCACTTACTGATTTGGTAGGGCCAGAATCACACTTCTTATTTGATGCACTTGGAGTTGAGACTGATTGGATAACTCAACCAGGGGAAACCCGGAAAGAGTATAATCTGGGTTCCCACTCTTTCTTCAACATCAAATGTAAGGACATTTCTAGGCTTTTTTCCGCAAATTCAAGGACAGGGATCACCAACTATCAAAGCTACGATACACCAACATGCGGTGCATTTGTGCAGGCACAGTGAGCAAATTCATAATGTCTTAAAGTGAAGACTTGGTGTAGGCATAACTCAAGCATGTCTGAGTATACAGTACTTATTGCACTAGATAGCGAGTGGAATGAAAGAATTTGTAACAACATTGGCAGAACGCAAAATGTTTTGTCATTGGATCAATGTAAACTGCTTTTTCGCGTTTGTGTTCACAGTCGATCTATTTCTTCATTCTTTCATACAATTCTTTCATTGTACTTGCTTTATAGTGCAGTCAGCAGGCTCCTGCAACAGGGCTATGCTTGAATTACACCAAAAACTTTGCTTTAATGAAGATATGGCTTACGTCAAAATCTCCAAGATGGCCTCTGAGCGAAGGGACTTGCAATAAAAGGACTTCAAAAGGACTGCAACTAGCAAGGATGAACATCTGGTCAAACTAAACTATCAAAATCATGGAAAACACAATTGAACAGCTCTTTGTTCAACACTTTCTTTTGTACAGAGACTCTGCCCATTCACTAGTGAGAAACAATTAACGAGTACTCTAGAGAGATGATAATCAAGTGGAAGAGCATAGGAAGGTACTGCCAGGTTGCTGTAACTTTGCTATTTTGGTCAGCCTTGATGGTTATAACTGGTTTGGGCATTGCTAGAGGAGTCAAATTATGCTGGTGTGGAATCTATATTTTCTGCAGAAAGGACATCATTCTCCAATACAGTACTAATATTTTTTCTAAATCATTGATATTTAAAATAAGAGGGTTCAAGAAGGCTATTTTTACCATGCTTTGACATCATACATTTTGAAAACACAATCAAGATAAATGTATCTCCTCAGTATACTGTACGAGGGCTATACGAATCTGAATGAAGGATTAAATGCAATTACAATTTTCCTGGACAATACAGATTTTTTCCAGGACAATACAGATGTTTTCCATAACTGGAAAAGCCACCCCTAAGATTTCAGGTTTTCTAGGTTTTCCAGGATGTGTGGGAACCCAGTAATGGGTACCATTCAGCTGAAAAGTTTGTGAAGTCTATCAAGGAGACTAGGCCTAATGATGTTTCTGAACGAGGGGTGAAAATGATGTCTGATTTTGCCACTGAGATAACAGCAAATCTAGAACAGAGAAGTTGTCTGCTTTAGGTTGTGGAGTACATTACGAGGAAATTTGACAGCTTTGACAGCTTTCCTGTTCAACCTAATACACCTGGTTTTGTGTTCCTATGTGCAGAAAATGTTATTTTTAATGTTCCAATGCTATTACTGTAAATATATATCATTGCAAAGTTCAATTTGGCATTATATTTGTTGATTTAGTACATGTAACAGATAAAACGATGTGATGTCTGATCTGAAACCTCCAAAATCGCCTAAATTTTAGCACTTTTTAGCTTTAAAAACAACAATGACTGTCTAGATCACTAACATATTGGGTATCACCTGAAAGTACATGCCCCCAGCTTTCATATGGCACCTTTCATAATGTTCTATGACTAATTATATGGAAGTTATGAGGCAAAATGGGCCAAAATCTCAGGCGTTTTTAACAAAAATCAGCATTAAAACTTCATGGCTCATGAGGCAGGCCTTCCCATGGTCCAAAATCAAAATAATTTTATATCTGGTCATTCCATAGCTTGGAGAATGGGAATCACAGCAATTGGCTTTAAAATAACAAAAAAAGTTTTTTTGAACAGGTCTAGTGTGCCTATATGTATGTGTGTGTGTGTGTGTGTGTGTGTGTGTGTGTGTGTGTGTGTGTGTGTGTGTGTGTGTGTGAAGAGGGGTATTCTTGTGAATGTTTGTGTGTATGTGTTGTGCTTTTTGTGTTGTGATAATGTGTGAGTCTGCCTTTCTATGTGCATGTATATTTGTACTTGAATGTGTGTGTGTGTGTGTGTGTGTGTGTGTGTGTGTGTGTGTGTGTGTGTGTGTGTGTGTGTGTGTGTGTGCGCGTGTGTGTGTATGTGTGTGCACGTGCACATGTCTGTGTGTGTGTGTGTGTGTGTGTGTGTGTGTGTGCGCACAATAGCAGGAGAAAAATAGAACATAGGTTTTGAATAACTTTGGTGCTCTCCCTGTGTTATCCCTGTGAGCCCTGGGGGAACAGGGAACGTGAGCCTAAAAAACAAGGCCATATGCATTTAGGTAGTCCCCATCTATTAATTTCCTATCTGCATTATCCACTTAGACCGAGGAACCGCACTGATGCGTATCGCATGGGCCCTCACTTCCTGGAGACCAATGCTAAAGACATCGCGCTCTGGCACAACATTATACTTGTCAGTCACCAAAATAAAAAAAGGCAGCACTGTGTGCTTGTACAAATACTCAAACGCTGGTCAAATACTTACTCTGAAATACTTGAATATAGGCATAAATATAGACTTCTTTTTTAGGGGTTTGAGGGGGACTTGGGGGCACTCAGGATTTAAGTCTCCTTTAATAACAATGTTGGGAAGAAAACAAACTTTCGGATGAGTGCCCACACTTTCTTACAAAGAGCTATAATTTGTCAGTTTACCTCAAAGTCAATAATGTCATGGCTTGGAACTTGAAAATGGTTGTTTTTATAGTACAGGATAAGTCACATCAGTTTAGCTTTGATGTAATGCTGCATATATTCAGACATGTACATTATCCCAAGAGATCAATGTCAAAAATAGTAATTATAATGGAAATGTAGGCATCACAACAATATACACATACTTTGAACTGTCAGTACTTGGCTTGGTTAAGTGAGTGTTATATGCCTGATACCAAGGATTTAAATGTGCATGAAAATTGATCTCTCTGAACCATCCACTGTTTTCTTTCACTGGGTAAACAAAAATTTCTTTGCAGCCTTGGTAAACCTAATCCTCTGACATCTTAAGAAGGTGATTTGTATCTCTCCTTTGATTCAAAACAAATAATAAAAAAAAGAAATAAAAATATATTTTTTTTCCTCTATCGTATGTTTTTTGTTTGCCCAGTGTTCTCAGGCACATCAAAGCAAGCAAAGCCCTCGTCTTCAAGCAGTGGGAGTTATGGGATCTGGGGGTGGGGGTGGAGGTGCGGTGGAGGTGGAGATGGAGGGGGTCCCCCATCTCCACGGCTCCTCTCTGTCTCTCACCTTCCCAGACAACAAGCCAATACCATCCACTACGAGATGGATCCACACACAGCGTAAGTGTCTATAGTGTGTGAGGGGGAGGAGTGTGTGTGTGTGTGTGTGTGTGTGTGTGTGTGTGTGTATGTAGGTATATATATATAGTGTGTGTGTGTGTGTGTGTGTGTGGGAGATGCGAGCCTGTCAGAGCTGTCTCGTCAGCGCGGCAATCTCTCTAACTATTCTCCCAGCCTGCCTCCCGATCAGCGCTCCACTCCTGCAGCCCTGCACCAGTGCTGACAACCCTCATATAATTAAACGCAGTGAGTCCCCCGCTACCTATGAGCGGAGCTGACAGGATGATATACCTACCGCTCTTCTCTGTCAGCCCGCACACACCGGTCCCCAGTATCACTGGGGCGCTGAATCGGAAGACCCACGACTGGCCCTAATTGATTGAGCCCCGTTTTTGGGTGCAGTTGAGGGGGGAGACGGGGGTTTGGTGATTTCTTGTGACCCGTCTCTCTCCACGACCCCCCCCCCCCTCATCCTCCCCATTTCCCGTCATGCTGTCTCAGTCCCGTTACCCCGTTTTTTTTCCATCACTGTCTGTCTATCGGTCTGCGGCTGGCTGGCCTGCTTTCCCTGCTGGCTGGTATTTGATTCGTCTATAGGGAGACACAGCGAAGATTATGGGATGGACAGTGTAAGGCTCTGTGGAGCGATGGGCAAATGAGACTCTCTTGTTGAGCTCATCTTACGGTAATGAGTGGTGGTGGGGGGGGTTTGTTATGGAGGCCGATCAGTGGCATTGTGGTAGTGACTCAGACCTGCTATAGCACAGTAAGACAGAGGAGGAGGAGGAGGAGGACACGAAGAGAGGAAGGACATAGTGAACGGCGGGGGCGGAAGAAGAGAGAGACTGAGAGATTGGAGAAAAGCGGAAGAGAAACAGAGAGTGCATCAGAGCGATTGAGAGAGGTATGAGAAATGCACTTAGTGAGTGAGCGATAGAGAGAGAGAGTGGCAAAGAGAGATAAAATCAGAGTGAATGAATGAGTGAGTGAATGACACAGAGAGAGAAAGAGAGATGAGGATAAGGGGAGAGGTCCTCTATTAAAGGCTACCTCTGTCTCACATGTCAGAATGAGAGCGAGGTATGATCCCTGATGCCTCCCTCTCTCCCTCCCTCCGTTCCGTTCTGCTGCCGCGGCACGGCCCCACCTACTCCCCGTTACCACGCCGACCACGAGCCTGGGCCGCGCTCAGTGATTAGAGCAATTACTCGTCAAGGCTCTGTCACGGCCAATCACGTCTCGGCCGCTGAGCTTGGCGGTTGGTCGGCAGGCGAGCGTGAGTGTGAGGGGTGACCCAGACCTGCCTTGGCGTGGGGACATTAAAGGAAGTCCCTCTCGCTGGGGCTCAGCCATCACTGTTAGCAACGGCACTACTGATGATGCTAATACTGCTAGCAATACTATGGAAGCATTAGCGTAGCGTCCTCTTTCAGCTCCTTCTCTTCTTCCACCATTAATGGCAGTATACCTTTGCAGTTCTGTTCCTTCTATCTCTCTCTCTCTTCTCTCTCTGTGTGTCCTCTTTTCTTTCTGTACTCTCCATCTTTGTCTGTCTATCTGTCTGTTTGTCTATCTCTCTCGCCATCTATCTCTGTCTGACCATCTCTCTCTCTCTCTGTCTCTCTTTGCCAGGCTGGGATCATTATCCAGTAATGATCTCATCTCGGCGAGCCCCCTGTCCCTTCAGCAGGGCCCAGTGAAATCAGGCCTGGCAACCTGGGAGACCCCCTGTCACTGTTTATGTCATCTCCTTACCACATATCCATCACAGGGATTGTCCTCCAATATCTGGCCTCTCTCTCTCTCTCTCTCTCTCTCTCTCTCTCTCTCTCTCTCTCTCTCTCTCATTGTTAACCCCTTTATTTCCTCCACTCTTTCACCCCTTCCATCATCACTCTTTCAAATCTCTTGTGATTTCAGGGGCTATTTTTTCCTCCAATGTGATGTGCTCCTTTGACAAGGCTGAGAATTATATACTCTCTTGCCCTCTCTTTCTCCTTTCACCTAATTTCTCCTTCTCTCTTTCTCTCTCTCTGTCTTTCGCTTTCTTTTCCTCAAAATCGGTGCATTTCAGAATGCTCTTCTTTATCCCCCAGTCTTTCTCTCCATTCCCAGTTGCATGGTGGGACTGATCCCAGCAGTGAGGCAGATATCTGCTGGGGGTTTGACACTCTGAAATTATTTGGATGATTTCCCTTCTTGACCCCCTGCTGAGGAGATCTGAGGCGCGACGCTGCATCAAGGAGATCAGTTTAAAAGCACAGACACCACCGTGACTCTTCCACCGCCATAAACCGTCTCGCCTGAAAATGGTGGGGGTTGACGTTGCTGTGCTAGACCTATAACACGCTAAACAACACAATATGGTCATGCTGATATCCTGTGATGAATGTAGAGTATTTAAACAAACGGATTAAACAATACCAGCACTATTGCATGCCTATACCGAAAAAAAAACGAGATAACAAACACTATGTATTAGACTGGAAAAGAGAAAAAGAGAAATCTTGCTGCTCACAAATCATCCAAGCCCAATATTTATTTATTTACTTTTTTTTATTACATTTTGTGTTGACCCTTAATTTTGAACCATCTATAGAATATAGAGAGGATATGAGACAACGTTGTCCTGTTAATATGGTGATTTGTCATCTGTCTGGAGCAATAGCTGGATTGATGCGAATCCATGTGACAGCTTTACATGTTCACATGCCCTTGTTATATGTATTTTTACCCTGTTGTTGTTTTGCCTTTGTAAAACGATGCAGTAATTTGCTGTGTTGTAAGACCCTGCCTAATTATTAGCCAAGTCAATCTACTTTTTTTCTCTCTCTTGAATATGGTCACTAAAAATAGTGAACAGTGGCAATATGATTAAGTCCAACTCTTGCTTTGCTGTAGGCTATTCTCCTGTCCCAACTAAGGCCTGTAATCTCCAGAGTTTTAATAACAACAACAACAACAACAACAATAATAATAATGATAATAATAATAATAATTGCCATTTATCCATTAAATATGACAGATTGGGAGTACAGGGGAGGACAGAGAAAGATGGAAGAACACCAGGGCAATTTCTCTTAGAGATATATATAAATATATGTCTTCATATTATTTTCTGAAGTTAAACTCAGATATATTGTTTGTGATGTTTCCAGCCTAGCTGTCACCAGCAGGAGATGTCGGAGTCTCCGATATTATTTTTGGCCGGCCACGGTCCATCTTGGGGCACAATAGAGCCTCTTTCATTTTCTGTGTCATAATGCGATGGTGGAATATTTCCCTGGGAGGCATCCCAAGTATTGGAAAAGCGAATAACATATGTTGTGTCTCACACCCATCCCTGCTGCTTCAGCCCACGAGAGCTCATGACCAGTGAGCCCACGGGTGCTAAGGGCTGCAGACTGCGGAGCATAGTATGCTTGTGTGTGTGTGTGTGTGTCAGAGGAACACTCATTTGTTTAGAAAGGAGCGTGCTCATATCAGTGGCTCCTACGTAGAAATGCACAGGGGGGGAAGAGCAGGAGAAGAGAACAAACATTTTCCCAAGTGTTTCCGCCGCTGCCCAAGCTGCCAGAATTATATTGCACATGTGCGGCTTTATTGATATTGAAGCAAACTTGATTGGGGACTTCCACAAGGAAACACTCAAAGCAGATTACATGTTCTTGTAGAGTATTCCCTGAGATGGGACATTTTCACAATGGTTCACAGTGGTGTTTCTTAGAAGACAGTGAAATTGTGAGAAAGAAGAATGCCATATTCACAGTTCTCACTTGTTGTTAGATAACTGGCTCTGCTTAGATTAATCAAAGACATCACAAATGAATGAAATTTTCAACCTAGTATTTTACTAAAAAACAAACAAACAAAAAACACAAAACATGAAAACAAAACCCAGATACAGTATGCAAACGCTACAACACAGAAAACATCTTCAAAGCATTTTTATCGGCGACTATATGAAAAATATAATATTAATATTACTATATTATGTTATTGTGTGTTATTTTTTTTATAACATAATCATAATAGTTATATTATAACAGTATTATCAATACAGACAAGATTAGACATGTTATTGTAGATCATTTTAGCTATTATTGTAGGCACCTTGACAGTGAGAGCAGTCTGTGTGTGAAGGCTCTGTATGGGTGAATATTATGAGTTGGAAGAGGAGGAGATGATGACAGCACAGGCTCCCTTTCTTGCCTTTCCTTGGGGACTCCTTACCTCACTTGCCTGCAAATTAGCCCAATTAGTCAAAATGGCTGCAATGTGGCTGCCTGTCAAATCTAACAGTCAAATCAGTACCAGAGGTCATTCTCCCTCATTTAAGCACACCATGCGTAAGTCGTGTCTCTCCACTGGTGTGACACCAGTCTGTGTGTGTGTGTGTGTGTGTGTGTGTGTGTGTGTGTGTGTGGATAGTGTGCAGGCATGTGCATGCACTTATATGTGTATATGTGCATTTATGTGTGTATATTTAAGTGTATTGCTCATACATGCATTCATGTGTGTTCATGTGTGTGTGTGTGTGTGTGTGTGTGTGTGTGTGTGTGTGTGTGTGTGTGTGTGTGTGTGTGTGTGTGTGTGTACTTTCATACATGAAAGCAAGTCCTCCACATTTCTGGGGCTTGAGTGTGTATATATAGAGGTATATACTGTATGTGTGTGTGCATGAGACAGGCCGAACCTCCTCAGGTAAAATCCACTGTGGCTGTGCCGGCTCTTTATTCCCTGCTGTTTTGTGTCTTTTATCTCTGTAAATCAAAAGGCAGTGGGGGAAAAAATGGCTCCTCTCTGTGCATGAAAAACAGAAAAAAAAATAAAAAAAAAATAAAAAAATAGAGGGCGACTTTGTGGCAAACAAAGTTTGA
>JAODXP020000027.1:2924721-2927221 GCA_027497455.2 Sardinella longiceps
GTAAGGTCACTGACAACATTTTGTATGGCCTATACACATCCGATGTGTCCCAGTTTGCTGTCCGACAGGAAATTGGAACAGTTTTCCGTTCTCTGGAGGACTGTTACAATATGTGTGTACAGTAGCTTTTAATCAGATCTTTAATTTCGAATGCATATTGGACTCGGTTTGCCTCAAAAATAAAAAAGACGGCCTCCCCATAGACGACTATGTAATCAGCCTTTGCTAATTTACAGGGTGATTTTCTGATAAATGGGATAAACTGTTGTGAAAAGTCTACAAATGACAGACTCAGGAGTTTCATATGAGCTCTGAATTCTCTGGAGTTTGAAATGATATTGTGGTGTATGCTTCCCAAAATATCTTCCTCCTCGGAAACAAGTGACAGTCTTTTCAAAGTCTCCTTTCTGCAACTGATACCAACATAAGTCAATTGCAAGGACGAGTGAATATGAGTGAAAAAAGGGTCAACTTGCGCTCAAGCTTGGGTGCTTCTTGGAGCAGGACAACAGTTTTGACTCAAGACGTTTTGCATCTTAATAAAGCTCACAAGCAAGTGTTCTGTGGCTCTTTTTGGGTTTAGTCTGTAAGAAGTGGCCTAGAACCTAGAACCTAGAACTGATGTATTATGTTAATGAAGTCCTGAGAAGAGATGAGAAATGATCCAAGGAATAAAAACAAGAAAGCAATTCTGTAACATTGTACAATATGTTCCTGTACCGTGGGTTAGCATTAATGAAGTGAAGGGATGTCACAGCAGGAGCAATATTATACTCCAAGTTATAGTTGTGAAAATTGTGGTATACTTTTAGTTGACAGGAAATGATTATCTTTACCACTATCAAGCTATCAATTTACCAAATCTAAATGATTTTTCTTTCTTTTTGCTTCCTCCAGAGCTGGATTATGCGCTCCCACCCCGGATCTCACGTAGCAGGGATATGTCCTCACTTGTTTGGCCTGTCGTTCCCAGGGGGGGCCTGGAACCGGGCGCTTAAATCAAAGGTGCTGAAAGGCGGCTCGCTGGGATGCCACTGAGAACGCTGTGTTTTTCAGTGCAGTTATTTCCAGGTTATCAGATCGTGTTCCCCCCCCCTCCCAATGCTCTTGTTTTAAGGCTTCCACCTCCCACCTTTCACACACACACACACGCACGCACGCACGCACACACACACACACACACACACACACACACACACACACCTAACCACTATGATTCTAACTTGATACCCTACCCTTTCCCATCTAACATCGGCCCCTCTACCTCCACCCCCATCTCACCTGGTTCCTTGCCTTCCGCAGCTGCCAGGAAGCCTTCCCATGTTCTTCAGCACAAAGGCAGCCCAGTGTTCAGCGTTCACTGTGGCACTGGCAGCTCTGCTGTAGTCTCTGAAGGCAAGCCATGGTCCCAAATGACAAGGGACATGTTGCCAGCCATTCTTTCATAAAAGAGGGATCAGAAAAGGTCCTGTGCCTATAGCCTTAATCACCAGCTTGCCCCTTATGAAGAAAAAGACCTTTGTGGTCTTTCCAAATGGAGAGTTTTACCCTAAAATCCAAGCGAATTGACTGATATCAGTAACAACATACCTGTCTCTTGGTATGCAGTGCCGCCTCCTTCCTAAGTAGATGCTTAAGCTGGTGCGAAGCGGAGATGGGAGATTCTGATGGGGGCATCAATCTCATGCTGTTCTTCGCATGACCAGAGTAGTAAGTGCAGAACATTTTATTTAAATAAATACACACTCACACACACCTAAGTGGTAACACACATGAAAATGAAAAAAAAAAAAAAAAAAACCCTGCACATTGCACATTAAGTACACACTTGTTTGGAATTTGCCTTCGCTGCGTGGCGGTTTCCACATGAAAAATGAGAGCAGGATAAAATTTACAATTCAGATGGGTTTCCTTAGGGATTCCCATTTAGGATGCATTGGCATAATGCATTTGTTGTCTTTACCACTCACCAATGCCATTGAACATCATTAGGTAATGCGCACTCACTGGTTGAGGAAAATAAAGTGTTTATCATCATTATGCGCCGTCGTCTAGTCGTTAAGGGCAGCGAAGAGGAGGCGCGGCGGTGGCAGCGGCGACGAGGGGAAGCGAGGGGTGTCTCCCACAGACCCTCTCGTCGAGGAGCCACTGTGGTGTTTGCAGAGCCTCCGCCACCGCCACTACTACACCTTCTAACTCTGTCCATTTATCAAGCGACTTTCACAAACTTGCTGCTGGGAAGGAACATCATTAGATTCCCCCCTCTGCACCTCCCTCCAACATCGAGGATGGGTGTGTGTGTGTGTGTGTGTGTGTGTGTGTGTGTGTGTGTGTGTGTGTGTGTGTGTGTGAAGATAAAAACACATGGAGCAAACAATAGAGAAGTGTTGTGCTGATGGGGCGCTAAAGTTGTTGTTTGTTGCTTCTATGGAGATGGTTATTAGTAGCTCTTTTTTTAAATCAGATTTTACTTGTGACAAAGGGGCAAGCTCTCTCGGGG
>JAODXP020000027.1:2932221-2934721 GCA_027497455.2 Sardinella longiceps
ATTTACTGTGAAGTTTATCTGTGATGCTGCCGTTGTTTTGGGACTTTCCTAATAGTACTTGTGTTCGACAGGCGCAACCCATTGACTGCTGAATGAATCGTGGAGCAGGGACAGATTGAGGGACGCTCTGGTTCAGTGATGTTAGCGACAAAGCAAAAGGTTACGTTGCAATTGTTTAGGTGCACACCTGCATTTGCCTGCCAGAAGAGCTGGCAACAACAACAACAACAACAATCAACAATCAACAACAACAATAAAATCAAAAGCAACATTTTTGCTTTGTTACCCTCCTCTCTAGAGGAGACTCATTTAGTGTGTAATTGGTTCAACAACTGTTTGGGGAGTTTGTACATTTGCATCATGTGGTGTGTGTGGAAGCATGGTGTTTGAAGCTACATTCATTGCCAATTCAGTGAATCTTACCGCAACATCGGTTTACTACCTTCATTGGACACTTCTGACCACTTAGATTACAATCAGGTAATAACATAATTATTGTTTATATATCAGATATAATAACATGCTCATGACTGTGTTATAAGCCTAACACGTGCTGTGGTGCAAACTTAAAATGTATTAAGGGTCTTGACAAATGAGTTCATTACATGTGCAATTTAACCTTCATGTATCTATGGTTCATAGCGTTAATTCCTTGTCTTTGTACGTATTAATCTTGTTGAGATCCATGTCATTTGCTTTACAGGAAAGTAATGAGTCGGAACCAAGACAGTCTCCTACATTTATTGAGAGGCAAAAAGGACACTGCATCTTACACAGGGGACATTTCAATAAACACACACACACACACACACACACACACACACACACACACACACACACACACACACACACACACACACACACACACACACACAGGCACTCACAGTCCATTATACAAGATCTAAGTATGATGAGCATCTCCTCAAAAGGGGGCTCAGTGCATAACCTGAGCAGTACTCTGTCTGACACCCATCCAGATGCAGTTAACTTTATTCCAGGACCAACATCCTTACAGCACAACCCACCCACTGTCACTTTTCATCCCTGAACGAGACACGGACTTTGCTCTCTTCACGAACTTCTCACCTCCATCTTACCTTTCTATCCTTACCACTCCTTCCCCATCCATCCATCCATCCCCCCCTCCCTCTCTCTTTCTCTCTATCACTTTCTCCCTTCGTCACTTTATTTTTTTTCCAGGACGCATTATTCCTTTTAAACTTCAATCCTATTTACGGCTCTCCTCTTTCCCCTGAACCGCCCCGGGCTATGAAACAATTCATCCAATGGCCTGTGTGTGTCGACTCGGCCTGTCAGGAAACCTCTGCTGGGATCTTCACAGAGGATGCTGTGTGTATGTGTGTGTGTGTGTGTGTGTGTGTGTGTGTGTGTGTGTGTGTGTGTGTGTGTGTGTGTGTGTGTGTGTGTGTGTGTGTGTGTACTTGTGAGGGTTGAAGGGCTGAAGGATGAAGATCTGACTCAGTCTTGACAGACTACCTTACTGATGTCAGCGTCTGCTAGGATGGGTCTTTTGTGAGCTAATTACCCTGGTATGCGGTTACTACAGTTTATGACAATTAATCAAACAAAACACAGACAGACTCTCTTTCTTTATCTCTCTGTTTCCCGCACAGACAGAAACACACCTGGTATCAGGTAATAGGCTTCACCTGGACAAAAAGGCATATTTGTCCTCTGTCTATTGACAGTCTGTCTTGCTGCAGTGAGGTATGAATAGTCTGGAGAAATGTTCAAGGTTTACCTCATAAACTTTAAACTGTCTCTGAAACTTATCAGTGAATCAGAGGGCAGCTCTTCAGCTTTGAAGGATGAACGTTCCCAGACTCTGGGGTGATTTCCAGATACAAGCAATACCTTTAAGTCACTGTCAAAGAATATGCTCACAGAACAATGCACAACCACCCCCAACACACTATTAAAAATGCTTGGTCAGCATTTTTGGTTTGGTCTCCCAGAAAAAAGAAGGTGTGTTATTACAAGACTGACGGAAACCTTCCTCTTTATCCTCTCATATAAGGATCAAAGCGATAAAAAAAAAAAAAAAAAAAAAAAAAACACTTTTAATGGAGATGGAAGAGATGGCTGAAGTGACAAGTCACAAATTATGCGGACAAGTGAGTAGTTGCAGTTTCATCAGTTGAAAGTTAAGTGTGCTAGGAAAGGGTAGATATCCTTGGCATGCCAATTTGTGCCCTTTTCCAACAACTGCCCAGATCAGCAGAATGGCACAAGGAAGCTGCTTGATGCAAGGAAGGAAACTGGGATGAAAAAACATGCCCATCATCCTTTGTTATTTTATTGGGTTGTTTCCTGGTTGCGTGTCTTTTTTTTTTTTTTGTCAAGACATGATGCCTCTGCCCGCGCACCAATTAAATAGACGCGTCGGGGCATAAACAGCCTGGCACTGCGTAGTTCAGGGTGAGGGATCACTTTGGTGCAAAGTTCTTCCCCGCGCCTGATTGACACACGGCAGGTAGGC
>JAODXP020000027.1:2937221-2967221 GCA_027497455.2 Sardinella longiceps
CACTGACAGCCCTGACTGAATAAATTATGAAGCCTCATAGCCAAGCAGATGATGATGATGTCCATAGCCATCCAAGCAGCATCCACAAGCAGCACTAACAGACTAAACATGCACTCTAAACCTCAGCTGGGCAGAGAGGTATTGAGGATAGTCATTGGTCAGAGTCTCTTGATTACCCTCTATTTGTCACGGTGTGCGTGTGTGTGTGTGTGTATGTGTGTGAGCGTGTATCTCTGTGTGCCTAATTTAGACACCATTTAAACGGAGATGGCCTGGCCTAATCTGTCCTTGCTGTGGTGTCCTTGCTCTGCCCTTTTCCATTGGCCAATGTCACCGGCGAGTCTGTTTGGGGTAGGTTAGGATAGGATAGAGAAAGGTAGGGTAGAGGAAGGGAGAGGAGAGGAGAGGAGAGGAGAGGAGAGGAAAGTGCGTTCTGGCGTAGGGTCTGCTGGTCTGGCGGCGTGGTTGTGTTGTCCTGATTACTTGAGCCGGGCTGCTAGCGTTACCTCAGCTGCTGACGCCTGCTTCTGCCTGCACTGCCTGCCTGCCTGGGTCGGATGCTGACTTTAATGTTGCCGCTAATGATGCAATTTGTGTGTGAGCCCGCGCAATGTCAGGAAACTCTACCGCCACCACCACCACAACCACCACCTCCTCCTCCTCTCTCCTCCACTCTCCACCCAACCACACTACTCCTCTATAACTCACTGGACATTTGAAAAAGGAATTTGCCTGCTGACCTTGTCTGTTTGACCGTGGCTATACGCACATTGTGAGTGATTCGTTCACCTTTCCTCCACAAGCAATCCTATTTCAAACAACACAATCATCAGTTACCTAAGCAGGTTTTCCATATTTAGAAAGCAGTGTGTAAGAAACGGCAAGGAATATTTTGTACATTATAAGCGGACAATAATTTCGCAGTGTCTATTTGTCCTTCTAACTCTTTGCAAACAATCATTTTTGTAATATGTGCTGACAACTTCAGCAAATGGTCAACAACAACATTATGCTCACTTGTGCATTCATAAGTTTAAAACGAATGTCTGTTCTATTATGACCACATTAAATGTTATGCATTGAAGAAAAATAATTACAGTAATCACAACAAAGGTAACAGAATTATGGTTAATGGATATTAGTGTGTCTTCACTAGAATGAATGTAGTGATTATACCGCTGCGGTATAAAATCACATTACCGGGCTTGCTCATAACACAGAAGCCGCATCACTAACACACAATATTCATTCTTTCAAATAGCAGGAGCTTGTGTTTACTAAATGAATCATTTAGAGATACACAGCTTGTTTGTGTACTTTCAGTTCAACAGACATCCACGTCGGGAGCTGTTGTTGTTTAGAATGAGGGCTGCGTTACTGTGACAGCACACCAAACTAATACAGGAACGGAAACCCACTGCAAGTCACCCTTGACAACATCTACATGATCGACATGCTGTGATGATGTGGACAGAACAGTCGTTCCTCAACACTGTTGCTTTCCACACACACACAAACATGGAGTGTGTGTGTGTGTGTGTGTGTGTGATGATACTCGGTGGGATGTAACATGCTGTCTGATAAATCAGACAGGCTTAGAGCTACTTTGTTTGGAAAGTGACAGTCAGTGCCTATTTGTTTAGCGAGTGCTTGTCACTGCTCACTTTTGATTTCTGCGAAGATATCTCCGGAGCCGTTTAAGGACCTCTTTAAATGCAACGTGCAAATTCCCCCAGCTACGCCCGCTGTACGCATATCACTCCTGAGTGTGAAATACCACGTGCACCATTCCTCCCATCCCTCTCTCTCTCTCCCTCTTTCTTTTCATCTTTTATTCAAAGCTACAGAGAAAAAAAAAGAAGAAAAAAGACATGAGGGGAGAGAAAGAGAGAGAGAGAGGCGAAACGAAGAAAGGGGGGTGGGGGTGGGTGAACGAAAGACACATTTGCGTACTCATCTTTTTTCACGCTCACTCCCCTGGTTTTCTGGGCGAGTTGGTCTCTAATAACGTTTTCGGTGGTGTTTACTAATGTATCATTCATTAAGCATCGGTCGCCACAAGGAGACATCATCTATCTGGCAAAGTGGAGGTTATTATCGCATTAAATCATTTCACAATATACCTGTGTGACTGGCCATGACAGGCCGGGCCCTCACACTCCCTCTGCCCCCGGGGATGAGGCTCTCGCAGCCGCACTGAGATATGAGGCCTGCCCGTGATGAATATGATATTGCCCGTGTCACTGGGTGAGCGGGCTCTCTGCCCTCCCTGCCAAGAGTCTCTCTCTCTCTCTCTCTCTCTCTCTCTCTCTCTCTCTCTCTCTCTCTCTCTCTCTCTCTCTCTCTCTTTCTCCCTCTCTCTCTCTATCTTTCTTCTTTTCTCTCTCTCTCTCTCTCTCTCTCTCTTCTTTTCTCTCTCTATATATGTTTCTCTCTCTCTCTCTTTCTTCTTCTCTCTCTCTCTATATTTCTCTCTCTCTCTTTCTCTCTCTCTCTATATATATATATAGTTCTGTCTCTCTGTCAATTTTTCTCTCTGCTCTCTCTCTCTCTCCCTCCCACTCTATATTTCTTTATCATTTTCTCATGTCATATCTGTCTCTGCCTTCCCTCTTTCTACTCTCTCTCTCTCTCTATCTGTATTCTCTCTTTCTTTTCCTTATGATTGATCTGTCTATTCCTCCCTCTCTGTGTCTGGTTTCCTCTCTCTCCATGCATCTTTTCTCTAGGAAAGGGTCATTCTCTTCTTTTAATAGGACTGAATTGGTTTATGATGTTTTGTTATGAACTTTTGATGTAGGTCTTCTTGCTTTTTTAATGCTATGTAAAGAAGAGCAGAACCATGGATTCGAAGCTTTTGTTTCAAAAATTAAGACAATAACAAGTTACCTCAGTGGGCTAAGTGTATTCATGCAATGCCAACTCCCCCCACCACCACCACCCCCCACCCACCCATTCGCCTCACACTCTCCGTCCCCCCACTTCTTTTAAGCCCCCCCCCCCCCATACCCCCCTTCAGTCTGAGGTAAAACCCAGGCGGTCGGTCACAGTCCCCCTCGTTACAATATGCATCTCATTAGGAGGCTGTGGTGAGCACCTGCGGGTAGAGAAGCACTAATGAGGCCAGCACATCTATAGAATATCCTCTGCCGTTAATTACCGAGCTGCCTGTGTGTGCGCGCTTTCCCTCAAAAAAAAAAAAAAAAACACTCCGCACCACACACACACACACACACACACACACACACACACACACACACACACACACACACATACTGTACACACACACACACACACACGCACACATACTGTACACACACACACACACACGCACGGTAGGCTCTGAAAGACTGCTCAAAGTCGGCCAGGAGCAGAGACGCTAGGCTAACCGCTGAAAAACAAACAATAAGTAGCAAAAATGGAGGCCATATGGTTGCAGAAGGCATTGATGAGGGGGGCTTGTTGATTGGTGTGTTTACTTTTGGTTGGGGTAAATATTAAGATAATGGTGAGTCTGTGTAAATGGTGCCATGGGCCGTTTGAGCGTTTTGTTGTTTGGACATGGAACTCAAAGGTAGCAAATGTAGACTTAGACTTATGATTTTTGCCTGGTTTTGCATTTCATGAAATGATAGATGTGTTCATTTGTCGATAACATTGATGGCAAATTATTGTGTGTCAGTGGATCGTTATTTTTTATTTTTTATTTTTTTACTCTTTATAAATTAATTAATGAACCAGATCTGGTCTCCACCACTTGCATAAAGTACTATTTGGATTTTTAAAATATATATAAGTTTATATACCTGTATATATAAATATATATAATAATCGGACAAATTTCAAAGTGAAGCACGTAACTACAAGCATAGTCTTGTGTGAGCCAATATTTCTCCAATTTTACATCCCAGTGTATAAACACACATAATATCCACTAATCTAATATCATTATGTCTGTTTAAGGTCCACCGTGTTTCTCATTGTCAAATTATTAGCCGTGAAGTATTAGTTAATTACATCTAAATTACCTCAGCTATGATATATTTATGCTTATTTTGTCTCAAATTAGGTTCAAAGTGAATAGAAGCGGCTGTGATCATTTGGTGGGTTGTTGTTAAAAGCCCCTCTGTGACATGAAGCAAAGTGAAAATTGAGTAGGCAACACAGACACAGAGAGAGAGAGAGAGAGAGAGAGAGAGAGAGAGAGAGAGAGAGAGAGAGAGAGAGAGAGGGAGTGACCCCATTAACGCTTCTAACTCCGCTCCTATTTATGCAAGGCCTTGAAACAGTAGGGGCCCACGCGTCTTTTCATGTTCTAATTGAATAAGATGAGCCCATTCCGAGGGTTGTGGTGGTGGCGGCGGTGGTGGCTTGTTTAACTTCAGAGAGATAGGAGAGAGAAAAAGCCTGACAGGACTTTAGAATTTAGCTACACAATCCTGTTCCTAACATCTAATGTCTGTCAGGTACTGTATAGGACTTTAGGACTGAAATTAGTGTTCGATTCAAATCTGAGTTCTGTGATATGATACCAAGACAAGTATTGTCACTTGGAGCTTCTTGACCGCAGCACATAAAACTGAAACACAATTTTTTTATAGAGGAAAGTTACAGTCCCTGTAATTGCCATCGTCTATTCAAATGAGAGGGCTCCCCTCCTTCCCCCTCCCTCCTCCCCCCTCTCCTCCCCTCAGATTGAGGCAAAGCCAGCTTCATCCCCTGGCTGCATGGCTCTCATTTCTGCTGGGTGGTAGAAGGCCATGTTCTTAACTCTCTCTCTCTCTCCCCAGGAGCAGTCAAGGCTCAGAGGACCTCAATAACTACAATTTCCTTCAAAGATTGACCTATAGAACAACCCCCGTTAGCTTACCACTCATGGCAAAACACAAGCAAAGTGCATAAAAGCGTATTATTGTACAAATTTGCGAGCCCTAATTGGGGAGATATTTCCCCCCCTCCGATGTCTCAGAATCGGTAATTTTTGCCCGAGCTTGCTCCTTCGCATCGCATGCCCGCGCAGAGAGCCTCTGCTCGCTCAGCCGTGGACCGTTAATTCCGTCCTGGGCCCTCGTACTCCTGTTTATTCATTTGGTCTGTGGGCAGAAACCAGCCTGAATCATTAAGGACTCCCAGTATATCCTTGACTTCCCTCTCTCTCTCTCTCTCTCTCTCTCTCTCTCTCTCTCTCTCTCTCTCTCTCTCTCTCTCTCTCTCTCGCTTTCCCTGCCTTAATTTTTATACCAAGGGGCGCCCACAGCTTATAATAAAAGGCATAGGATTTTAAATTAGAAATTAATTTGGATAATTTGTCTCCTACGATCGGCCTCCCCCTGTCTCTCCTGCCAGGAATATGTTAATATATCTTATTAAGTAATTGCGAGGCCCAGATGCGCATGATTATGCTATTGAAGAGAGCGCTGATCTAATTAGTGTGTATGCGTGTATGTGTGTGTGTGTGTGTGTGTGTGTGTGTGTGTGTGTGTGTGTGTGTGTCGGTGTGTGTGTGTGAGTGTGAGAGGGAGGGAGAGAGGCGTTTGTTAGCCTTGGCCGGCATTGCCTCAGCAGCAGAATGCAAGGGCTGCTTAGAGCATGTAGGAGTCAGAGATGACAACCCTCTAGTGAGGAGGAGGGGTAGGTGGGGCTGAGAGAAAGAAAATAAGAAACAGAGAGAGAGAGAGGGAGGGCAGAAAGAGAGGGAGAGAGATAGAGATAAAGAGAGAGAGAGGGAGGAAAACTGAAAGAGAGCAGGAAAGTGAGAGAGAGAGAGAGAGAGAGAGAGAGAGAGAGAGAGAGAGAGAGAGAGAGAGAGAGAGAGAGAGAGAGAGAGAGAGAAAGAAAGATTAGAGAGTAATGTAAAAGATTAGCCGCCCATCTCTGCCTCGATAAGCAGGCAGGTCACATTGTCACACTCAGAAGCGGAGAGTAGCCAAGGTCGTTCCTCCCCCACCTTTTACACCCCACCCCACCTCTCTCGTTCTCTCTCCCTCACACACACACACACACACACACACACACACACACACACACACACACACACACACACACACACACACACTCTATGCTGGTATTATCTATCCAGTGGATGGGGGAGTGAGGATGGGAGGGAGGTGTAGGGGGTAGATAATGAAAGGTAATGCAATCACCATCGCTCACACCCCTCAACCTGTTCAATTAATCAGGACTTATGGCCTCCTGTCTGCGGCACTCCTGCCACGTTTGGCTGGCCCTGAGAAGGCACTCCTACACACACACACACACACACACACACACACACACACACACACACACACACACACAGAGAGAGACGTATACACATATACAGGAGTGGTGGGTAAAAACTCCACCACATCCCGGCCATTTTCCCTGCTTCCCATTACCTGCTATTCTTTATTCCTGGCCGAAAAGCACAGGGTAATTCACTCGCCAGCCTTCTCTGGGGACTGAACATGAAAAATGTCAGCTTTTCGCTTCTAGTGAGGCGGCGTAAAAGCGACTCTAACCTGAGTTCAACTTCACATTAGAGTTGCCCTGTGGGTAGCATTACAATGAGAGAGAGAGAGAGTGAAAGAGAGACAGACAGAGAGAGAGAGAGAGAGAGAGAGAGAGAGAGAGAGAGAGAGAGAGAGAGAGAGAGGAAAGGAGAGAGAAAGCACTGTGCATTCTATGCGGACGGCACACATGAAAGCAAGCCACACATCACGCTGCGTATTTTGACCAAACATTCCCTAATCGCCTTCAAATTCCCCCCCGCTCCGTGCTCTCTGACTGGCATATGACTCAGGTCTATTGCAGTCCGGCACTGCCGTGTGTGATTACGGCAAAATGTGATTTCACCATGGGGCGGGCTGAATTAACAGACCCTGTTGGGCCTTACTAAAATGTCACCACAGATCAGGCGCTCGAAATTGCTTAGAACGTGCTCAACTGCCACTGCATGTGTCGAACATTGAGGAATGGAGTAGCCACTAACCATTAGTGGAGGCAAGTAGTGAGTTCTAGAAGTTCTTTCTGTGTACTTTTATTTGTGAAAACTTTCCCCTGGTGATGAGTGTGGCCTTGCTGAATTTTGGCAAATATTTTTCTTGACCGTGAATAAGAACAAGTTCATTATAGACTTTTAAGTGGGGTGAGATGCAAGTTCTCCCACCCAAAAAAATATAGTTCTGTAAATGCATTTCACAAATGTTTAATTAGAGCCAATTAATTAAAAGAATATCTCCTTCTTTCACTCTCTCTTTCCCTCTCTCTCTCTTTCTCTCTCTCTCCTTTCTTCTTTTTCTTCACTTTTCTGATAGATCAGTAGCGTGACCTCTAGTTAATTGAAACCCAGGAGATTTTTCTTGCATAAAATCAGATTTATCTATCCTTAAAAGGATTTTGTTAAAAATAGTCCAAATCCAGAGGCTTGCAACTAAAGGCCTCCAGCGCTGGAGACGAGCCTTGCTCCAACCCTTTGCCCTTCCCCTGTCGCGATCGCGAAACAAGTGCTACCGCTAACTAGCTGGGGATCCATTAATTAATTGCAGGAAAACACAGACATATTATGTCTATAGGGCAGATTTTCTCTCAGAAAGAAAGAAAGCACAGAGAAAGAAAGAGGGAGAGAAAGAGAAAGAGGGGGGAGAGAGAGAGAGAGAGAAGGAGAGGGAGGAAAAACAGCACACCAACCGACCCAGCAAAGCCTTTTTGTGCCAAGAAAAAAAAATAATGATCGCCATGGTAATGATGAAAACGATGCTTTGTATAATTGCACTAATTACATTTGACATTCATAGATAATGTGGACGAGAGAGGCCATAGATGTCCTATTTCTCAAGCACTTCTTCAGAGCTCCACGGGCAACATTTTTCTTCTCTGTCTGTCCCATATGTTGTTGAAAATTGCAGATGTATGATAATAGTTTATGAATCTCAAATTCTCTCTAGAGCTTCTGTTTGTGGGAGCAAATAGACAAAGACTGACATGTCTACACTACTATTTGTAATTTCGTTATTTCATAACATCAGATTATATTGGTCAAGATGTTTCAATTCCTGATGTTTTCTTGGATTTATATGTATACTTAAATTTAACTGCTTTAAATACAGGGCTGTAGAACACACAGCATTAAGCACTTACTGCATATGTGATAAACAATGTTTGTGTCATGAAACAATATCTTCATTTCCTGAAGAACTGAGGGTTTGATAAAACATTATTGGTACTGAAATTCAGCATTTCCTCCCTATCCTCTCCATTAACACAGGGTAGGACACCATGCAATAGGCTATGATGGAGGGGCATTGCAAGACTGGGGCAAGTGCCCCTGTACTGATCAATCATGCTCAGTAGAACACAATCTTTTTCATGTTTCAGTAACAAACTCATCCATGTTAGAGCATATGTCAGAGGCAGTGTACCCCAGCTCTGTATAGCAAAACCCTCAATATGATGTACATGAAGTATGAATACTCACTTAGATCACATTTGTTTAGTGGTATTTGTGTGGGTCTGTCTGTGTCTCATCTTTGTCATTACTCTGTCATAATATATTAGGCTTTATCAGCAGACCGAAGTGATTGAGCATAGTAACACTATAAAACATTTCCCCACTATAAGAGGTATACTTTCCAGACAATTTGTTTTCGTCTAATTAATCAAAAATTGTGAAAATTCTATAGTATTTCTTTCAACACTTACAGTATCCCAGTATGACACAAGCAGAAAAGCTTGGCTATAACCATTACTAGGCTATAATAATAATAATATACACATAATATAATATAATAACTGAGTATAACAACTGAAATAGTTGGCTAGAAGTCCCATTTGTATTCAACTGATCTATGCAGCCCATGCAATTAGATTGGCCACAGGACAGCAAACATACAGTAGTTGCTGTCTTGTCTCCTATCTGCTGCTCCACTAAGCCAGCAGAGGTCCGTCCCCTCCTTCTTCTCCTGGGGTCCCCAGACAAGCACTAGCTCCATCCCAGTCAGCCCTGCCAAAACATGCATCATCACCATAGACACCTGGGAGCAGCTCTGGTTCCCATCCAAACACCACTGGATTTAGTGCACTTGGCTCTGCTCCAGTGATACCAGGGACCCAACCCGCTTCAACGCATCCTCTTTGGGAAGGGTTTGGTGAGGTGGTTGGGAGTAGGGGGTTGGGTGGTGGTGGTGGTGGTGGGTTGGGGTGTTGTGTGTATGCGGTGGGGAGGAGGGTCAGATGTTTTGTACCCAATTACTGCGTACACGGATCTCAAATGCATGCATAGGAACAGCAACGAACAAAACACGCCTCGGGGCTAGCATTATTGATGCTACACCCCAAGGACACGCACATATGGGCCTCTATCTCTGAGCCTTTTATTAATTCACCATAATATACTTCTCCCATGCTAGCATTTACATTGTGGGAAACGGCCCTATAATTAAAAAAAAAAAAAAAGTGTGCATGCATGTGTGTGTTTGTGAGTGTGTTTGTGTGTGTGTGTGTGTGTGTGTGTGTGTGTGTGTGTGGCTTGTTTGCTTCCAAAGCGATACATAATGCAGCCCGGTTGTCCCTCAAATCTGTGCTCCCAGGCTCCCCTCTCCTTCTACACAAATTAATAGGCAACCACCACTGATGCGTTAAATTGCTTCGCGTTTGCCGCTGCTGACAACTGGATTATTTATTATTTTTTATTAAAGCAAAAAAAAGCCTCGCCGCCTGACTCCACTCCGGCTTCTAAATGGGTTTTCTTTCATCATTTGCCTCTGTGATTGGTAGGGCCATGATATGATAGTCAAAGGTTAGGATAAAAAAATATAATAAAGTTTTCGGCATCCGTTACATGTTTTTTTCTCTCCCTATTTTGTGCATGATAATAATGCCAAATAAAGCATATCTACAGCGAGTCGAGGATTATGATGTGAACATCTTATAATAGGTAGCACACATTTACACAGGATGTGGATGCTTGGTAATGTTTTATATAAATCAAACGTCATAACTGATTATTTTGAACTACAGCATTGTTACTCTAATAATTGTTAAGAACCATTAAATAGCACCGTCTAACATTTTAATTGTGTATTTGATAACATTATGGAACACTGTAGGCTCATACCTCAGTTGTTCACTCTTCAATACTTATTCACTCTTTAATATCTCGTATAGTCACTCTTTCTTTATTGATATACACTATGTTTTTGACTTCTGTGTGCAGAACATACTGTAGTGCACATTAGGATTTACAAGCAGCAGGGTTGTTTTGTTACTGCTCCACATGTATGCTTTGTGCATGTATGGGGCTGTGCGCAGAGGCCTCCATTTTCAAACAGGGAGAGCTAGGCCTGCTGAGCCCAAGCTGGGTATTTGCATCCATTGTCAAGACAAATCTGCACCACAGGATAGAGCGTGTGCGCACACCAGCTGTGTTCGGTTCGCTCGGTTTGCGGCACACCGTCACTATCTCTCTTCATCCTCTCTCTGTCCTTCCAGGACCATCAGTGAGCCCTAAACCCCCCTCCCCACCTCCACCACCAACCCCATCACCCCCTCCATCGCCTTTCATCTTTCCAAGTACCACAAAAAAACAATAAACCATAACAACAACAACAACAACAACAACAGGCATCTTCAACACTCTGTGTCTCTGCCACAGTCTTTCTCCCCTCCATTTCCTCCGTCAGTTCCACCTCTCCGTGGCGACGCTGAGGAGGGGGGTCAACCCCCTCGGACTGACCGTCAGGCGCCATCTCCCTCAAGCCCACGGTTGAGTCATGGTCGGGGGTCCTTTGCCTCGCCACATATGTGTGTCACAGGGTGTCAGTGCAAAGGTGGGCCCTGATGTTATGGGCCTTGATGGGAGCATATTCCCCCTGCTGATGACTGGAGATTACAGTGGCCAGGTACTGCACTGTGTCTCGGTCCTACATAGGAATCCAGGTCAGAGGCATGGAGACAGATGCTAGGCCTCCTGGATTGCTTGGGGTTTGAGTCACGATGCGACATGGCAGCGTTGTTTATTCCATTATAGTATGTTTGTCTATCTCTACTCCTCACCCCCGCCCCCCACCCACCCCATCTCCCTGCTTTCAGCCAAGCATACTAAAGATGCTCCCACAAACCTCACTGTGAAAAGCAGAAACATGTCCAACAAGTACAGTATATTTACATTTATTTGGAATTATTCATAAAACCTTGCCTTTGGAATTTCAAGATATCAGTTGCATTTATTTTGTGTATTAAACATGCAGCCTATTCTGGGGTCACTTGGGTCACAGTAAACTGAGATGGACTACAGTGTTTCAAAAATAAAAGTCCCCCAGTTCATCTCTAGTGCTCCCAGTTCTACCAGCATTGTGCACTGCCACACTACAAGGCCTGGCCATAAAGCGCAGTGTTTTAGTGGGTGTTCAAGGATGCCGTGTGCATTATTTAAGTGCTGTATAATTAAATATGTGGCTTTGTGAGGTTGTTTTGTGTGAGTGTGAATGAGTGTGTGTGTGTGTGTGTGTGTGTGTGGTTCAAAGGATTATCTGGCCAAGCCCGCCCAGAGGCGTGCCTTTGTGCTTTGTGAAGGTGCCGCTGCCGCCATCGTCCCACCAGCCTGGCCGCCTCGCGGTGCTTAACATTCCGAGTTTGCCCAGCAGTAGTAATTTATAGGAGCTCATCTGTAACACGCTCTGGCATGGATTTATACATTGATTTGAAAAATAAATAAAAGTGATAGAAACCTGCATTTTCTGGTTTAATGATGGACTGCTGGTGACATGGGCGGAGTAAGGCTCTGAAACGTTGGGAGGAAATTAGATATTATGCCCTCAAGACAACTGCTGCAGCCCAGCCATTCATTATTAGGGTGATATGTATTATTAAGAATTTCTCTTCCTGAGTGACTGCGGAATATTCCGGGGCCCGCTTATGCCATTCCTATCCCAATGTGAATGAAGTCTGTGTGTGTGTGTGTGTGTGTGTGTGTGTGTGTGTGTGTGCGTGTGTCTCAGTTCTTCCTTGCCTTGATGTTGGTGTGGGGGTGCTGACAAGGCAAATCTGTGCAGGAGGATCCATCATGACAAGCGTTATTGTACCACCACCAGTCACAGATATGCACACACACAAAGATGCATTGTCTCTTGTACACACACACACACACATACACACAGAGAGAGAGAGAGAGAGAGAGAGAGAGAGAGAGAGAGAGAGAGAGAGAGAGAGAGAGAGAGAGAGACGCACGCAAACACACACACAAATACACAGACCGTGACACCATTTCATAAGAGTGGGAGGTGTTTGCATAACTCTGATTCATTTCACTTGCTGTCTTGGGAACAAGTGTGATGAAAAATGCTTTTTCAACGGGCCTGCATTACACAATTTCAGCCTGAACACTGGAGTCATTTTATGCTGCATGAATTTAATACTCACACCCATTCTTCCTAAGATTATTTACAGGCTAAATGAAAGACCCACAAACCCTGCAAAAAAATATTTGGCAACACTGATTCTGTTTGAGCTAGTTAGCCAAAAAAAACAGAAAAAGTTAGATGTTCTGTTGAGATCACTGTGTGCTTTAGTTAATTTTTTTGTGATTATGGAAGACACATGTTACTCTACTGCTTTTGGGCAAACATTAGCATGTGACAAAAAATTCAAAGCTAGCCCCATAGAATGCAAGTGTGTTTGTGTGTGTGTAAGGAGAGTATTTCAGTTGCCTGGTTCCACTTTATGAATAATTTGATTTTGTGATATTGAAACTGCAATGTCATCTCCTGTGGTCAACAATTGGCTCATAAGGTAGCTGTGAGAAAAGTTGAAGCTATAGACTTGTATCTCAATGAGTAAATGTGCTGATAAGCACTCAGCAGAGCCAGGCTCATTCCACCTGAATGACTTCCACTTGCGTGTGTGTGAATGTGAGGATATGCTACATCTACATATCACAACATTTCAATGAATGAAAATGCATCAGTCACACAAGAGGACTCACAGTAACATCAGCGGCCTGTGTTTATTGGCCTGGCTGGTTGATTAAGAAGACACTTGTTGAGATTTCTCCTTTTAAAAAAATCCAATGTGAATCAGTCAATATCCCTGTTATTCCAGGAACCTGAATGCTGTCTTTAAATAAAGTTAATACCATTTTACCATTTCATCATCAGGTTGCTAACATAATTGTAGTTAGAATGGTGTCAACACCAGTCACGAATCACATCCCAAATAAACAATAATTTGCTGACGTCTCAGATTCCGATACAGTAATGTGCTTTGTAATGGGATGCTGATTATTATTGGCTAATGCTGTTGTAAGTAAATCGTCAGTGGTTTGGTTATCCTCCGTGACCCTGCTGCATATATCTGCCCTTCTGGGTGAAGCACCTGACCCACTTACTGTGCTGTATACAGGAGCTCTCCAGTGTTGTCTGTGTGTAACGCTCTCTCCAGCCTCCACACACACACCTCTGTCCAGTCCACCCTGTGAAGCTAGAGCTCACCCTGGCCGGGCCCAAGGACGGAAGGGTGTGTGTGTGTGTGTGTGGGGAGGGGTCCGGCCGCGGCTGTAGCGCACCTCCGCTCCGAAACGTGCACGCCGGTGGCCGTAATGAATGGCCTGCCAGGACCCCCTGCTGGGGCAATTGGGAGGAGGACGACCCGCTCGGCACCACCCTATTTGCTGTGGTGATGAGCTGCGGACACCTCCCATTATTTATTGCAGGGGGCCAGCGGAACGGCACAGAGGTCACTGAACCTAGGTAAACGGGCCACATTAATAAGAGGGGGAGATGGAGGGAGAGAGAGAGAGAAAGAGTGAGAGAGAGAGTAGGAGAATGAAAAATAGAGAGATAGAGAGTAGCTGAGAAATGGATGTTGTAAGATAGATGGGGGGATGGGGGGGTATAGAGTGGGCTATTGTATAAAAACAAGAACAGTGCATTGTAGTACCTAAGGTACCCCTGGTCATTACAAAATACTGCCCCAGTCTCGGAAACATTGCAAAATACAGCAAAAATTGAAATGTTAATTTAAAATGTATGTTTTTAGTAATTTAAATAAATGTACTGTATTTTTATGTCAAATGGCTTGTGTTATAAAGGTCTTACATATTAAAAATAGTTATGGTCGCAAACAATGTTTTTCCACATTCATAAAATGTGGAAATGCATTGATTGGGCCAAAATGTAAAACTACAGTTTGGGGGAAGTCAGTGCTGGACAGCCAGGGGTTAAGGGAGAAAGCCAAAGTGTGTCACTTGACAAATGTGACTTCTGCTCTTTCAAAACAGGCTTTTCTGGTTTTCCCTATCCAGCTCTGCGTGTTTCTATGGAGAACAAAAAGATGAATGGCGTCATTTGCCTTGAGTCAACTGGGTTTACCAGGCCCAAATACATCCAAATGGACCAAGCAGGGAGTAAGGCAATCGCCATCTCTTGGCACATGGAGATGAATGGAGTGCATTAGAGGACTTTGTGACAGGACAAATCTAAACAAATGTGTGTGTTGCTGTGTAGACAACCTCATATGAAAAATAATGTATGTATTGTCACCCTCACCCTCCTCCAAAGATATTATGGACGCTTCATGATTTTATGCAATATGATGTCAATCTGTTATGGTTGGAAACACTGAGATGAGTTAGTGTTTTTTTTTTTTTTTCATTTACCCAACAATGCCAAGCTGGCTTCTTCCTTCAGAATTTCTGTGATGACAAACGGCCATCATTGACATACTCCTACAGGAGTTACGCTAAAAGACTTTGAGAATGTGACTGAGTTTTCGAGGTTTGACATTTTTGTCTTGGACATATTTCACATCAGACAGACTGAGAGAGAGAGAGGACATTAGTCCCATCCTGTGTAAGTCAACTCGGCGCTGGAAGCACCAAGGCCCTTGAGAAGGATCTGCCAGTGTGTCATCTCTGAAGAGGCGCCAGCTTTTCTATGAAATACCAAATTTCTAATTGCTCTGCGTTGGGTTTCCAGCCCCGGCGTCTGCTTGTCACACTGCCACTCCATTAGAACACAAGCAGGGCGGCACTCTACCTCATACCGTGCTGGCAAAAATATCATAATTTCATCCAACGCTTTTGATGGATATGGAGCCAGCAAGATACATGAAGGACGAGAGAAAAGACATCGGCCAAACACACACACACAAAAAAACATTTCATAATTGCTGCCGATTAACGCTCACCTACAGTACACATCGAGAAGTACACAGAGCGGCTACCAGTCGCTAAAAAAAAGCAAGCTAATACACCTGCTGAAGTGAGGTTGTGAAGGGGTTTTTAAAAATTGAGGTGTTCAATTTCAAACTATTTAATTGCTGTGTAAATAATGAATGGGATTAGTTCCCTGCCAGTGTTGTTTTCAGAGATTGAAAAACTTTCAAATCCACTGGAAAACCATTAAGCCAAGAACTCTATGTCCTATATAAATGTGTGTACTGGTGAGCAGAGCAGTCCAAATCATGTGGCCTAAAACCGCCACAACTGGACAGAATTACGTGAAGGACCAAGGAGAGTCTTTACTTCCTGTATGTAGTCTCTCTCGGGATGTACCGGAGCTCTGGTTTCATAAACATCAAAACCAGATGGGTGCCAAATATAGTTATGTGGTTTAACATCTGCATCCAGCACAGCTGAAATGGGAGTTCCTCGTTGTTTTAAGGTAGTTAGCTCTGTTCTGTCCAACTGTCAAACTGCCCACAGAAACAGAAGAACAACCATCCCAAAGGGTGTTGCTTGCCGAGCTTTTATCAATCCCTTTGGGATATCAGTCGTCTCCTTCAAGGCCAGAGTATCACCCTGAGAAACACACACACACAGACAGACACACACACACACACACACACACACACGAATACACACACAAACACACACACACGAATACACACACACACACACACACACACACACACACACACACACAAACGATTTTCTGCTCATCCAAATTAGGTCTAAAGCCAAGCTCTCCGAACAATGTTTGTTTTCTTTCTGGTGCTATCTTATTCCAGGGTTACTAATCAAACATGCCCAGGGCTATCTGATGGCTAAACATCTGAGAAGCTCTTTGGCAGACGTTCAACATCCCTGGCTGGCTGGCTACAGCCAATGAATGGGAGTCATCTGGCAAGCTAATTACGACACTGAAATTTATGAAAACACATCCACCCGCCTTGCCTAAACTTCCCAGTTTGTTTTTAATGTAAAAAGAGCCGTCTGTTCACCAAACAAATGGTTAGCAAATATGGCAGTTGACACGTCGGTCGATAAACTTCCACATCCCTGTTCTTTGAAGATGTTGCAACTTTTTTTTTTTGTTTTTGAAATACCCACTTTCAGTACAATCAAGAAATATAAATTAAAATAGATTATGGAAAGGTACCCATATCTGATACACTTGATTCTGAAAAAAAAACAAACAAAAAGAAAAGAAAACAAAAAAAAACAAACAAACAAAAACAAAAAGACAAGTCATTTCTTGTGGCACGTGCAGGTGAAGATTCACTGTTAAGGATGACTTGTTTGGTAACACATTCAACATGGACACAGTCCCGTTTGCGTTTATAGTCTGTGGTATTAACTCTGAACAGTCAAACCTCCTTTCGTCTGTCCTTCAGGTCCTGCACAATTGATTAAAAGTCACCATTTCTAGTGCAAAACTGTGCTTTTTTTGGCTTCTTTGTCAACAGTTTCCCTTTGATAGCGAGAAGTCCTCTTCTGAGGTGTTCCTGACAGGAATGTGACCGACTAAGGCCCTCCAAGATAAGTTAGAGTGGAGACCCGTATTCTAACCATAGACCGGGTCCACAAACTGAGGTCCAATATATCGGGGGCCTCCGCCCCAAAAAATTGTGTCTAGACGTTCTGTGAGAGCAGGCGCACCTTCCGCTCCCTCAGCAGACGACTGCGGATCTCTGCCAGCGAGGGCAGCTTCATCTTGTCTTTGTTTTTGCTGTAAACGTTCAGGAAGATTCCCAGCACAACCAGCAGGCCTCCCCAGATATACCTGAAATACAAGATAAAATAAGATTACAAGATTAAATCTGTTACATTATAATCTATTATCAAAAGATAGTATGGTAATAATCGTACATAAAAATATATTAATAACATCAGTTAATTTTATTTGTCCACTATTTAAGAATTATTAATAGTGGATCAATCTGATGAACTGATAGCCTATTCATGTATTTCTACATATAGAATATATTTTCAAGGTAAGGGACTTGATGAACATAATGGAAGATACAAATAGTGTACATACTGAAAGGTAAAAGGCTTTGAAAAGAACATGAAGGACAGCACTATCGTCATGGCTTTTCTTCCTGTCGTCACTGTAAGGTAAGTAGAGAAAAATCCTCAAAGATTGAAGGAAAGGAAGCACGTCTTGTCAGATATCACAAACATTGGCGCAGATTAGGAATCTCGGCAGCACTCTGAGAGAATTACAGTACCACAGAAGACATCCCTTTTATTACAGGTCGGTAATTATTATGTTATGGGTTTTTTTTTGTTTGTTATAGTAACCATGAGAGTGTTCCAAAACAACCAAGCTGAGTGGATGATCATCTCACCTGTAACAGCAGCCAGGGCGCCAAACAGCTTGATCAAGGCCAAAACAAACGAGATGCCAAAGTAGCCCGTGAGGGAGAAGAAGAAGGCATAGCCGTACGTGATCACAGGGTGCTGAGAGAGGAAAAACATAGAGCTTTTTACTGAAATCTGAGGACTTGAGTTATGTGATTGTGTATTGAAAATAAAACAAAAACAAACAAACAAACAACGATAAAAAACGCCACAAGCAAAACACACCTCCTGATACAACAAATAATATCAATAGTTCCTTGTATATTTGATGATTTATATATATATGTATTTTTTGTGTGTGTGTGTGTGTGTGTGTGTGTGTGTGTGTGTGTGTGTGTTTTGAAAAGTAAGGCTGAGAAACAATACTGTGCTGTTGGACACTAGTGAACCTTGTGTCTTTCACCCTCATCCTTCAGTCATTCCCCTATACAAACATGTTTGCTGTTTACTTAGTGTTTGTTTTCTTCTGGCTTGACAGAATAAATTCATAACAGGCACTAACCAGCAACATAGGGACCTAAAGCCCCACCCCACCCCCGAACACACACACACACACACACACACACACACACACACACACACACACCCTTGCATTGGGAATCTAATGTGTGCCAGACACTACCATTCCTTTACCTGTGAGCAGAAGGCCACGGCTGGTCCCAGTCCGCCAACACAAAGCAGGCCAAACAGGATGTAAACAAAGCCGATGGAGTACGAGTACAACACCTGAGGATGACACAAAGCCCAGTCACCATGGTTACGGGACATCAGCTTTGCCACAGAGCACTGAATTGCATTTAGAGTAACACTACCAGTACCAGTAACACTACCAGTACCAGGCACTACCAGTACCAGTGACACTACCAGTACCAGGTACCAGGGCCTGCACTACAGAGCATTACGTTATAGCTAATACTGTATGTTGATCACATCTAAAAACATGTATAAGCTGAGGGTATACATGATATATGATTAGGGTGCTGAAATTGAGGATTGGGTTATACAGTGTGAAGGTGTTTGATATACAAGCATTTTAACAACAACAACAACTAAAACGACAGCACTGTGTATCCTTGGCCAAAGTCAGATGCCAGAGACGTTCTCTGACAAATATTTCAGCTGAGCTGTGAGGAAAAAACCCAAAAAAACCAAAACAAAAAAAACACACTTCTTTGTACTTAGAAACGTGGCTCTATCCAGGGATTCAACAACGAACACAGATCTACATAAGCATACAGATCAGCACAAACAGCAGACCCAAAGAGATAATAATGAGGAGGAGACTCACTCACCATCTCAGAGTTGGAGCCGTTGTGGAGTTTCATGGCCTTCTCCTGAACATTTCCAATAGCGGCATCCGCACACAAGGCCAAAGAGATGAGAAGGACCCCTAAGGCACATACCACACACAGACACACACACACACACACACACACACACACACACACACACACACACACAGACACACACACACACAAGCAAGCAAGCAGTAAAAAGTGGAGAACTTATGTGTACTACATTGCAAAAACAACAAATGAGCATTCGTTGAGTGCCCACACCCTAAAGCCAATTTGTCTCCACTGAAGGTCAACGCTATCCCCTTCAGAGCAAGCAATCTAGGCTTCCAGTGTGCGAATGTGCATCTGTGCTCTCAAGGCCACAATAACAAGGCGAGAAGTAACACATTCTGTTTTAACATTCACAAGTTAGCCAAGTTTTTTAAGGGTAGCCTATAGCTTTCTTTTAATTCATGGGAATTCAACTATCACTATCAGTGGGATCAAAATACATTTTCTCTGCTTCAAAAAAGTTAAGAGTTAAAGTTAAAGAAGAAGGAGTTAGGAAGAGAGGTACTTAAAACTTAAAACTGCATCACAATGATGACATAGACAAACGCAGACACTGAGACTAAATTAATTTTAGACGATTATTTTACCCAGGATGAATACAAAAAAAAAAAAAAAACATTAACTGGCTTCCACAAGCTTGTATGACCAGATTCAGCAGGTGTTAGAGACACATAGTGAGCATTCCGTCCTACCTGTCACGTTAAAGTTGGGCGCGACTTTGCTGTCTGCCAGGGTGAACCAGATGAGTCCAAGGCTCATGCACAGGGCAGCGGAGACGTCGATCGCGTTGTAGCGTTTCCCTGCAACACACATCAACACACCCCAACGTCTGAGTACACCCCAGCACAACCAACGAGACGATCGCTGAACTTTCTATCTAGCTAGAAGTCGAACATTATGAGTGGTTTGCCTCTGTTTGACAGGTGTGTGATCTGTCAAATACTTGTCATCTTGAAGAATGGACCCTTTCAAGTTGCACAGTACAGGGTGTGAAGATGCTTATGGGCATGTTTCAACTCTTGAGAAGGGAACTCATTGACTTGATTGGCTGAGTGAGGATGGCTTTGGTAGGAGTTGTTGTTGTTGTTGTTTATGTTGTTCTTGTTCTTGTGGTCAGGTGAATATAATCGAATCGTTGAGTTCAGCAGAGCGTTTGCGGAGCTCTCGACGAACGAGTCGCCAGCGCTGCCTCTGATCAGAGGAGTTGAGAGGAGCTGCCATGACACTGGCTGCAGGTTGGCTTTGCACGCGGCCCCTTTGAACAAGTTCAGGCGATAAAGCAAGCGAGCAAGCGCCAACACACACACACACACACACACACACACACAAACAGTATCCACTACTGACTGAACTGAGACATGGGAAGCATGCGCAAAAGATAGAAAAGCAGCTTGAACGAAACAGGAAGACAAGGGAGGGAAAAAAAAGTTTGAACTGGACTCTCCCACTCAATCACTTCCACCGAAACGAGTGAAGAGGGTGATGGAGGTTGCAGTTTGGACATATACAAAAAGTGCACAAGGGGTGTTGGAGGGAGGGTGTAGGGGGGTGGGGGGAAGTCTTCCCAAACAGGCCGATGCCTTGGGGATGACAAGGTGACGCAGCAGGTTGGTCTGGCGTGCTTTGATTCGGCTTGGCCCTTTGAAGGGCTCGCATCAGATCCCTCCCGCGTTCCTGAAAACACTCACACACGCAGCGCTGCTCTTCACTCACTCACCAACGCCCCTGAGGGACCTACGGCCCGCATCAACACACACTCACACACACACTCACACAGGGGAAAAAAATCACAATAAAGAAAGAGGGAAAAAAAAGACTTGTGATCATGAGGATCAGGAAGCTTGAAAGTGTGATGGAGAGATGGAAATCTCAAAGGCCAGGAGTCCAGGGTCTTGTCAGAACAGAACACAGGACAGGAGAAAAAGAGGGCAACTCCATGATAAGTTGTAAATCGGATAAGAAGTATTATTTAACAAACCAGCAAGAGTGGCACACACATAGGACCCAGTTAACTTGTTTTCGAGAATGCAGAGACACAGATCAGTTGCCCCATTAAATATATAAAAACTAGACCCAAATTACTTTATTTCATTACTAACTTAAACCAATTAACTCAATAAGGTAATTCTTTCTGTCAATCAATGAATAAATCAAGAAAACATACAATGTTTAATATATTTACCTTGAATGAAAACTCCTCCTATCATTACAGGAATGAGTTTGCAGCACTTGAAGATGACTTGTGTAGGATAGTTCAGGTATCCTAAAGAGGTGTTTGACAGACCCATGGTCCCGACAGTTAAAAATGCTATCATCATGTATGTTTTGCCAGGTATTCTGAAAAAAAAAAATGTAAACACAATTTTAAACAATATCCAAATGGCAGTAGATAAAAAAACATTGCTTCATTAGATTGTTGGCTAATGTAACAATATTTTACATTTGTACATACGTCAATGTGTGTTTCAGGAATGAGGCAAAACTAGTAAGACTACCATAGGTTTACAGTGTGTACAGTTAATCTTACAATTTCTGTTCAATTTAGAATAGTATTCTTCATATTCCTCTATGTATCCGCTCAGTATTCAAGGTAAACAATTGTTTTCTTTCTTAAATGTGTTTAAAAAAAATAAAAAATTTTTTTTTTTTTTACATAGTTTAAATGTAACATCACTTTCCGGTAAATGGCTTTTCGTCTCACTGTATATATTGTATATGGTAGAGAAAAAATAAAAACACTTGACACTAATGGAAAAAATAAATCACAAGCAAACTGCACCTCCTCCGTTTATCCTGTGTTAGCTGCAGCTCCACCAGGCCAAACATGGAGTAGAAACCAAATTGCACTAGGGTGAGATACCACCCAAAAGGCTTAAATCCCTCCACAGAAAATATCAGCTCCTAGAAATATGAAGAAAAACAAAACAGAATGAAATTATGAAATAACTTAGGCATCAATTTGTGCTGTTAATGAAGAGGCATAATCCTATCCATCATCACATCAACCATGTGACAGCTGGACCTTTAAGTCTTTCAATGGATGCGATGGGGAAAAATCCTGTCTATATCCCTGTTTGTTGAAGCGTTATCTGTAAGTATCAGATCAGAGCGGGGTGTTTGGTACCAATGTCGACCAAAAAACTTGCAGCTGACGTGAACAGATGTGGGCATATGAAAATAAAACTTGTGTAGGCGGTGGCTGTCCGCACCGCACACAGGTCTCGAACCCGCCACCCTGCTAGCTACAACAAACCCACAGCGCGGGAGTCGAACGCTCTAACCACTGAGCTAAAAACCCAGGCTTCCAACTCAGCAGTTAGAAGCGCCCATTAAGGAATTGAGGTGTGAGGATTTACACATACTGCCGCCAGTTAGCCGAGCTAGTTGGCATCCATTACACTTGCATGACCTCATCAGTTATCATTGGCCGCCGTTTCGCCATTTGGTCTGTATTGCACACAATTTGGTCATTCTCATACCCATCGGCAGCACTTATCAATGTGAAATAACAGGACTATGTAAAGGATAACGGCTGCCGAGGTGTCCCGATATAAAAAAATAATGGACGAGGCGAAGGCGAAGAACAGCCTGACAACGCAGCCGAAGGGCTGTTTGCCTACGCCAAGTCCATTATTTTCTTATATCAGGACACCTTGAAGGCCGTTATCCCGCTGATCACCCGGTTGCAACTAAAACATATAGACGGTAAAGAAATGGTTAAAATATAAAAGAAACATGTGGCTCCTTTTTGAAAGAAGTTATCCTGTTCGGTTGGGGTTCTATTTTCATATGAAAGAAGATCCACAAGGCTGCATTCTGAAGAGCATTGATAAAGAACACTGGTGAAACTTTTCAACCCGACAAACGTCACAGGTGTCCTGTTATCAAGAATTAACGGACACCCTGACAGCCAATCAGAAAACACTATTCCATTCCAACAGGTGATAAGGATTGATAAACTCCTAAGCCTAATTAATCACTTACAGTTTTCAAGAAGATTTTGCATTCACCATTTCATGGTAGATGTTCATAAAATGTATACACTGTAAAATGCACTTGAATATTGGGGCTTGACCTGTTTTTCAAAATATGTGGCTGCTGTGATTTTTTTGTTTTTTTTCATTGAAGTTGCAGTTGTAAGATATTAAAGGATTTAAATCTTTTACATTGGACCTTACGAAGGCGTCCTTTATTATGGCCAGACATGCAAGCTGACACAGATTTGTCTTGGAAAGCACTTGGCTTATGTACCTGCAGATAGCCATAGATGAGGTAAAACACAAAGACCCCTGCCACACAGATGCAGAACTGCACAGGGGGGGTGAAGGTGCTGAGGTTGATGCCCAGTACTTTTAGTTCCTCCACAGACTTGATGTGTGGAGACATGACCTCAGTCGAGGAGGGCACAGAGATGGAGATGTGCTTGCGAGAGTTGTAGTTTATCAGTCCAAATTTGGCACTCATGATGTCTGGAGGCTGCAAGAAAAGGTCAAGAACTTTAGTGAGTGCTTGACATGGCATTAGTTGGTTGGTCTTTATATCCTAATTGATAAAAAACATTGCTGCTGTTTTGGAAAGACGATGAATAGGCTACACTAGTATGGTCAGACAAGACACTTCTTTGGAACCGTTTGATATGATTTTAAATCCTACCATCAAGGCATAATAGACCTGTAACTTTATGACACTGTTTTCACACTAACGATAATATTGCCCGTGCATTACAAACAATTAACGTTATGCATCCCTCTAATGAGCGGCAGGGAGAGGGCTGCAGCGATTGCTCGGTTTCACATACCTGAACCAAGCTCTGACAGCTGGAGACGAATGATCATTGAGATGATATCCAGAGATGCCCTAAGGGTTGAGCTGTGCCTTTCGAGACGGACAGCGCACTGTCTCAACCTGCCTTTGGTACCAAACCCTTAGAAGATGGACACTGTCTGTTGTCTCGTCATCTTGCAGATAAGCTAACTGTAAGACAGCTTGCTCGCCAAATGCCAGTTGTTATCTTCGGGAGGAGACAAGCGTTACGGATTTCACATTGTCGATGTAGACCATGTTATCGGTTCTGCCTTTCGACAAACCTCGCCACGAAAACGAGATGTACAACGCTTCACAATCGACGAAAATAGCATAAATATTGGTAGCTAGCCGACAGAGCTAATAATTAGCGAGCTATCGATAGCTCTGTATGCAACACTTCCGGGGTTTGCATGTAACAGGCAAGTATGTTTTATTGTGTGATAAACGTACGTTCATCTCCACTAATGCACACTCATCGTTTTGTTTCATCCGACATCTAGTTACCTAATCATGGGTTGACATAATTTGCTAATGTGAAAAAAGTACTCCTTTTCAGTACTCCACTACGTTAGCAACCAGTGTTCCCCCGGCAGCAGCCAACAACTTCCTCTCCAGATGAACTTTAACCTGTTAACATAGAGCTTTCTAATTGGTTGTTAAGATGTCAGCAGTCTTCGACGTACACATAGGATTCTACAGGTAAGCCGAATTGACCACTACACTGTGATTGACCACTTGAGGACATGGGCACATCATAGACACAGCAGACTATTTTTCGCACATTCACACACCCATACTCAGACAACTGTAGCATTTGCCTCGCACATATATAAAGGAATGTAAAGGCGTGCAGAAAGCTTAATGCAAAATTATAGTCTAAAAGCTTAGCCTAATGTTGTAGATTTGTCGCCCTTGGGTCTGAGCCTACCTCACCTCTATTACTTTGTTTTTATCCGATGAGTCCATGGCTCAGGGTCTTGTCTGTTGATGAATGAAACTATACCCTCTTCTAGAACTGGCATATCCTGTTTTCCAAGATCAGTGTGCAAATGTTTGAGTCTTATGCTGGGGTGAAAGTAGTTTCAATTTCTTACTAGTACTACAACTTTATCGACACACTTTCTGAGGGGAAGGGGGGGCTTTTTAGTGGGCCTATGTGTTATGTATGGTAGGCCTGTATGTACTGCATGCACTGTATGGAACATCCCCCATTTCCAATGCCATAATGTGTGTCTTTGTGTTTTTACTTAATCAATGCATGTTGCAATATGGGTTTAGGAAGGCAGAAATACTATTCTCTTACCACTACTATGTACCACCTGTCAATCTTATACCTGTACTTAGTATAGGTGCGTATAGGCTTACTTTCACCCCTGGTAAAAGGGGTTTGCTTGCCCGATGCAACCTTTGCTTGCCCGATGCAGGTAAAGCCCACTAGCCCTCTTGTGTGTTTCATAATTTTGACTATTTGTAGCCTAAATGCGGAAAACATTTTTGAGGTTTTTTATTAATTCAACTATATGACTGATGGAAATCCAGTGCACAGCATCGTTGTGCCATTGTAGGAATAGCCTGCCCCGAGGGCAGCCTCTTGAAGCAGAGCTGCTGGCCTGCACTTAAATATGGACACACCAAGCCTCTGTCCCTCCCTGCCTCCCCCCACCCCTTCCCAACCCCCTTCCTCCATCTTCCTGTCCAATCCCGGGCCCAATGCTGGTAGATGACATCGGCCGTCTCTCCCCACACCAGAGGTTAATTCACTCCAGGATGGCATTATTTCCTCCCAGCTCTTTGACAATATAAAAATTCAGAGTGGACAGCCCCATCCCTCTTCCATCTTAGATTTGATTGTAATGGTATTGCCTTCTGTCCCTAGGAGGCCTGCAGCCTGCCTGGGCCCCGCCACGCTTTATGACACTAAATAGCCAGGCTACAATTTTTCCATCTATTCAAAAAATACGCTTAATAACTCATTGTGAATGAGGGCTCTCTGTCTTCCTCCTCGGTCAGTGTGGCCAGGTCTCAGCCTTGCCATTTACAGGTCAGGAGATAAAGAGTCTCTCTAGGTCCCGACACCAGAGCCTTAATTGGTCACGGTGAATTTACAACCCTTTGCTGTGTTGCGCCGCGCTCCATAAGATAGTCCCAATGAGACTTGCATGCCATATTTACAGCCTGTTAAACTGCGTTCGGTTGTCTTCGTGGAAGAGGCACTTTTCTCTCCATCTAAGTTTATAAGTGTGCCTGTTTCGCACAGCTGATGGATTTGGGTAATGAATTCTTACCCCCTTTTTCCCTCAAGTTCGCTCACCAAATGATAAAATACCTATTTATTGATTATTCAGAGAGCTACACGTTCTTGTAATGGCCTCATACCAGACCACAGGACCTATATCATAAATAAAGCATGGAAGGCAAGGAAGGGTAATGGAATGACCCGCACCAGTCAAATCTGGATTCAATATGGCCTGTTGCATTGCAGATCAGAGAGAACTTTAAATCTTCTAGAGGAGTGCACTGGCTGAGTGACCTTTGCATGTTCTTCATTAGTACACAGGACCAGTTAATGTCTGTCAAGCTGACAGAGGATGACTTGTTCTGAAATGGATGCATGTTGTATTGGCAAGGTATAAAACTAATATTTTTGCCATATTTATGCTTGTAAATCTATAGCACAAAGAGGCACTTGTAAATGTATATATACAGTAGTATAGTATAATCAGTTTTAAATATCTGAACAAATTTTAATCTTCAACAGTAGAACAGAAAAGAAAAGGAAATCTTAATGTTTTGTCTAGTCAGTTTTCTACCATATTTTCTACCATGTGCTTATAGTTTTGCTATATTCTTTTTCATATCTGTTCTAAGCTGCATGAGAAAGCCATCTTGGTGTGTGTGTGTGTGTGTGTGTGTGTGTGTTTAAATGCAGTGGCTTCCTCAGCGGCGGATGGTCAGTCAGTGTGTCCATTTCCTAATCCTCTTCCGATGACCCCTCTGCATCCTCACGCTAACCCACTTTTCTCAAATTATAAGGAAGGAAATCAACCCATACATCGTCGCCCACTCTCAATCTCCAAGTGCCACCTTCAAAATGGAAAATACCAAAAGAAAATGACACAGGCGCCCATCTTATAAAATAATCCCCCAAATTTATTTGTCATATAATGCTTATCTCTCCCAACAATGGGGGATGGGACCCTTTTTCAAAGGAACGCTTTAATGTCCACCAATCTTATATTAAATTGAAGGTTCCTTAATAACCTATTTGTGCTCGCCCTTATCCGCGGCTAAAGTGGCCCGTCTGCTCTGTCTTTTCCTGTCCTTGTCTGAAGCCTGCTGCATGATACAGAAAACAGATGGTATCTCGGCTATATTACTTCTCAAAGCACTCATATCCTCTCTCATGTTATTTTCTTTGATCTGCTGGGCTAGCTCTCACTCTTTTCCCTCTCTCTCTCTCTCTCTCTCTCTCTCTCTCTATCTCTCTCTCTCCCTTTCTCCCAGTCTCATCACAGAAAGCTTGGCCATGTTGACACTCCATGCGCTGAGATGGTCAGAGTTGACCTTATTTATATTTCATGTCTTTCTGATCAAAGCACAGACATGTAGCTCTGCAGAGAAACTCACCAGCTTCTTGCCTTTGTTTTGGGTCGAACATGTCACAAACTTCTCTCAGATGCAGACAAAAATGCATTTCAACCAAGTCTTTTGTAAAGGATTTATGCACACCATACCAATTATATCTCAGATGTGAATATAAGGCATACTTTTACTTTTATCTCTAATATCTATGAAACTCTATAGCATTGTATTTTTAGTTTTACAATAACACAGCAAAACAAAGCAACATTAGGGCAAAAACCTCTACTATATTGTGGGCATATGGAACCACCAGGTGTATTACAAGGTGATGTGAAAGCCCAAGAATGGAACAGACTTTTATGTTGACTGCCAGGAGGGGGAAGCATACCTCTTTACAAAGCCACCAAGGACAGTGGAGGTTAAATGTAATTAAAGACCCAATTTGGGATAGAGCAAATCTGTTTTTTTTTTCCCTCCTGAAGTCAAATGTCAATCTTCCATAACATAGCCAGCCATGGGAACACAAATGTGTGTGTGTGTGTGTGTGTGTGTGTGTGTGTGTGTGTGTGTGTGTGTGTGTGTGTGTGTGTGTGTGTGTGTGTGGTGTGTGTGTGCAAATATGTCTTAAAGGAATGACTTACATGTTTGATTGTCCTTTAATTTAAAATGAAGTATGCATCTGTGCAAGGATAGGAAAACAAATTATGTAGCGTCAGTTAATTAAGAGTTTTGCTACGAGCAATAATATATTTGCTTATTCACATGACCTTTAACCATATTATGTATTTTATAGCTCTTGCTTCTCTTTAGCTTGTAATTATTCTGAGTGTGATGTTGATAGGCACAAAATGCAAATCACAGCAAAAACATCCATTGTCCCTTTGGATGATATTGTGTGTGGAACATGCAAGAGGTAAAGTCGAGTTTACTGGTTGCCTATGAGTTATTCTGTGATTCATTGAATTCCTCAAATCACTTTCAAATATGTATTCCTTTCAGGGTTCCATTTAAACTTTGTTGATTAAAATAACCAAACAATAATAGTGAAAATAAATTAAGAAATACTCTAGATAGCTTATGCAATCGCTGGGTTGTAAATTTGTGTGTCTTTCATGTGTCAGCATAACATGCTCATAGAGAAATTGCCGCACACACACACACACACACACACAACTCGGGACACACTTTAGTGATGAACGGCAGCACGTCGCCAGGATTATCGCTCACAATGGCACATTAAGGCGCGGGGCTAAGTGGAGGGGAAAGTTTATTTAGTTTACCCCAAGGACATCCAAGTGTGGCCATGGCAACAGGCTGTGCTTGTGTGTCTATGTGTGTGTGTGTGTGTGTGTGTGTGTGTGTGTGTGTGTGTGTGTGTGTGTGCGTGCGCGTGCGCGTGTGTGTTTGCTGTCTGACGTCTTCTCAAAAGTCCCACATGACTGTCAGGCAGATGCTTCAGAGGCCATGGCATGGACTTGGGCAGCTTTAGCCTCCAGTAGACTGGTTGGGCCTCCCAAAAGGATGTGTGTGTGTGTGTGTGTGTGTGTGTGTGTGTGTGTGTGTGTGTGTGTGTGTGTGTACATGAGTAGAGGGGCAGGGATGGGGTGGAGTTTTATGTCTGAAAGCCTCTTTGGGGGTTCCTTATCATAGAAGAAGCAAAGTGAGAGAGAGAGGGGGGTGAAAAAAACTATGTGTGAAATGATCGTGTGGTCAGGAAGAGGAAGAAATGAAAGGAGGTAAATGAAATTACAAAGCTCGCTGACTGCACAAATCATGCATATAATGTTTTATAGCTTGCCAAAAGAATTCAACACCTGTGGCTCGCCCGTGCTATAATTGCATGTGAATCACCAGATTTGGAGGAGGTGTTTTTGTTGGCACAGACAGGTGAAGAAAGACTAGGAGAAGAGAGAGAGAGAGGGGGGGGGGGGTGGAGGATGGGAGGTGAGCGATACAAGGAGTGTTAGAGGAACGCCCAGTCCACCGCTTCTGTGAGTGGGTGTGCGAGCCACCCACATCTCACTGTACTCCCCACATCTCTGCCACTTTATTTGGCTGGTAATTGCTGTGTTTGTTTACCTGAGCCAGGAATCTGGTGTAGCGCTCGTGAACAGCAACATTATTTGAATCCACCCCCCCCCCCCCCCAACCCCCCTCCTTTTTTATATTACAACATGGGATGAGTTTTAATTAAAGGCGGCTCCTAGGAAACCATAAATCTGACTTGACGCTGACTCTGTTTCTGTGATAATTGGCACCTCTCTGACATATAATTCATGGTAAATGCAGTATTGACATATTCACTTTAGTGTTTCCCGAACTCTCTACCCTCCTTCTTGGCCAAGTCAATCAGAACAACCTACTTAGTCTAGGTGAAGTGAATCACATACTCACCGCATAATATTATCAATGCATGCGATTCATGAGAATTGACCCCATGACCTTGAGCTAGTAGGTAACTTGCTCCACAAGTCTTCAGATACCCACACTGTCTTGTTCACCACAAGCATTTTTTTGCCCATTGTTGTGAAATACCCATGTTGGCATTCGAGAGGAGAATTAACAGCAATCTTATTGAAAGAAAGTAAAGAATGGTATGCAGTTATACATAATGAGCCAGTGTGTATATTCAATACCTGTTAATATAGTACTACAAGATCATGCATCGCCTTCCACCACTGTAGTGGGAAAATTGCCTAAATCTAA
>JAODXP020000027.1:2969721-2982221 GCA_027497455.2 Sardinella longiceps
GTTCCTGAGGGCAAATGCCTCTGTCTTGACATGTGCCTGGCAGTCTGATCTCCTTACATGTATGCTCACCTCACCTATGTCCTGGATCCTTTGGTATGTCACGGTTCCTCTTGATCACTTTCTTGCGCTGACTTTCATTTATAGATGTACCGTACAGCCATGTCGAAAAGGAAAACCTCGGAGGGTAAATGCAAGGTTAGACTGGATAAACATAAGCCAGACACCTTCCGTTCGAATCTGTCCACATTTTCCTAGCTTTACACTGCTGAGAAAAAGAGCAGGAAAGTTTTTTTTTTTTTTTCCACAGATATATTTAATACTGCAGATCCTAAATGTCAGCCAAATGTCTTGTAAATTTGCCTATACAGTTTAATAATTGCGATATCACTTCACTCATTAAAAAAAAAAAAACGCAAGCAAAACACTTTTAAATTGAGCCAAATAAATATCATTCTTCATATCAAAAGAATCTATCCTTCATTACGGGGGGCGGATCATTTTTTTTGGATGCCTTTGTGGCCCTTTGAAGAGGCGCTTTGAGCTCTGTTGTTGCACATCACTGGAACTGAATGCCAGGACACATCCTGTGATTAATTGTCTGAGGTACACCACTTCAAACACACCGAGAGGTGAATATTCCGTACGAGAGTCTTAAATGATCTCTATGTACCCAAACACAGAGTGATAATTGTTAAGCAACTTTTGACCCAACATTAGCAGACATCCAAGCACTTTCGTGTGTATGAAGGTTTAACACAATGTGTTTAAAGGAGGGAAATGTAACAGGATAAGAATCCATACAAGCCCCAAGAGCTAGCTATCGCTATACCCACATGTGGATTGCATTAGATGTTGCACAACATGCACCTTTGCAAATTAACATGTGCATGGGGATGACACATAAACAAGCACAATGACACACACACACTCACACACACACACACCATAAACAACACTCCCTTAACAGATCTGAGTAACACAACATTTAAGCGGTCGCTCCTTTCCCTTATCTTCGGCTTCCTTTTTGCCCCATGGTGAAACATTTCTTGGCATGCATGATCTCATTTAACTTTGATTTCCTTTCTCTCCAGGACCGCATTCTAGATGTTTCCAATTTCCAGGCCATTCCCCAATTTTCGACTCCGATGAGAGACAACACATGCAGGGACGGCTGTTTCGGTAAAGTAAGGCATGGGTAAGTGATGTTTTAAAATGTCGTTTCAGATAAAAACAAGCGATTTTTTTTTCAGATAAGAGTCTGCATTGTAAAGAACAGGAAGCGTTTGAATTCTGTTTTCATGTGTTTTTGTGCATGACTGGAGTCCTGGAATCACTGACTTTGTGGTTTCTTAAGAAGCGTCATCTTTGTAGTTGTAAATGAGAAATTTTTATGTCATCATGTATGTTTACAGTCACCAAAGTTGCCACTAAACTCTTTTAAGTATGCATGTTTTGTAACATTTCATAACATTTAACATTGACTTCAAAATAAATGGTTTTTTTTGTAGGTTGTTTTGATAGTTTTTTTGCATATGTACTGTATGTATTTCTGTAGTATGCATGTGTGCATGCATGTACTGTATGCGTATCAGTATAATCTGTCTGTCTGTCTGCCTCCATGTCTCTCTGTATGTACTGTATATACAGTAGGTGTGCACTCTATGCATGTATGTTTGTCAGTGCGTACTGTGTGTAGCCTATGACTTCTGTTCCACTTAATGAGAAGTGAAAAGATAAATATTGTAAATTATTTCCACTTTTTTGTTCCAGAGACTGTCAGACATAATTGTCTCATACTGTCTCCAGTGGATTTAGTGTTCAGAGCATTTCTTGTTCATGAACATTTTAATATTTAAGATTCAAGCTGTAAATCACCTTAGACATCCTTAAAATGTAATGTGACCATCAAGCAAGTTGTGGCAAGTGGCATATGGTCGGTCTGAAACATTTCTGCTAGCCTAGTTTTTTTTTTTTTTTTTAACTTTCATTCTTAGCTGCTGCAAATTGAAGAGCCATATCAGACAGCAGCATAGACCAGAATTCTTGGATATTAAGTGAATATTTAGGTATGCAAAATTAAACACCTAGATTTATGGATGGATTTCCTTATTCACAGACATTCACATCAAAGTGATTTCTTCTCTAGTGTTTCTGTGTGAAAAAAGATAATATACCTTTGGATAATTGGAATACATGATCAAATATAATTTATTTATATAATTTATGATTATTCTTTAATTTAAAAGATTTTCTAACGTTTTATTGATCTTCAAAAAAATTTAATGTTTTATCACCAGGCTTAACTGCAGTCTTAAATGAGGAAAACAATGGTGTGATCAATGTTATTATCACTAAATGCATCCAAAGACTGGCAAGCACCATATGGTGCTAGTTTCTTTTTAGTGTGTTTTGTTGTTGTCGCTCAAATGCTTCACATTTTCTGAATATTTGCTAAATTTGTTTTTGATTAACCTTTTTTACTGTGGAGAATGTGTCCGGCCTGCAGATTCTTTTGTTCACTAGAATAGAGTTCTTCATTGAGTAAAGCAGGCTGTGTAATCCTATAACTGGTATCAGGATTTTAGGAAACATTTTCAGAAACCTGGAATTTTCACAGTCTCGTTTATGAATCTGCGTCGTTTATGAATCTTCTCATTTCCATATCAATCGGATTAGTTTGTAAAGTGGAGAAGTAGGTGTAACATAAGCAACCGTATAAATTTAAATATAGGACACCAAAAATTATGCATTGATCTATTTTTGTCCAAGCAGCACCCCTGCTGATAACGCAACAATGTACACTACAGTCAGAACAATGAGATCTCTTTGAGCTGTAAATCAATTGCAAATGCAATCAATACTGTAAGTGTCACTTGAATAACATGTTCTAAAATCTCAGACACACTAAAGTGGGTTGCTTTCATACAATTCTTTTTGTCCATTACTTACTTCTCTCGATCATTCTTTCTCTCACTTACATACATAGCCTCTCTTTCACACACACACACACACACACACACACACACACACACACACACACACACACACACACACACACACACACACACACACACACACACACACACACACACACACACACACATATCCACACAGAGTAAACAGTGCAACTTCAGTAACTGAACTAACTGTCAAGGATGAAAGGCAGAGAGAGAGAGAGAGAGAGAGAGAGAGAGAGAGAGAGAGAGAGAGAGAGAGAAACCAGTAAAACCTCAGTAACAGAAATAACAGTACACAATGAGCAAACAGAGAGAGAAAGACGGAGAGAGAGAGAGAGAGAGAGAGAGAGGTTGTCAGCCAGACAGTCAGGCAGAAGCAGAGAGAGAGAGAGATGGTGAGTCTGAAGCGGATTATTCCGAGTCTTGTGGCATTGACTGAGCGCTGCGTCTCGTTCTCCGTCTGGGGCCGTGATGGATGTGTGTCTGTCGCGCTCAGCGGCCCACTACGACTCCCCTGTAATTGAAAACTTGGCTTTGTTGTCTGGGGACGTGTCCTCAGCAAAAGCGGCCCTCAAAACAGGAAAACCAATAGTGGGAATAGACCTCTGAACGTAATTAATTTCGGGGTGGGGGGGTTGGTTGCACTATTATTGCAGGAGGAAGAATTCTAATCAGTTGCAGAGTCCTTCCTGTTTGGGTAGCGTGACCGTAACCAATTACAACTGAACTTTGTGTTACAGTTCCACATCCTGTGCAGCACAAATGGAGAGTGGTCAGTCTTGAGTTTGCATTGGTGAATCATCAGTGGCGTAGAGGGGTAGAAACAGGCTGAGCAATACCAGTGACCAGACTGATATGAGAGAGAGAGAGAGAGAGAGAGAGAGAGAGAGAGAGAGAGAGAGAGAGAGAGAGAGAGAGAGAGAGAGAGAATGTATGAGTGACATACAGGCTTTATCTCCATCCAGATGGCTCTCTTTGGGGACTAAGAGTTGGGTAATTTGGTTAGAAAGAAAGTACAACTCAGGACAAAAAAAAAAAAATATGTACTTCAATCACCAAATGTTTAAATGTATGGATGTAGCATATCAGTTCTGATTGTCATTTCTTTGTGGAACCGTTTAGGTTTAATCTAATAAACCTTTGCACAAAACAGGAAAAAAATAATCATTCAGATGATTATCTAGACTTGAATAAAATTTGAATTCATTTTGGTACAAAAGAAGTAAATGAGGGCAGCATGAAACCAACTTCCTCTGTAATTTCCCTCACAAATCAAATTGGTTTGATTATTCTGGGGCTGCCCAGATATTAAGTAACCATATTTGAGCACATTGTTTCCAGAGTTAGCCATAATCTTGATTGAAATAATATTTCCCTTTTCTTTTCTTTTTTTCTTTTTGCCCGTTTGTCTGCCAGTGAAAGGATTAACCCACCATCTTGTATTTATTTGTCTCGTCACAGAGAAACAAAACTACAGACACAAACAAACAAACAAAGCAAATATGACACTTATGATTTGTATGTACTGAGCTACCTCTGGGCCACGGCTGTAGGCTCTCTAGCGTAGGTCACAGTCGTTTTGCTCGGTTTTAAATAAATGGTAAAAACAACCCATTGTAGGAATCTCAGGAGCAATCGAAGGGAAGATCTGACCTGCCAAATCCAATCCTTCTGCTCTGATTTCCCTCACCAAAGCCTTGTCTAATCTCTTGGAAGGGCTTTTCCCAAGCCCTGGTCTGTAATAGTTATTCGGCTCTTATTAGTCTTGGGGTCTCACCCCTTGAGGTATCCCTAATTCACTTTTGATATGATTGTTTAAATGATGTGGAATTGTAGCTAGGCACATAGGGATTTGTTGATTGTGAGACTGGCTATGTGACATTGATTAATTTATTTTTCTCCCCCTCCTCCTCTTTCTCTTCCTTTTGCAGTTTCTTTGCACAGTGTGATATTTCCAGGTTCACTCTTAGGGCTTTTGGACCTGTTATGAAATCAAACTTGACATGCAATTAAAACAAAGAGTAAATAAGTTCCTTCCAAACAGCCTCTCTCTCTCTCTCTCTCTCTCTCTCTCTCTCTCGGTCTCTTGCTCTTGCACGTTTACACCTCCAGCCAGATCTCAATTTAACCTCTGTGCCTAGATGGGATATGTCATCAACAGATAATTATGTAATTAATAGTTCTGTATTAATTGATGTTATAAGGAATTTGACCTAAAGCATTTAGAATGACAAATTCACTGAAACGTGATGTCTTCACTGCACTTTCTGGTTAAGAAATAAGGCCTATGCTACATTTTGCCATGGTTATTTGTCTCATGCAGATAATAAATAATCAAAAAACTTTTTGTTGCCTCTGCTGATGTCTAGTTTGTGTTATTAATTTTTAACATTATTTATGTATCCTTGGACAAGCTTGTTGTACCAGTGTAAGACAAACATACAAATTCATGTGTATGATAAAATAAACAGTGACCTTCTCTCAACAACTATCATTTTCATTCATTGTGTTGATTATCGGAATACTAAAGTAAACAAAAGTGCTTGAAGAAGCAACACAGGCACACACACACACACACACACACACACACACACACACACACACACACACACACCCAACATGACAAATGGAAGAGAGTTTGTGGGGAACATGGGTTCCCAACTCGCTAAACTAATAGCAGCGCCAGAATCATCCCCCTTGTCCTACCTATAGGATCATTTTCAAAACAAACGCTATTCCTGCAAGAATTGATTCTGTTAGATAGTACATTGATCACCTACATCGCCTGCAGAAAGGAGATGGCTTTACAAGCAATAAGATGAGGGACAATTATATTATTTTAGTGAAATAAGACAAAGTACAAGGCCTGAATGCCAATAGCGAGTGCAGGGTTAGCGCTGTGGTGCCTCTTTCTCTCTCCCTCTCTCTTTCCATCTATCTCCCTCTCTCTCTTTCCATCTATCTCTCTTTCTCTCTCTCTCTCTCTCTCTCCTGTTCCCTTTCTCTCACCTCCCCTCTCTCTGTGTTTGTGTGCTCCATTCTCAAGTGGCACGATAATCCAGTAAACTTTCACAGCCACTGTTTCCTCCATGCAATCAGGATGTGCAGGCTCACCCGTGATTGCGTTCATTTGTAAAACCATCCAAGCCAAAATTGAACCCCAAGGCTGATAAACTATAAAGATGCTGATCTGATCGGAGGTAAATAGACTCCACTCCGGGGCAGAAGGTGTCAAGGATACATCCACAAGACCAATGGCTTTGTATACCTTATTCCAAACTGCTGTGGACTGGAATACCAAAAAATAAAGGGGGGGGAAGAAAAAGCAAAGGGAAAGAGAGAGGGAGAGAGAGAGAGAGAGAGAGAGGGAGAGAGAGAGAGAGAGAGAGAAATGCAACTGCATGTCTATTTTTCTTTCTCTTGCCTCTCAATTAGAGTAAATTTACAACTGGCATATTTATAATTTTGATGTGTTCGCGGGGAACCTCATTATATTCAGTTTATTCATTCTTTGAATGTCTTTTATGAAGCTACACACCTTTTTTATTACTGATCCTCAGGGGGTTGTGTCTTTTTTTTTTCTTTTCTTCTTCCTGAACTTAGGTAGAGCCTTATATGAAATCTGCTAGAACAAGAGCTTAATAAAACCTTAAATCACTCGGCACCCAGACAAAATAAAACATGCATAAATGTTCGTCTTAGCTGTAACAATAATTACAGTGTCTCAACTCTGGAGACTTCTGCAATGTTATTGCTCTGACAGTGAAAGTTTACATTAAAGTAATAATAGCCATAGCACGATCATCAATATGAGTAAATTACATTGTATAGTCCAGTAAATAGTGATTTCTTTAAATAATTGCATATTGAGGGTGGATTGATTATTTTGCTCATTTTGTAAAGACATGCTCCCAAAAACACCAAGGAAATTGCACTAGATTAGTCCATTTATCTTATTAAGTGTTGTTGTGTTTTGCAACATTTCCCTTGGATGAAAGCGTGTGTGTGGAATGAAGAAAGAGAAACGAAAACCTGCGTCTCCTTTTTCCCAGGCCTCGTGGCCTCTGTTCTAGAATGTCAGAGATGTCACTAAGAAGAGACGAATTCCAGAGGGATTGTGAATGGGACGATTGAAGACCTGCTTTGATTGACAGGTCTTCCTCTCTCTCTCTGCCCCGAGGCTGATTGACAATGCGGTTCATCTCACATTTTGTGACCGAACTAATCCAGTAAATTCCTACCAGACTGCTCTGCATCTCAGTGGAGGCTGTTTCTTTTCCAGGTGGAGTTTTGGGGGCTCCCAAAATAAATATGTTTTCCATCTGTGACTCTACAACAAACTAAATATAATTAAGTGTGAGTATATAATTAAGTAAGTTAAGAAAGTGCTCTTTTTCGCGAATAAATTAATATGAAGACTAATTACATGTGGGAATTATCATCCTGTTGTGGTAATGATGAATATTTTCATAGGTGTCTCAATATGGTGCCAGTTTGAAATTGGATCAGTTAAGTGGAACAATTGATCTCTTGCCAAGTTCAATAATTAATTTATGTTGCAGTGACTTATAAAGTTCTAACTTCTGACAAGACCTCTTGCCAAAATCTTTGAATGCTTGACCTTGCTTGTTCAATCCTTCTTCCCAAACTTCTGTTGCTACCAGGAGAGGAGAAAACTGAGAAAAAAAAAAATTAACAACAAAAGAAGGTTTCCGCATTCATATAATTGACTTTAATTACCATAAGGACCGTAACAATTGTGACTTACTTTAATGTAAGTTGTAAGAAGATTAACGAGTGGAATATGAAACATCATCATTAATCTTCATTATGAGGGGAAGGAATGCACTGAGTCCTCTCTTTGATTCCAGACTGTGGTCAAGTCAAGGTACCATGGAGAGTTGCGCTCACTAAACAAACATGTGTTTTTACGGGATATCAAACCTCATTCATGTGTCTAATCACGTGCTTAACAGCACTTACAGTAATGATAATAATAACTGTAATACGTTTGTGTGTGTGTGTGTGTGTGTGTGTGTGTGTGTGTGTGTGTGTGTGTGATGTGGAAAAGAGGAAGCAGGGAGAAAAAAAACAAGGAGAAAAAAAAGAAAATTCCCTAGTCACTGTAATGACAGTTCTGATGGCAACTTGCCTTTGTGAGGAAATTGTCTTTGTTTCTCTCACAACTTCATAAGGAGCAGCAGTTCAGTGAAAAAAAAGCAATATAGCTAACCCACAGCAATAGCAATAGCCAAACAATACTGACTGCAATCCCCAGTAATGTGACTGACAACACTCCAGCATAAATATTTAACCAGTTAAGTTTAATGGTGCTGAGCTTTCTCTCAGTCTGTTCTCTGAGAAAGCTGCAATGGCCCATATATCTCAAAGAGACTGTCTGAACTTGTAGAAAAGATTTTTGTCCATTCAACATAGCAGGCTTACTTTTAACAGTCTCTCAAAATGTTCATTTTATTTCACAACCATTGCACTGTGTCTTTGACTGCCTGGTTGTAACCTTACAATGAGTACAGTATATCTTGGTCAGGTGATATTGGGATTGAAACATTTTTGAATGGCAATGTATCCAGCATTAGTGGGAAGACTTCAGAAAAAATGCACTTTTTAATGGGACCCGTTACATCAGTGTCAAAAAAAAAAAAAAAAAACATCACCACAGACTCTTCAGCTTCACAAAGCAGTCCCAAAAACCACACCGAATTCTTAAGTAGAAATTCTTTAGAATAAAGAATTCAGTAATTATTCTTCAATTATGATGATTGCCTTCCCCCCCCCACTCCACATCACCTCAAACAGAGTGCATGTAAAAAATGATTCATATTTAGTTATACAAAATTCATAGTTGACCCATTATTTTTGACAGACCCAATACATCTGTCACATTGTGGCTTTTTTATGTTAAATAATTAAAAGACAGGAGGGGGAAGAAAGATTAATGAGCAATCCTGACTTGAGGGCCTTGCTGCACTGTTGGTCATCACGGTTAATGTATTCCTTAGTGCATTTCCTGGCTCATCAAACAGCCAAGTTCCTCCCTCCACTGAAGACATGCATGGCCACTCTTGTCTGCCTCGTCCTCCACCACAACATTGCTATGCTGTCTGTCTGCAGCAGTAGCACAATGCCCTTTAATGGACTCTAGAAAGCTCCCAAGTGAGCACTGCCTCTGTGCAAATAAAGGGATGCTTTTATTAATCAAACTTTTGAACATGTTCTAAAAGTCCTCTAGATGGATAGCTGTCTTTGGAGCAGTGACATATCTGTGTTTGAATAAACCCAAATGCAACGTACAGCAATGGAAACGTACTATGGATAAAATGTATGAATAGTACTAATGGGTATACATGAATGTATGGATGTTACTAATTTGGATGTACAGTATATATACGATATACGTATATGAATGTATGGATGTTACTAATGTGGATGTATGTAAATATACATACAGTATGAATGAATGTTACTAATTTGTATGAATGTGTATATACTACAGTATATGAATGTACAGTATGGATGTACTAATTTGCTCAGCTCATTTGGAGCAACAATGTTTTACACATTCTTCACCAAAATGTTTTTAATGTCGTTTTTTTTTTTGTACTACATTCCCTATGCAACAACTTTCCCTTAACTCCAAATCAAATTTCTCCCTAAGGAGACCAATAAAGTAACCTTAACTATATAAATCCGAAGGTCACGCAATGCATGGATCGTGAGTTTCCTGTATAGCCTATCCTTGTAATATCCCAACTGCAATGTATATGTTTATATATGCAGTACAGTACCTATAGGTGCTCAAACAAACATCTGTTGATGTCCGCAGACATGAAAGGTTCAGAGCAGACCTAGAGTGCGGATGTTGATAAAGGTGTGGAGTTAGTCTCCGACTGTGAACTCAATAAGAGAGTATAAATAAAGCATTGTCAGTATGAGATTCCTCATACAGGGGGGGGAGAGAGTGCATATGAGCTTTGTTTTTCTTTCTCCCTCCTTGAGTGTGTGTGTGTGTGTGTGTGTGTGTGTGTGTGTGTGTGTGTGTGTGTGTGTGTGTCTCTGTGGCTGCGTGTGTGTGTGTGTGTATAGGTGCGTGCATGTGGGTGCGTATGTGAGTGTGAGTGTGTGGGTGGGTGCGTGTGCGCATGTGTGTGTGAATGTGTGTGTGTGTTTGTGTGTGTGCGTATGTGTGAGCGTGCGCGTGTGCATGTGTGTGTCAGGGACAGAGTGCCTGGAGCCTCCGTGGCTGGTGGAGTAATCTGTGCCTGGCCTCTCCCCACCTCGGCGCGGCTCTCCCTCAGAGCAAGGCCGGGTGATTGACAGTCGTCATGGCTCCTTTTTTACCCCCCGTGACAGACGAAACCCGCTCATTATGCCGAATTGGGAGCAGCCAGGCAAGCATGCTCATTCATCCACGGTGACGGCTATTGGCGGCACAGACGAACATGCTACATCATGCACTTGAGCATCGTAATGAATGTAAAAGTTTTTCTTTTCTTTTCTTTTTTTTTTTTCCTCTCGGGTGAATTATCATAATTGCTCCTGTCATTATTAACACTGTAGCTAGAGTGTTTAATAAAGCCCTGTGCTGTGAAAGGCTCCCATTGTGTGCTGTTTGACTCCGGAGTGATGTGGACATTAACTAATATTAGGCATGGGCTATGATTATAGTGAGCAAACTCAGAAGGGGTCTATCAGAAAGAGAAATTGTTTAATATTCAATCAACTGATAGTTTTCTTTTCGCAAAAAAAGCCTTGTCTCCACAGATGTATTTCAGTTTAGTTTTTGAATGAAAATTCCCTTGCCCTTTAGCTCAACCTTTTGAAACATTAGTTTGATTAGTGTACTCATTAAGTAAGCTCAAATTCGATGGCTTAAGTAAAACACTAGGGGTAAATGTATACAACAAATGTATACAATGTTCAACAACATTCAACCCGAGAACGCGGGTGGTGTGGCTGTTTTTGAACTGTCTGTTTTTTTTTTTTTTTTTTTTTCACACTCTTTTTTTTTTGCCCACAGCTGTTACGTTTGAAGGCAATGCCCGATTAATCATGCAGTACTGTGCCAGACAGCTTGCCACTTATACACAATAAATGGTGGCGCAGTAGGCTACACTAACCTAAGCTCACGCCACCTATGCAGATAACAGAGTCGTTCATTTTCACATGTGCATGCTAAACCTGCCTGATAAACGATATGCCCACTGGCGCTTCCGTCTGCGTTTTATCACAGTGGACAACCCCAGCGCACGCCCAGATTTTCGTATTGCAATGCAGATTCGGGTGGTGATCTCTTCGACCCCCCACCACCCAACCCCCGACAGTTTGTGTCCCATAATTAACTTGGTGGGGGGAACCATTGTTTTGTTCGAAAAAATTCACTGGGGAACATTTTAGAGGCGCTCGCCACCAAATGCCTTTGTTTACTACTCCAAAGAGGAAAAAGAGGAGGAAAAAACACCACCACAATCTCCACAATCCACACCCACCTTAATTGGCACCACACATATTTCAAAAACAGCGACTGTTAAAAATGACTTTTCTCTGTGTGCGTGTGTGTGTGTGTGTGTGTGTGTGTGTGTGTGTGTGTGTGTGTGTGTGTGTGTGTGTGTGTGAAATTTGTGAGGTTTGTGTGTGTGTGCGCTTGTATGGGTGGGGGGTTGACAGGTGTCTTTTTCACTGACAAACCACTAAGTGACCTCCTCTCCAAGTTCAGACCTGCAGCTCGGGCTCCCAGAAGAAGCCAGACGCATCTCTGCTCTTCCTCAATTACCCTCCATAATCACCGCCTTGGCCTGCGTCTGCTCTTCCTCACCGAACCCACTGTCATAATATTCCACTGGCCCTGGGTGATGCCCTGTCACCCAGATAGCAGGCTCCTCGCTTCTCTGCATGTCTTTTGTCTTCAAATTTAAGAAGATGAAGAAAAAAAAAAAAAAAAAACAAGAACAAGACGGAGAAGAGGAGGGGGCGGATCATTAATAGCAAAGAGGTGACCTTTGACTTAAGAGTTAAATCATTAGGGGCGCGGGTTGCACAGTTTCCTCATGGTTCCCATTTAAAAGCCCCACTGGGAGTGTTTAAAGGCCCAGCCCTGTACCATTGCCTCTCCTGAATCGTCCCGTGCCTCTGAGCCTGGGTTGTCTTACATGAGAAAACAAAGCAAGCCTCACCTGCATACAGATACATGGTGGTGGTTAGTGAGGTCCCCCCTTCCACTGTAAAGCTCTTTAGATCAACTGAGTTGTGTTTAAATGCGCTATATAAATACACTTGACTTGACGTATATATATATGTATATTGTAATTCAACATTCTATTTATCCAGCCATGCTTGTCATTTATGGAGTTTGAGAAGTGGGCGGATCTTGTTTTGGATGCCATACTTCAGTGTACACTTACACACTTGCCATTGAGAATACATAGAAAACAGTGCATTATTATTAGCCTTATTTTCATAAGCACATTAACGTGAGAAAATGGGATAGTTGTCACAAGCCTTTCCCCTTCTACACTGTTGATGGCA
>JAODXP020000027.1:2987221-3014721 GCA_027497455.2 Sardinella longiceps
AATAGGATTCACACAAGAGAGGCACCTCCCTAGCACGGTAGTATTTGTAAAAAAAAAAAAAAAAAAAACTTAGCATGAGTTCAATTGCTCGCTACTTCACTTAAGGCTATTTGATTGCATAATGACAACAATGTGACACGGATCAGGTATGTACGTCCGCTGATGATGAGTCAGCTGATGACTGAAACACATAATGACAACAGAACATTTTGAATGTAAACACGCATAATGCACATATTCATCTCCAGCATTAAGGACTAATTTCTGTAATGAAATAAATAAATAAATAAAAAGAAAACATAAACAAGAGGGGAAAAAAACAGGAGACAACCTAGCAAGCCAAGTCTATTTAATGTAGCTCATCCCCAAGACCCTGTTCTCATGCGCCCAGACGTAAACATTGTCCACTTCCTACTGCATATAAGCCGGCACCGCGCAGACCGGATGAGTCTTATTTGGAGGCTGATCAGACCTTTGTGGATTATTAATGACATGACCACAGCAAAGTTCACACACACAGACACAAACACAGACACACACACACACACACACACACACACATAGACACAGACAGAGATCCCCTTTGGGGCCTTGTGGATACTCTGCGCCCCTTCTTTTTTCGGGGACCGGGCCCTCCCGCACTGTTAATTGGGGGCCCTGGCTGTTCCGCCCGTCCCGTCCGGAGCCACATCCCCTGAGGTCCGAGGGGGGGAATTACCGTGTCTGCCTGCCTGCCTGCTTTGCTCGCCTGCCTGCCTGCCTGCCTGCCTGCCTCTCCTTCTCTCTCTATATTTAGCTCATTTAAGGTTGTGGTTTAAAAGCCAAAGTCAAAAGATGCCATTCTTTATTAATGTCTGAGGATATGAAATAGGTCGCATTTCCTGTGAGCGCCCCGAGGAATTCACCTTTTCAAATATAACGAATGCCTCAATTAAAATCCCTTTCAAACACCATGCTTATTTTTCGATAACAATCGCTCTTCCCAATTTCTCCCTCCCTCCCTTCCCCCTTCCACTCTCACTCTCTCTCTCTCTCTTTCTTTCTATCTCTGTGGCACTCTCTCTCTCTCTCTCTCTCCACAGATGCATGACACACTGCTCGGCGAGACTCAGGCCGTACTCCCACAGTGGCCTGGAGGAGAGGAGACAGTGCTGTGGGCCTGACAGGAGACGGGGAACCAGCAGATGGCAGGGTAAGAACAGCAATCCCACTCCAAGACAAAGCGCAGGGTCACCCGTGTGTGTGTGTGTGTGTGTGTGTGTGTGTGTGTGTGTGTGTGTGTGTGTGTGTGTGTGTGTGTGTGTGTGTGTGTGTGTGTGTGTGTGTGTGTGTGTCTGTGTGTGTGTGTGTGTGTGTGTGTGTGTGTGTGTGTGTGTGTGTGTGTGTAGGAGGGGGAGGGGAGGTCCCACATTGAAACCTACTCCCTCTATGTGTAACTATGTCTTTAAGAAAAACAGACTTAGCAGTACACATACTTTTTTTCGAAGTTAGGAGAACATTATTACATGGTGTTTGAGCAGGTGCCTGTTAACTGCTGTTGATGTTGTTGTTGTTGTAGTTGTTGTTGTTTTTTTTAAACTAGAGCCAATCTATGATACTGAAATATAAGATACCATCTGTATCTGTATCTGGTTATACCGAGAGAAACTGACCCAACAACAACAAGTGGGAAAATAGGAAAACAGACCAATTAATAAACTTCTGGCAGCTGACACCGAACCAAGTCCTAACTTGAATGATTTGTAACCAGTAAAGCATTGCTATGAACATTTGAAATACTTACTAAATTGAACCGAAATTGAGGTAGTTTACCATAACTGTAATTCAGTTAATCTGAAACAGTACAATATAGATTTATTCATAAGGATTTGGCAGCTAGTTCTATACTACAGTCACATTGAATAATTTGTAGCAAGTCAGCCATTGCTAATAATCTGAAAATGCTTACCACAATGAGGCATAATTTGGCGGATTAGTCTTAAGTGGTTTACAATTATTCTAAAAGAAAGCTAATAACTCAACTTTAAAGACTATTTTTCCATTTAACTTTCTCTGTCCAGTTGGCCTGATGTTAAGAAATATTGTAACACAGTGAAATCTAACAAAACAGCATTTGAGGATGGAGAATTACTTCTAACACAAACAATGTGTTCTTGGATAGCATGGCTAAACAGCATGAAGGCAGCGAGGGCATTGCAAATCTGTCGTTGTTGATGTTGAGCTTAGTTCATCTGAATGTTTCCAATCAGGCTTGAGGGTGGAAAAAACAATTCTAAACAAAAATTTTCCATTTGGTAATTCTCTCAGTATAAATATAAATATGTTTGTTTATTTTCATTTTTAAAGTCACCATCTGATCCTTCTATTGACAACCAGGTTTTATTTTCACAATACCGACGTTTTGTTTTTTTTTCCTAAATATTAGCGCTAGCTATAGTTCACATGTTGACCTATTTCACTATTACTATTATTATTTTATTTTGTAATTCTATCACATCAATATATATATATATATATATATAAACTAAGATTTCCTCCAGACAACCTTCTTTTGGAGTAAAGATGTCTATCTGTCAGAGTGTATGAAACAGATTCCCATACTTATGCAGCAGGGCACACAGAATAGCTCTAGGCAGCAGCGTACTGGTCCACAACCGCTTTATATTTTACACAAACATATTTTTTTGGGCTCTAAACTAATAACTTTCAATATCTTGATCTAGTGAGATAATTTCATATACCACACAGCGGTTTTTGCCTTTTGGGCTTTCCTCCCTTTTGTTTCTAAATAGATTGTAGTTGATAGTACCCCATGAGGATAGCCAAAATATGATATAATGGTTTGTATATGGTTATTTGTTGAATTGAGCCATTTATATTGACGGATGTTTGTTGAAGTATACATAAATTCGATGTGATCATCCCCAGTGACTTGGTCCTTACATCCACCCAACATGAGAGAATAAATCTTTTTGACTTCAATAAAAATACATTAGGCCACTCACCATGAATCACACAACTTTTCTGTCTGTATTTTTTGATTATGTTCCAGCAACTCTGTTAAAAGAGTGTGGGAATGACTAAATGTACAAGGGTGTAACTTCATTGCCCAGGTCGGTGGGAATTAAATGAACTGTTTTTCATTCCAGGTCAACTGGGGAAACCCCCTCAAACCCCCTCCCTTCCCCACCCACCCAATCCCCAGTTTGTGCAACACTTTGTCACTAACATAGGATGTCTACCTTTGGAGGGGAAAAGTTTGATAATGTACCTTTGTATGTGTGCAAGTGTTTCTGAAATGGAGCCTTTTTTTTTTTTTTTCATTCAACGGGCTAAGCAACTCCAAATGTCAAAAAAGTATTTTCAACTTTCAGAATTCTCTGACGTATGTATCTTAAAACGACTTCACTACGATTAGCATTTTCCCATTACTTCCCATTAGCGCTAGGTCACCACAGCTCTACAAAACCTGGGCATGTAGAAACAGAGCCCTGTCTTGGAGACATAGGCTAAATATTTGGTGTCTCATCCCCCCTCTCCAAATGAGAGGTCTGGCATCTTGCTGAGTGCCATGCTATCACAAACGCTATTAAAAGTAGCGAGGTCGGCTTCTGGCGGCTGTGTGAAGTGTCGGGGCACGCCGGCTCCAACTAGCGCACGGCTAGCGCTCTACTGTAGCTGCCTGTTGTTGGCTGGCTGAATCGCTAGCTGGCTGCCTGACTGGCTGGCTAGCTGGCACAGGCCATTTGCATGTTCAGCACTGAGCAGCCTGTCTTAATCGTTTGCCTCCGAGCGCTGATGCTAACCAAGCGGGAGCCGCATTGGCTTCTATCACTGTGTGAAGCTGAACTCTGGTGTACTGTGTGCACGCACGTTCGAGAAAGAGTGTGTGTGTGTGTGTGTGTGTGTGTGTGTGTGTGTGTGTGTGTGTGTGTGTGAGAGAGAGAGAGGAGAGAGAGAGAGATTGAAGAGGACATGTAGGGGCTTCAGGCCTAAAGCTCATACTGACAGTCTGAGTTATAGTCTGTACTGGGAAAGATGCAGGACATTTTGCACCTGATTATCAGATGGAATTTGTTCTCAATGATTACATCACTATATGGCACCTGTTAACCCAACAGCAACTCCACAAGTACTGACTTAGGCCTATATATATTGTAGATAACATGTTTATTTTTTTATTTCTAGTGTGCTTCTTTCATTCAAATGCTGGCAGACATTGTTCTTCCATTATTCTAGGATACATGAGGGATATCAGGATAAATAAGAATCATATACATTTTAAATAGGACTTCTGTCTTAGTGAGTGTCTGTCTTAGAGTTTCTAGCTGGAAATTCCAGATTACAGATCTAGATTACACAGGCTATAAGACTCAAGATCCATGATTCATGGTTGTTGTCGGTTGTCCAATAGGTTCCTATCATTACATCATTAAAAAAGAATCAAAACAACAGTTCACAAATACGACTGCGCGTTTTTCTATATTTATGAAATTTATGTTTGTCTTGGAGCTTTTCATGATAAAAAAAAACTTATGTTATAGTCATGTACTGTATATTTGTACGAAAGAAAAAGGTGTCATGGCAGACACAGAGCGTTTCAGCTTACACCTTCATCAGCGTAAGCCGAAATGTTCTGAGTGTGCCACGACACCTTTTTCTTTCGTACAAGTTCCAGTTCCACCGTGTGCACCTCACTAGGTGTGCGTTTACAAAACAAAAAATAACTAAATAATCATATATGCCACTCATAAACCTAGCATTTCCCTCTTCCATGTTTCCGGAAGATAAAACAAACAAACAAACAAAATAAAATAGTGGTATCAGTCACTTTTGAGAATAGTATCAAACATATCAGATGTCTCTACTGACTGAACTTCATGGTCTTCTTCCTTCTGACAGTTAGGAATGAGGCAGTTGTTCTACTCATGAAATTGGAGGCCATTTGTGGCTATACAGTATCTGTGCCTCAACCCAAGACTAATGGCTAAGGGCCCTGAAGGAGAAGCTATGCTACGGTATCACTCACAAACAACTTTCACTGGCAGCTAGGAGACAGCACTCGGCCCGACTCCGACTCCGCCAGTTTACCTTTATGAAATGTTACGCCTTACTGAAATGATACCGCCCTTGTGATCTATGTTATCACTTAAGAATTCTCTCTCTCTCTCTCTCTCTCTCTCTCTCTCTTTCTCTTTCTCTCTTGCTTTCATCCTCATTGCTCTCTACTCTGGTGAGTTTCACGTTCATTTAATATAGCGCCTTATACACGGGCTGACCTTGGAAGAGGGTATCCAAGGAGGATGTTCATTGTTAACTTCGTCGGCTGCCCCCGTAGAGGATTCGTATTGCTTCAAATTAAAGATGAGACCAGCGAGTGTGTGTACGCTGCCATACCTTTGCTATGTGGTCGATGCTAATTACTTTGGGCTGTTAAGGGAACCATATCTGGGGAAAATGCAGGAGGGAGAAAGACCTACAAACCCACTTAACAGCATAATCATGCTTCAATTTCCACTGTATTTTACAGATTAGTCCTCTGAGTGGCAGGTGGTCTTTGTGTTTTTATCAGTCATTTATCAGTTAAGTTACAGAGGGTAGAGAGTGTCTACATTTCAAGGTATAAAATGAATTCATTACCTTTCAGTTTATACCTGTATATATACTGTATATAGATTATTGAAGTCTTCTGTTGAATTATTGACCAAGAATGATTTCCTTTTATATGGCACTGCAAAATTTATGTTGATAAAATATCTCATTTTCAATTTTTCCTCCGCTTCCTCCTGAACCATTGGCCTACTATAGATATCTGATGAACGTTCTGCCAAGATGCAGTCTGCCCATCAAAGACGCATCCCAAGGCGCCCAGTGAAGTTGGCATGGTTGGCGTTCAGCACAGAATGTAGACTGAGGTAAAGTGTGCTCACTATGGCTTCAATGCTGTCCATGCTCACCAACCAGGACTGTAGGTGAAATGGCCTGGGAATAATGGAAGCATAATCAAGTCTAATTCACTGTAAAACAATATCAAAATATCATCCAGGGAGAAAAAAAAAACAAACAAAAAAACATAGAGCAAGGACAGTGACATCGACGCTAATGGCAGCCAATTCAGTGCTTTAACAAATGACAAATTAGGTGGATAAATCACGTCTGCCTTCAGTCAGCCATGGTTACGCCGGGATGTGGTTTATACTGTACTGTAAACTGCTCCATTTAACTCCAGTCCTCTCCCACTGGCTCGCGTCGCTAAATAAGGATATCAATTAGGCTAAAGCACTCGGCAAAAGCTCCCAAGTCAACCATCAGCTGAGGCTTGAATGGATCTTCTGGGATATTGACTGCAGCAGCGGATAGGTCTGTAAGTGGGCTGACCAAGGGTAATTAAACCAGCATTATCATGTTAGTGCCTTTATGGCTTGGGATGGTACTGCGGGCTGGTGCTGTGGAGAGCCAGCGGTGGAGGGGCCATGGAAGATGTCAACCGGACAGGGACAGAGAGAGAGGGAGAAACGGGAAGAAATGGAGAGAGGAATAATGTCTCAAACCGGAGCATGGATAATCAAAAGGAAACGACTGTGCTTTTTACGTGAAGTGCCCTTGATATATGTGCAATTACATTATAATTACAAAGATAATTACTATATGGGGGGAGATTAATAACTTTATTAGCTAGACCGGTTGGCTTCTTAAAAAAAAAAAAAAAAAAAAAGAGGAAGAAAATGTATATGTCCAACTAGAAAATCTAAAATTACTGAAAGTCAATTAAAGCCCTTAATTTATAATATTATTCATTAGTCACTAATTTTACCTTGGAAAGGCACCTTGAAAATGGAATTTAAAATGTAAAATAAGGGTCAGTCAGTCTCAGAGCAATTATGTTACCAGTTGTTGAAAGTGCGTTTTTAAAAGTGCTTTGTTCACTTCTTTGGAAAGAAGTCGGCTGACAATGTTCTTTTTTTTCACCCTCCTCTGAAGTCCATTCTGAATACAGTAATTAAAGTGCTTTATAATCCTAAACTTTGGTCCGCTAATGACTAATCACCAATTAAAAGGTGGAAATGAGTGAAATACAATTCCTTATTATTGACTTTATTTGAGTTGACCCATACCGAAACCGAATGGGTTATACATCCCTTTTTCATGTTTATTTACATTGTATGTCAAAAAAGAACCCATACGATTAATTCAAATATTCAAAATCAGATCACGCCGAATCAGATTTCTGTAGAACCAGAAATCTTGCATCTTCAGCACTATACAAAAGATGGGAAGAAATGTGATTTTCAGATGACTGTAACTATTTATACTATGTGATAACTTTCATAACCACCTATGTAATGTCAACTGTGTTCAATCAATGTGACCTTTAAAGTCATCCAAAAAAAAAAAAAAAGTGTTACAGTATGGTCAACACAACTCAACACCCCAACATTAACATTCAGTTCAAAAATACCAACATTCTTATATATAGGATTTTAGGCTGTGATTTAGCGTCCAGTCCAGTCGGTATATTAATTCAATTTTGCTTCGTTTCTGTTGTTCATTGTTTTAGTATGAAGGCAAGGTGTGAATGTCTTAAGGTCTTTCTTTGATAGACGTAAGCACATAACTATAGTCAACTAGCTTTTGAATTATATTTAAATCACATCATATTCTACTTTCAAACCAATTGCCTCCTCATTATTACAAGCTGATGGTATTATTTTCAGATTTTCACACAGAATGTAATTATAGTCTAGCATTTAAATGGGGGCCGGTGTCCTCTTGGTGCTAATTTGAATGTGTGAACTTTATACTTTACACTAATTGGTTGCAGTTGAATTCCCCTTGAATGTGAGTAATTTCATAAGGTGTTTCATATCCGTCATACAATTTCATTTCAGTCATTTAATTGGATCAGACTCTGTTCATTTGTTGGCCATTTTCAATTTGCCTGAAAGAACTGACAGCAGCCTCTGTAGCTGGACAAATGGAGATGACCAGAGCTCCTACTTTTATCCCCAGACAAAAACTGTCGGTACAAGATGACCCTACTAGGCCTAGGCTACTCGATATCTGAAAATACTGTTGTTCAGTTGAAGACATAAACTATTCTTATCTGCGCTGTAGAGTAATGTCAAGACAATCTATTAACAATTATGAGCTTTAAGGACTTTGAACCTGACCCTGTATTCTACGGAAAAGTTTTAGCAGCCTTTGTTTTTATATTTGATTGTGAGTGGATGACTCGTGGAATGCTTTGGACCAAACTTTGGATCTTCACATATCATGCCTTCATGAATCTATGGACATAATGCATTCATACAATTTAGCACCAACGTTATTGTTTTAACTAATGTACAATCCAAAACAGTTTCTCAATATTTCAGATTTTTTTATTAATTTTTTTTTGCACATCAGTTTCTGTTAGGTCAGTTGAACATCTCAAAACTAACAAACACCTAAAAGGACAATATAACTTTTTAGACTAAAACATATAATTGAGTCAATTTAAACATGAAAACCTATTCAACTGTTTTTTTCCCCCTTGCAGTGAGAGCCTGTGTAACATCTCTATTCACACAAACCTTTTCCCTGAAGACTAAAGAGTTCAGCATAGCTACTCTTAAAGCTACAGGTAGACAGTTACATAGCAGCAACAGCTTAGTTTACTGAAGATACATATCAATTTCTTAATCACATCCCGGCTGTCATTTTATGACATTCTAAACTCTAAACTCGCATATGTGAGACACTGTCACTTAAAAGGTTGAAGTTTATGTTTTAAAGGGACACTGTATATTTTTAAACTAGTGACCTAGATAGATACAAGGCATATACTGTAAACATTTTCAGAGTATTTATGGCACAACTAGAACAACTTAATGGTGTCTGATAGCAAAAAAAAAAAAATAAATAAATAATAAAAAAAAATAATATTTTAGGTAATTTCCTACCGCTCACCCAGAACTAAACAGTGCATATCCTGGATGGCTGGCGGCTCAGTGGGGAGAAAAAAACTTTATCACTTATCGATCATTCATAAGTAATCTAAATTAATTTGGAGATGGTAACAAAACAAATTATCTTCTTTAAAAGGATACCTCAAATAGTGGCAAAAAGTTGCCTTGCGTCCCTTTAAAGACCACTGTGTCCACAGCATAGATACTGTATGCATTCTCCCCAATGATATTGCAAGACTTGGAGAGAGAATGAAAGAGAGAGAGAGAGAGAGAGAGAGAGAGAGAGAGAGAGAGAGAGAGAGAGAGAGAGAGAGAGAGAGAGAGAAATTGCCACAAGCAATGCACTTCTTATAAGCCAACTTACGTGGCCAGTGAAGGACACCGTATGCCATTACAGATCATGTTTATGCAGAATTAATAGTGAGGGGTCCTAATGCAATTTGTGACCTCCACTCCTGCTGCAGCATTTTGTAGCAGAGCAGATGTCGTTCACCAGGGACCACTGTGGCAGCCTCCCCGAGTATTTCTCTTTTCTATATCGTAGAGTATCTGTCTTTTCTGGGAATTCCACAATAAAATGACTGTTATTTATCATTACAAACCTCTTTATCATTTAGTCAATAAAAGGCCTCTCACTTTTTTTTTCTCTCTCTCTCCCCCCTCGCTGCCTTCTCTCTGCACTGGGCTGGAAGTCAGATATCTGTATTAGTCGGCAGTAGCCTCAGGGCTTGTGGTGTCAAAAGCTAAATCATGATCAGCTGTGGCTTTCTGGCTAAATTGTGTATGAAGGCCCCGGGCAGGGAAAGGTGCACATGCTCATTACTTGAAGCAGGAGGAAAGAAAAAACTAAAAAAAAAAAAAAGTTTTTTTTTCTTTCCCTTTTTCAACAGAGAAGGGCCCAGTCCTGAGTGTTGGCATGCACGCAAAGAGATAGGGTCACACGCGACTCCCAAATACCTGACACCTAATATCTGCCGTTGGTCAGACTAAGTCATGTGCATTTGATGCAAATAGGACAGCAATGCTGGATGCGTATTACTCATAGTGAGGTCCACCCTCCTCTTATTTGCATTCCTTACCTCAGGGTGACTATACTGTGACTTCATAAGAAGCTCCAGAGCCCCAGAAGACATACTGTGGGGAAAAAATGCAGGTAAGGTCAACTTCTCATGCCTCACTTTTATTGCATTATCTATTAATATATTACAGTTGCCCACCCCCCACCGCCCACCCCCACTCCCACTCCTACTACAACTAACCTGCTTTCATATCAACTCTCAGTCAACATGGCCCCTTGCTCTTTCCTATAGGGCAAATACAGCTCAGTGCAGAGGGGGGCAAGGTATGTGTGTGTGTGTGTGTGTGTGTGTGTGTGTGTGTGTGTGTGTGTGTAGTGCTACTGATTTGTGCAACACTTGCGCTTTGGTACGGCGTGCCTGCTGTTGTGGTTGCTAAGGGAGAGGGCATGTTAGATCCCGTGCAGATCGGTTGGGGGCCCCAGTCGTGCGCCTCTCTCACCTTTAGGACATTATCACCTTGCCAGTACACAAAGGGGCCGCCTTCCCCTGTGGGCGAGCACTTCCTGCTAGCGCTAATTAATTAAAAGGGCAGGTTGCCCACAGTGGAAATTGGGCCTTGAGCCTTTTCATCTCGTGCAGACAGGATGCCTTGAGATTTATCACCAGCTCTTCCTCCAATGCTGCTATGCAGTTCAAAGAACAGGAGTTAGCCAGACTTTGAGTGGTTTTTCAGGGTTTTTTTCCTCTACCTAAGAAATAAATTTTGGCAACTTGAAGCATATTGCCTCCTTTCCATTTAGGAATTCAATTTTTTTTTTTTTTTTTTTTTTAGACAGGATCTCTATGTTGTTGTTTTTTTTACTATTATTGTTGTTGTTTTCATTATTTATGTTTTTGAATTGTGGTGCTTGAATGCATTCACCTGTAAGACTGAAACAGCAGACTCTGAACCTGCCAAAGAATGAATATAATGGACATAAAATAAACACACAAAAGAGAGCCAAACCAAGACAGACTGGGAAACAACTAGAAGACAAATAATATGACCACATTTAATGAAAGGTTAAATTTTCATTTACTCACTATCGACTCCGCTAAAAGGCCCATTTTTTATTTTATTGGCATGATGTGGGCCATTAGTGCTGTATTGGAATCAGTCTTACCCACCCTTCACTTTGTCTGATAGCTCCAAGCTACAGCGCTTGCTAGTGCAGGCACTTGCGCCACTTTCAACCCCCTCCGTGGCTCTTGTCATAGGATAGGATAGGCAAGGATAGGATGGGGGGGTGCCAGTGTCTCTTTCAAGAACCCTGCCTAACATGGAGGAGGGGGTGGGGGTCTAATTCACAATCGATCTGTTGTTCCCACTCTCCCTGACACGTCAATGACAATCTAATTCCATTCACGAGATTGTATCGGCCTTGTCTCGGCAAAGTGACAAGACACATTGCAGCAGCGGCTAACCCAATAAGAGGGACGTTAGCTCAAGCCAGATTAGGTCAGCACCACCGGCTAGCATGCTAGGGCCCAGATTCATTTAGCGCTAAGCTTTGATTGGAGTGGGAGGTGAGGATGCACCTTTATTTTAATTGCCAGGAATCCTCGGAGGACGCTGCAGATATTAAATGTGTTAGTGTTACCATTTGACAACATTTGAAAGACTCTCCCCCACACCCTCCACACACACACACACACACACACACACACACACACACACACACACACACACACACACAGACTCTGAGTCTCAATATAGAGCCCTGGCTGCAAATATTCACATTAGCGCTTGGCGTAGCTAACTCAAGTGACTTAATTTATTCAGGGGTAAGGCTAATAACATTCTGTCTGAGCCATGAGGATTCCTGGCCTGGGCTTTTTGCATGAGAGTAGCGGAGACAGCAGATGGCCCTCAGTGCGAACATGCCACAAAATGAGCACGCTCCTCGGGATCACACAGGTCAGCGGACAGTGTAAACGGCAAAGATGCTGTCCGTGCCACTGCCATCTGGCTACTTGGGTCAAGGTCACCGTCACTCGGTTGTGACGGCGACGACAGTGCAGTCAAGGCTGTGTCCCATTTTCACTCATTCTTGACACCAGGTGGAAAATAACAAGGCAGTTTTTCTCTTACAGTTAATATTTAAAATGTTTAATTTGTCCGCTATCTTTTTAAGCCCAAAGTCCAGGCCGAGTCTATTTACTTCTCACCTCACCATCTCACTCTTGTTTTTGTTTACACTGTTCTCATGGCAATGTCCATACAGCAGTATACCTTGAAACACTCTTCTCTTAAGCATGAGAAAAAAAAACCTCCAAAAAAAACAAAAATAAACAACAACAACCACAATGCCACAACGACAACATCGTCATCAGCCCAAAATGGATGCTCATAAGCGCCAACTGTGTGAGACTTTATGGGCTCATTTTCTGTCTGCGGCCAGGCTCTTGTCGGCTTCCCGCCATTTTCACGAGCCATAAACATCTGGGTGAACCCTTTCATCTGGTCAGTGTGGCGGGGCGACCTGGGGATTGCGGCCCCTCAGCTGGATTAGCGCAGCCTTGGCTGCTCCCGCGCCGCGCTTTTAAGCGGCTAATCTAGCCGCCGTTACAAGTGCTAAAACCCTGTTATAGCACCGGGCCACAAATTAATTGTTTCCTGTGGAAGACAAACTTGCTGGGAGAACACTCATTAATTTTGCATTAAAACGGCCAACTATCTGACCTCGTAATGCTTTACAGTGTCCCAGCTGCATATGCAAGTGTGGAGTCGAGTCCCTTAGCTCTTTGGCAGCTTATTGTAGCAGAGTGCCTGGTAGTCGTGCCTTTTTTAAACACAGCTTTTATTTGTCATTTTTAAGGTTTGTACTTTTGCTCTTTCTCCCTGCTTTGGAAAAGACATTTGCTAAATATTTCATGCTAGCGGGCTTCTATCTGTATGAGAGCTCAGGAAAGCATTAAAATGACAGATCTGACAGCCAGGTGTAAGTATCAAAATAAAAAAGGTCTAAAAAAAAAAGGCTGCCGTACAGTACGCTGCAGCTGGAAGAATATTTTTTACTGTGATAGAGTACATGGCAGGGAGATAAGGGAGATATTTCTCCAAATTCTATATTTTTCCACATTAATATTTGAGATTCAAATTGTTTGCCACCTGCACATAATGTGAGACGTGTCTGTTTGTGCAGATGCCGGCGTGCTTCATAAGTTGTTGTGTCGTGTCGGAGGAGAGAGATGCTCTAATGTGTTGGGTTGGGTTGGAGTAGCAGACCGCATACATCTCTGGGTCCCCCGTGTCCCAGCCAGTGTGTACCCTCTCTCCGATGATGATGGGTTGGGACTGTGGCCAGAGATTGATTGGTTTGCAAGTATGTGTGTGTGTGTGTGTGTGTGTGTGTGTGTGTGTGTGTGTGTGTGTGTGTGTGTGTGTGTGTGTGTGTGTGTGTGTGTGTGCAACTCAGTGGGGTCTGGCAGTACATGAGAAATAACATCAAACCCAATTACTAGAGCCCATTATCTCACTCACATCCCTGTCCACATGGCTGAGGTGTAGTGGGTGGCTTCTTCTTCCTCTTCTTCTTCCTCCTCCTCCTCTTCCTCTTCTTCTGCTTCTTCTGAGCATTGGGTCTGTTTGTCCCTCATGTGCTTCTTTGGTTCAATCATCAGAGCTACTTGGCTTCCCCTCTCACCATCACATGAGCCCCTATAGTCTCCGTCCTGTTTTTCATCAAGGAAGAGGAGCGTCTCAGCGCCTGTGCTGCTTCTGCGGTGAAGGCTGAAATGGTTTAAGGACACTGGGGAGAGGGGGCCAGACAAGGGCCCCTGTTTCTTTGGCCTCATAATGCACACACACACACACACACACACACACACTCGCAACACACACACACACACACACACACACACACACACACACTCGCAAACACACACACACACACACACACACACACACACTCTCTCTCTCTATCTCTCTCTCTCTCTCTCTCTCTCTCTCTTCCACATACACGTACATACACACTCTCAACTTAACCCTCCCCACCACAACTATCCCCATGTCCGCCTGGCCTACAAGCTGGAGCAAATCAAGTATTGACCTGAAGCATTTATACGCTGTAGAACATTATATTCTCATCAGAGGCGGGCAGGACTGTAAAGCATGGCCCCTTTGCTGTGAAACATGACTTTGCTTATGCGCTGGGCCGCGTGGATCGCCACCAAACGGCCATACATCACGCCGCCCTGCTCCTGTCGCTCTCTTTATTGAGAGGGAAAACAAAGGGTTGAGCCACTGAAATCATTACTTGTGTGGCAATTTTTCAAAAAGGCACCAAAAGCTTTTCTTTTGGGGTCCCAAGTACAAGGACAGGGGAGACGGTGGCTATAAAACTGATAAATAGCAGTTTGGCTTGACTTTGTTCTTCTCATGTGATAGAAAAAGGCAGAAGATTAGGATTGTTTTGTTAGTTGTTTCAAGTTAATTGTCCATGATTAATATGCATTGTGTCTTGACAAAATCTATACATTCAAATGCATCGACCAGCTAGCTGTCCATTAACTGAATCCAGAACATTATTCCATTATGTAAAGACATTGTGGACTGAGCATCATGCATCAGGAATAGGTTGCACAAATGCAATAAAAGAGGGCGGATCTTAACATTTTCATGGAGAATTCATTTATTTTTGTTCCCCGACGTCAATACCGTCCCTTAGACTTTAATAACATCCCATTATACAATGTGTTTAGTGAATTGATCTGTGTGAGAGCCGGCATCGTCAGCAGTCAGGAGTTGACTCTAATGAGTTGCTATCCATCTCGATGCCGGCTGACCGGCTCCATTTTTAATCCTCGTCGCCTTCTCGCTGTCTTGTCTCGTGCATGTGGTCACGGCTGTGACTCTGCCTGCCATCCGAAAGGACACAGGTGACCGAACCCATGACTGTCCTCGATCGCCTGGACGTGATGCATCGAGACCCCGGCGCCTCCACATGACAAACGTTGGCGAGACTCGCCCGCTAAGAGACATATTGATTTCTCAATGATTAATAAGTGGAAAATAATTGTATTTCATTAAGATGGATGGACTTTCATTTGGTCTGTCTTCTCTTTTTCACTTCAGTGCGGGCAGGCAATCAAATCGGCGACACTAGCGCGTTAGTCTGCCATGGCAACAAGGTCACTGATCTAGTGAGTGTTTTCGTTTGGAGCCACAGGGAGCGTTCAGTGTTATCTTTTTTAATCTTTTTCAAAAGGCTACCGATCATAGCTATTGCCCCCCTGCTCACCAGCCGCAAAGGGATAAAACACATTTACATTTATTTACTTGGCAGCAGGGAGTCGCAAACAAAGTAGAGTATAATTCAACTGTAAAACTGTTTAAAAGTGCCAAAAGAAATAACTTTCCACATAACTGACCACATAGTGGTGATATGATACTTTATAATGTGTTGTGTACGTTCCTTGGAAATTCATAGGCTGACAAAGACAGTGCATGGAAATACTAAACAATATTCCTATCAGAGCTGTGTGAATACAGGTTATTATTTATATATTTTTCAATATGTTGGACCTTATTCCAAAAAAAAAAAAGATATGTTCAAAAATGTCAATTTCCTTGCTGTTGGTAGAACAATTATTTTTGCACTTCTTTTTATTTACTGCATAGTTTGGGTTCATTAAAATTCCATTAAAAGAAATGCCGCGGCCCATTATAAAAGGTAGTGTAGTGTAGTCTATTGTAGAGTATTCCCCCTCTCCTCTGCAAAACAGACCAATGTTGCCTGTGAATTCAGACAAGCAGTGACTGGGGGAAGGGTGAGTCTATAGTATACAGCTGTGGTGGCAGTCCTGTCTCACAGTCCTGTGTATCATTTTAATGTTCATCTAATGACATTCCCTCCAAGTCGCTGTCATGGGCCATCAACAATCATAATTGTGAATTGATTCATTGTCAACTGAGGGTGACAGCATGCTACTGTCAAGAAGAAAGAGAGAGAGAGAGAGAGGGAGGGAGGGAGGGAGAGAAAGAAAGAAAAAAAGAGAAATTGATAAAGAGAGAATAGGTTCCTTTAATGAATATATCAATAACTGGTGACAGCTGAAAAAGTAGCCTGGCAAAAAAATTCCAAACTTTTCTGAGGTGCCTCCATTTGTTTTAACCCGGGCCTGTCGTGGCATGTTGTGATAATTACTTCAGTACAAGAAGCCAATTCAAGTTTAGCTGTCAGATCCCACAACAGAGAATGGCACATGAGAACGAAAAAATAAAAAATAAAAATCGGTAGGGCCTATTTTAATTCCCTTATGATCTAGCACGATCCAAACATCTCTATGCACTTGTATTTCAATATTCTAAACTGATGGCAGTCCACATGATGGTGTAATGCACATATAAATATTTAAAACCTGTCTAGACTGTGTGTATATCTGTTTATTTGTCTATTCTCTGTGTGTATGATATCTAATCACCATGTACCAGTCAGTCATACATCAACCAAATTATACCTGGTAAGGGGTGGCAAAGATCAATCAAATTTAGTCTCACTTGGATATAAATGAAAGAGAAACTACGCAGGGCCATATTGTTTCACACAAGACTCCATCATAACGCCAACCTACAGTAACCTTCTCCTCCTAGTGTAATGTCATATTGTAAGAATCATGAAACAAAAAAGGCAATACAGATATATATTTTTTGACAAATTCTTTCACAAAACCCACAAAATAAAACTCCTTTCTCCCTAAAAAGCACAATTAGTAAGTCTACAGTCAGTCAGTCAGTCAGTCCTCTATGTTCACATTGAGACGCTTCTGTGCCATGACATTCTGTGGTATTAATGGCGTTTCAATTGCCAGGGCTCAATCTTAATGGCTGATTTATTTCATTTTAATGCTGCTGTCAGGAGGTGTGGTGCACAGGGAGGGACTCATAATGGGGGTTCATTCAGACCCCTTCTCCATTGGGAACGCTTTGCTCCACTGCAGCAGTGGTGCTAGTAGGCTACTCTCTCCATGCTGTCTCTCCCACTGTTCATTTCAATGGCAGGGCTTGTGCCGTGGCCCCCCATCCATCTACTGTGGGTGCTTTTGTTTGTTTGCGTCGTGAGATAGCGAGAGAGGTTTTGTCCACTACACACTCCTGCTCTGTTGATACTTGTGTGTGCATGTCCTTGTGTGTTATTGAGGCTCATACATATATACACACACACACACACACACACACACACACACACACACACACACACACACACACACACACACACACACACACACACACACACACACATGGCATCACATGCAGATGATCTTCAGAATAATTCACACACACTTATGCTATATAAAATTTATATGTATTGTGTGCAGTTTGTATGTGAAACAAAGAGTGAAACAGAAGAATAGGAATCCAAACATATACTGAGTTACATTCAAATCTGCCATGTATTTTGTGTGGCCTGATATGCTTGGCGAGGCACAAGGATGGCATGTCTTTGTGTGTCTGTTCCCAACAGAATCATAGCTGAACCACAGCTCTGTTCCCTTGAGTAAATAAATTGACTGGAACTGTTGTCGTTTAACAGACTATTAATTGACTAATGTGCGTCACTTTCCTGTATGACATAGGTAGGGCCATGGGACTTATCACTAAGGATTTAGGGAAATTAGCTCGAGCAGTGTTGAGTAGAGAATGTATGTATGTTTTTCTCAGCTTTTGAACTGAACACAAACCAACCGCACTGAAGCCTGTGAAAGGATGCAGGCCTAGCAAATTATTTGAACAAAGATGATTATTCTAATCACATAATTCTGCCATAATGAGGTGTCTGCCATATTTAACCATTTATTCCCCTAGACAACTGTACTCAACTGACTACAGTGGATCCATTACTCACCATATTGTTCCGCTCTACAATGCATTCGAGATTGATGCACTGGCAAGAGGCTTAAAACATCCCTAATTCTCCTAATCAATTACTGATGCTTAGCAAACCACATGCCATAGTGTTGTGAATTGCCTCTTACTGTGCAGAGCAGTGTGGTTACTTCATTCTACCACAAATGAATAGACAATATGTGGTTTTTCTACAGCGACATGTTTGCATTTGCTGTTTAGCCTTCTTTTGAAAGCATGAGAGAATTTTGACATTCTAAATTCACGTTTGACATTGAGTGTATACCGTGCGGTTACATTTTCATTTTTTACTAAAATGGCCTTGATGGGCATTTTAGTCATGCAGCTTATCCTGTTAAAACAACCCAAACCATGACCAGGTGGAATAGTCATGCAGGACTCATGCGAGTTTGTTTATCATACACACTGACTGCCGGCACATGGTACAAAGACAAACGAGTTCACAACAATGAGAAAAATCCTCGACGAACATCTGTTTTAATGCGATGACAATAGACTATTACCACCTCTAAATCACATCTACATCTGAACAGGCCGAAGGTCAATAAAATCACTACTTCTATAATGATCCTCCAAATGCCAAATGAAGTAAAGGCCTACATCTTGGCAAGTCCTGTGATTCCATTCATCCTCGGCTTGCTACTCCATCTGCACTAACCACTCTAATTAGCTTTCTGCCTATATACTAATCCTTAACGTGTCAATGTATGGATTTCCTGTCTTCATTAAAGCGAGTGAGATGTGGCTTGTGAAGGCACGCGGAAGCGAACCTAAAGCAAATGGGCAATCATCTCCTAAAGGTTAAACATGTTAAGAGGTGATGACAAAAGGGCGTTTCGGGCACCGGCGTGGACAGGCATGTGTATAAACATGTCTTTTTTCATTTTCCCCCTTTGATCAGCATAGTTGTTTCACTATAAACAAGGTCAGGGGTGTCTGTTTACACTTTTACTTTGAAAAATGTACGACCCATGTAAAAGTAAAAAAAAAAAAAAATACCTGGTGGAGAATATGTTGAGCACAATAAAGACTTGTTCAGGTGTTCGCTCGAACATTAATTAAGTACATTAAAAACTACATTCAGAAGTCACATTTATATTTTAACCAGGGATACGGTAAGACAAGTCTTTGTTAAATGTAACTGAAAAAGAACAAATTATTTCAGACAGTAACTATTGAGAAGTTGTGGACACGTTCATGAAAGAGGAGGAAGAGGAAACAGACAAAGGCTGCAAGGACAAACACACTTTTACCATTGAAGTATACAGTAAATAAAGAGAACAACCACGCATAGGCAAGTAACACGCCTAACATGAGTGCTCAAAATGATATTATAAAGATAGTACCCTATGTTGTAATACTTTACTTTGACACATAACTCATTCATAGTATCCCTCATAAATGCCTCACAAAACATTTATGACTGTTTAATGAGACATGACTCAACATTCATACCTCATCTTTAAAATGGTCAGAATGGTCATAACTTATCAAAATACTGTAAGTTTATAATTACTGGTCATATTATTAAATTAACTATATGATTCTCTTTAGACTTCCAATTTCAGGGTAGGCAAGGATTATAATTAACTGAAAGCGATACATGATTTTTTTTTAATGAAACTTAATCTACTTGCCCATTGACTTTTATTCTGAAGTTATCACCATTCTGTTTTCCACATTCATGAAAGGTTAGGTATGAATAATGAGTCATGTTTTATGAAACAGTCATGAATGTTTTTTGAGCAATTTATGACCGCTGTTATGAGGGCCGTGTTTTGAGGTGCACATAAAGTATACTAAATAAAATAAATGTTTCCTTTATTATATTCAAATTAGAGTGTCCACCATAAAAGGGGAGCTACTTTTCTCCGGCTATTCTACAGCTAATATTCTGTTTCTGTGTTCTATTCTCGACTTTTGGTCCACTTACTTTATTACAGGCTCCTGGCACATAAGTGTCCCGAATGACTCTACTTCAGGTGTAACAAGCTGCCACCAGACACTGCGATACCGCTCTCACAACTTTGGATAAAACGAGTAGCTCTGCTGTCCCTGGACTCCTGATAGGCACAAAACATTTAAAAAATAACATTTATTCTGTTATTCTTCATCGAAACGCATATCTCGTTAGCGTAATGCGTTCGCTTTACAATGTTTTTGTTGGTGCGACTTTTCGATTTGCGAAAAAATAACACGATTTCAATGCATATATTTTCATTGGATATGTATTTTTATAGGAAAATCATAATTAATTTCCACTAAAGACGAAATATAAAGTGCATTTCGGCATGTTTACCGTGCAAAATTCCGAATAGCTTAAGGGAATCTTTGCTTGAAATCAACTGAGAAAAAACAGGATAAGAACACACACTGTCTGAGGGCGGTGGTTGTGTTTAATTTCTATTTCCGCAATTTTCATGACAATTTACGATAATCTATTTTTCCTCTCTTCCAAGCTCGCCGCCAATCCCATCAGGATACCTCATAAGCCAGGTCGCCAGTCACGGTTCATCGCGGAGATTTCAGATATTTAGAAATACGAAAATAAACTGGTATTGCCCTTCCCTTGAATCAGAATGAGAAAACCCCAGTTGAGAATAAACAGATGTACCTAGATTGTTTATAGCTGGCCGAAATAAAAGATTACGCAGGACAGATAATGGTAATTATCGGAAAACCATTAACATTCCGATACTATCCATACCCTGACACGACTCCATACATCACCAGAATCCCACACTTACATTACACAGTACGGAAAACAGGCATTGGACACAGAACAGAGACATTGTCAATTAACATAACCGTTCACTTAAATCATCTCGCCTATCCCCCAGGTCATGCTGTTTTTTGCTTTTTTTTTGTCTTCTTTTTTCCCCCGCCAATGTATTTTTGTCTCAGTCTTTTCCCATATCCCCCCTCTTCCTCTTCGCAGAGGTGTATTCTTCTTCAAAACGAAGATGGCAGGGACGGACGATGGGCGAGCATTGTCCTCGTTTGACAGTGCCGTATGGGATAATCGCAGTGTATTTGGGATTAGGCTCGTGCTGTATGAAAAGTAGTGTGAATCCAAAGTCTCTACACTACGTGCCGCTGCGTCTAAAACTCTGCCTTGGGCTGCTCACACCGTGGCTCACCGCAGAAAGCATCCCCCCTCCTTGATAAAGCCTTCATTGAAAACCTGAAAGAACACTCTGCAGAGTTTTTTGCGAAACAAGGAGGGGGTATTTGTTGCTAATTGCGGACACTTTGCAAGCATAAAGAGTACCTGGGGGAAAGAGTACAAATCAGGAAGAGTAGAGAAGTGGGTACAGATTTCTGGAGAAAAATTAGCCATGCTGTTCTGCACCCACACTTCCTAATTGTGTGTGAATAGAATGCGCAAAAAAGCACAAAATGTACCTAAAAAGACGCCCCACTCTTGAAACAAGCATCCATGTTCGTCCCATTGTGGTGCAGGTGCATAAGAATGCCTATGCGGATGAATAGATGCAAAGCACCCCCACAATGCCACTGGCTATTGTCCAATCTCGTCACCCACACACTTCTCCCGTTTCACTGACATCTGGTCTATATTCCTGTAAACTGCGTATAAACAAATCACTGAACATTGATCATCATCGTAAAAGAGATATCTGAAACTTTACTGGCAGATTCTCTGACACATGACACATTCCCAATGGTCATATTCTTCAGTGATGATCAATCTGCAAACACACTAGTGATAAGCTTTCCAAAAACTCAATTTCTTCAACTGATCCAACTCTGGGCATCATTATGAGTCAATAGTAATCATTATATTTAGAAAATAATAGCTTTAAAGCATCATTTAATGCTTCGAACATCAAAGAAAGTCTCAATCTTTGTGTTTTTCAGAGTTAATAGCATCCCCATCCTTTAATGCCTATGTAAATGACATTGGGGTATCCTGCATGCTGTTGCGAATTGAATGTGGGGCACCGGTTCTTAAACTTCAAAGTTAAACCAGTGGAGGAACCTGGGGCCTGATTTTAATCCCTCTTTGTTTGTGTATCTTCAATACTAATAGCCATTACATGACATGATTAGTTGCAATTATTTACTGTACGGACATTTACTAATCAACATCTCCGACGGAGTCGCTCGGCAGAGCTGGGAACAATTATGTCCGTGGCACACATTAACAGCGCACAGGCCTTTTGCAGAGGAACACATCAATTACAGGCCAGCGCTTTACATTTAATCTTCTTATTGGGCCCTTGTTAATGTTAACCACTTCCTTCCCTCACGGTTTATTTTGCTTTGGTGCAAGTGGCCCCAGTATTCGGAGAGTTCACTGGTTAGCCAATCAATAATGGCCACACCGCGCCGTGTTGTGACAGGACGGTGTTGGGTTGAGGGAAATCCTCATGAGAGGGAGATACGATTCCAGCTAGAATGAGAGAGAGGAAAGGCTCTGTCTCTTTGGATTTGTTTGAAATCTTTACATACTTACTTACAACATGCAGACAGACAGATGGACACAGACAGACAGACACACACACACACACACACACACACACACACACACACACACACACACAGGCATGCTCATGCACAGGTAAGTAACATCTGTGAGATCAGTTAGAGAACTGTGAAATACACACAGGGAATTTTGTATGTGTGTATGTATGTGTATGTGTGGGGTTCTGGAACTCTCTCTCTCTGTGTAACACACACACACACACACACACACACACACACACACACACAGACACACACACACACACACACACACACACACACATACACACACAGACACACTGTTACTCAGTGGCTCAACACAGTTAGGAACTGTTGATGACTACATCATCCGTTCAGTCCTTGCGGAGTTCCCACAGTCTGCCAAGGCACACAGTTACGCCAGCCCTTCTGCGTGTGTGTGTGTGTGTGTGTGTGTGTGTGTGTGTGTGTGTGTGTGTGTGCACGTGTGTCTGTGTGCATTTTTCCTAATTATGTAATCAATGGCCCTTTAAACGCACAAGCAAATCACCACTGCTGTGAACTTGTGACCCACTCCTACAACCTTTTAGGAAAAAAAAAGATTTATACCAATCAGGGGGAGTCTGACGGTTGACTTGGAACTGAGGACACAAGCAGGCACCCTTAATTAGAAGTGTAACCTTTCCCTGACAGACAGATTTGTTTCACAGTGCCAGTGTTTAGGCAAGATCTGCGGGGACCCTGCCGATCCGCGAGATATGGATTAAGGGCCGCCACGGCCAGCTTGGCGTTCATTAGCGAACTTGTTCAAACAAAACAAAATCAAAACCCAAAGCTGCAATCAGGATAATAGGCCCTTTCCTGTAAGAGGCCATCAAAAGATCGCCAGCCAAGTATTAATGAAATTTACTGAGACTGTACTATTATCACTCTGGCTATGGCTGGTTTTTTTCCACGTATAGACATGGACGTATACATTCTGTTTTATACAGTGATTTTTTGGAAGACTTGTTGATCTTGACTTTGGCAAATAGAGGGATTATCATTTACATACACAATAAAAGGCCTTTCTTTGGACAATAGCACATTTCCTTATCAATGAGGAGGACATTTCATCAGAATGAGCAGCATGTGCACACAACAACAGAGGCCCAGACGGAATCTGTGGCATTCTCTCCACAGCTGCCTTTGATTGGTCACGCTTAGGGTTGCCACGGCACTGCCTGCCCTCAGATGGCATCAGCTGCCTGGGACGCTGTGAGGACAAGCAGCACAGGAAGCATGGACCCCCCCACCCCACACACACACACACACACACACACACACACACACACACACACACACACACACACACCACACACACACACACACACACACACACACACACACACACACACACACACACATCCAATCATGCCCCCCTTCCCAAATCACCACCATCACAGCATCCGCAGTCCAAAGAGACATCAAGGAAGACAAAGGCCAAAGTGGCATGGAGGCGTCTGCAGAGCATCACCCCCTCTCCCCCCCCCCATCCCCTCCACCTTCCATCCTCTTCCCAAACAACATCCATCTACAAACCCCACCCACCCAAGCCGACCCCCCACATCCTCCCCAGACACCACGGTTCAGTCCGGGCCAAGGCAACTCATCCATGCACAATCAAAGCCACATTTGATGACAGGGATGAGAAACCCCCATGTCAACAGGAGACACAGGCCATGTCCAACAGGGCTAACATTTCTGTTGGCTAACATGGGGGTTTTAGTTAGCAAGACTTTGACTCCTGTAAGATCTCAAATGATTTACAGTGCCCTGGCCTAAGGGGGATTTTTTATCATACAGTAATGGATAGTATATGTTTTTTTTCTTTACTTTATGATATGACTGATCCAATTTGGATGTTACAGAGTTTTTACTGTTATCTAGAGCCAAAGTTTTTCAGGGACATAACTAAAGGGAAAATGGTGCTTTACAGTAGGTACAACTTGGCAAGGATTTTGCAATAATCCAATTGTATATAATATGATAACATTAGACCAGTTTTAAAAGGACATCAAAATAAAATATTGATGAATGTACATTTCTCTGGGTTGTCATATATGATTATGGCTGGATAGAATTTTCCAGAAATTTCCAGGGAGTTTGAACTGTGAGGCAGTCAGTCAGAGATTGACATGGTTATTCTCATGGCGCTCGGGGTTCCACCAGCAGGTGTTCTCCCGGTGAGCTGTTTTTAAAACACCACCATTTTAGTTGTGACATTTTCCAGACACACAGTCGATCTCAAGTGGATGCTCTACCCAAGTATGGGCTGAGAAAAGGGGGGCTTAGCGGGTTAGGAGCCATGTTAAAGACTTTCTTGGCATATAGGTTTTAAGTGATTGCTGTTAGAGGTTTATGGTCTCCATAGAAACCCAAATAAAAACCAAGACTGTCTAATTTCTCTTACCGTTTCAGCAGAGTTTGGGAAGCATATACAGACACCGACAAGAAGGGCCCTCAACAACAACAGCAAAAAAAAAAAAAAACTCTCGTCTTGAAGGAGCCATTTAGCAAATAATCAGTTTGTTATTGGTCTTAAATATTGGCTAATTGAAACTCTGACCCATGTGAGTAACCTTCTTCCTAAGGACACCGAACATAAACAGGAAAAATCTGTTTAATTGCAACAAGAGAGAGAGAGAGAGAAAAAAAAAATCTGCATGTTTTTTCGGAGGGGGAGGGGTAGCGGGGGGGAGGTGGGGTATAGTTGGCGTAATTGGACCTCTGTGAAAGTAATGAATCCGCTGGGGATAGCCCAAATGGATGTTTAAATGTGAACAGTAGTCCGGTGCTTTGCTGGAGCTGAACATACTCCCCGCTGAAATCAGATGAAATCAAATCAAAGAATATGGCATTTTCACTAAGCAGAGTACCTGGCACACACTCGCGCAACAATAACTGTTAGGCGGGAGGGAGGAGAGGCAATGGTGAAAATGAATGGCAAGGAAACATGGTAATGAAGGCGGCTTTAGATGGAAAAAGAAAAAAAAAGAAAAGTTTTTGTTTTCTCTGACTGAAAACTAGGGAGAGAAACATTGGTGGCGAGAGACTAGTTTTCACACAATTTTTAGCCCCTCTCTCTCTCTTTCTCTTTCTCTCCCTCTTTCTCTCTATCTCTCTTTCTCTCTCTTAATTTATGAAAATGACTTAAAGATCACAGGGACAACATAGAACACACCCAAGAAGAGTACCCTTTTACATGGTGGTGGACATAAAAAAAAAAGCCAAAAGCTGGTATAACATTGTTTTATTTTTTTTCTATTGCTTCGCCACAGATGCTTCTATTCACTGGTTTTATCAATCAGCTATATGAGATCCCTATAATTTTGGCAAGCAGTTACTGTAAGGTGGTGTTCCCCACAAACACCACAGGGCTAGCACCCCGTATTGTTTCACATTACATTAATAAGCTTTTTCTCATACTGAGCACACTTTGGCCAAACTGTTTGACAGCCTATTGTTATGCATGTTTGGAGTTGATTCCATGCATGTTCTGCGTTCTGCATTCTATCACTCTCCGCTGTATGACGTGATGTCAGTTACTAGGCCAACTGTATTCAAACCGTCAGTGTTATTTTATTGGTGTGCACCCCAAGTCAAAGAGCCCATTATATGCCTTCTGCATCTGTATTAGTGGAAATGTTTCATCTGAAAATGGAAATCATTTTGAATTACAGCTCATGGGATGCAAATTTGGGATTTTTTTTAGAATGAGTGCCACAGCTGTTAAAACATTTATGGCCCTTTTAAATTTCTTTTCCAACTGTACAATATCATTTGTGTCAGTTGAGCAGCGGGTGCCATGTACAAATCTATTTTACACAGAACACTTCAGCTGAAACTGAGTATGAAGCCTTTATGAAAGTCTTGCACTTGTTTAGTGGAAGTGACTGATTTATTGAATGCACAGCTAGCCTTTATTTATTTATTTATTTATTTATTTATCTATTTATTTATTTATTCATTCATTCATTTGTTTATTTATATTCCAAATCTAAAATATCTTAGACACTTATTGTTTAAATCATCTGTTTCATCTCTGTTTGTACTCAGTGTTTTTTTATATAGTTGTAGTAAGTTTATTAACTGTCTATTGAATGAGGTACTATTTACTGAAGTCACTATTCCTCACCATATTATATGTAGACTACAACATTCAGCAGCACCACAGTCACTGCAGTCATAAGACAGTCAAGGTTAAGCTGAGTATACAGTAATGAATACAGCCTAGTGTGCCCATAAGGACGTACAGTACAACAGTTTGAAGCCCACACTGCCAGTACAGTCAGTGTCATGCAGTGTAGTCAGTAGCGACTGCTGGACAGACTACAACCTATTCGCCTCCTGGGTCAAGCATTCAGCCAGCCTCCTGCAGGGTCACGGCTGGCCAATAGATGGCAGTATTTCACAGAGCATGCGAGGCCAGGCAGGAAGTGGGGGGATGGAGGGGACAGGGGGCTCAGTAAGATCCTCAGCAGTGGCTTAAAGAGAGGGGGGAGGCTTACAGCTCTATTTATTTTAATAAAACAGGGATGGAAGCTTGTAAAGGAATATTAAGAGTGATTAATTTTGTTACAAGTGTGTCGACATCCTCACGTCCTTTGTCCATGTTGCATGTGAAAAAGTTTTCAGGCCCGGACCAGATGTTTATGTCTGTGTTGAGACGAATGAGAACACTACGTCCGTAAATTCAGAAATAATTCCATGTTTCCCGCTTTTCTACTGTGCAAGAGCTCATAATTTAATTTAAAATGTTGTTGAATATCTGTTACAAGTGTGTTTGTGTTTGTCAGTGGTAGGGAGAGCTGTAAACATCACTGTAAACAACAGCAAAGATGGAAAAAAAAAACAATTTTCTGCAACATTAAATGTATATCTATTAAAATATCCACAACATTTTACCATCAGACAATAAAATGCAAAAACAATGAGTGGTCTCCTCTCTCTCTCTCTCTCTCTCTCTCTCTCTCTCTCTCTCTCTCTCACTCACTCTCTCTCTCTCTTTCTCCCTCTCTCTCTCCCTCTCTCTGTCAACACACACACGCACACAGACACAGAGTTATGTGTATGCATGTACACACTATACTGTACATACTCACACACACACACACACACACA
>JAODXP020000027.1:3022221-3024721 GCA_027497455.2 Sardinella longiceps
CAAACACAGACATTCAAATACACACATGTGCACAAATGCACATACACAGACACACAGAGAAAGAGTGAAAAAGTGAGACACACACATGTACACACACACACACACACACACACACACACACATACCTCAACACATCTCTCTGAAAGCATATTGCAAATTCCCAAATCCATGACATTCAAACTCCACCATAGTTACAGGGCCGATGAGCAAACCTATGGCAACAAAAGCATTTCACTGTTTCTCTCTCTCTCTCTCTCTCTCTCTCTCTCTCTCTCTCTCTCCTTCTCTCTCTAGAGATGCAGGCGAAGTAATGATCTTGTGAAACAAAACAGCATTTCGGTGAACAGGTTAAGAGTCGACCGTCGGGTAACATTCCGGGCGACACCATGGGGATGACCTTGGGAGTATTGCGAGGATGAGCAAGACAGTGCTGCTTCAAAGACAAGCATGTCCTTGGGGGAGATCCTAGAAATTGGTTATTGTATTGCAAAGGCTATTTACCTTTTTAGGGATTAACATATTTAATTCCCCTCCCTCCTTCTTACTAATCCCATTGGAGCTAATTCCCCACCATTTCCAATTATCCCACTCTGGCCCTGCACATACTTGGATTTATTTATTAAAAAAAAAAAAAAAAAATGTGACAACTATCAGATTTCGAGACAAAAATGGAAGACTATTGCGCCAGTTGATTATAGAGCTGAAGGCAGCAAATTGGATGCAGATTTATCAAATCCGATCTGAGTCATTGATGCAAGGCAGTGCATGGCGTAGCATCAAATCAGATGCTATCATCTTTGGATGTGATATGATGGAAGATGAAGCCTGACCTTGAAGCGTCAAGCTTAGAGTAAAACACTTGACAAAACTGTAAGCAAAGCTTTGAAATTCATATTTAGTCGATCTTTGTTGTCTTTTTTAATGCTGATGCCATCCAGAGATACATTTAAAGTGAAAGTCACAAAGGCCAATGTTGAAAATTTCAAAGGCTACTGTTTAAAGACTTTTAAGAGTTGTTTTTGTAATCACGGTGAGTTTGCTAGAAACTTATGCACAAATGGTGCCCAGTACCTCTTTGCATTGAAATTTAAAAAGGAAAATAAGAGTGAATTTACATTTTTATTGTAGGCTTTTGCAAAAAAAAAAATGATCAATTACACACACTGCAAATCTTTGACTGTTTTTTGTTAAAATCACATGCAAAAACAACACTTAAAAGCCTGGAACTATGGAATGTGTGTCACTTTGAATTCCATTGCTGTTGCACTGAGAATTTTCAGGGCTATTTTCAGAGGTTACTCTAATTCCTGCAAATTAAAGGCCATCTGTGCTAACCGGCTAATTGTGGAACTGCACCCCACAAACCACTGGTACACTCAAGCTATCCCTCAAAGTTTACCACTGATACTTTCCTTTGTTTGTGATTTTTTTTTTTTTATCGTTTTCTCTAACAATATAATTTCCTCCCATCCTCTAATGTCTACGGAACAACCACAGACACATACAGATGGATCAAGTGGTATTTCCGCATTTCCACATTCAGCCCTCCCCGACCCCAACCCCAGACCCCAGCCCCCACCCCACTCCATACCCCCCACCCCCAGCCTCGTTCCGCCTCAATCCAATATGAGAAATCCCCACTGGGATCCATCCACCTGGTGCTGTTCCCAGGCTTTTGAGGGCGGCCGACTGTCCCCTGCCTGGACCCCGGATCACAGCGCCTCGGCCTGGGCTGGTCTGTGTAACGTCAGACTCATAGAAGGGGCCGGAAGAAGGCATGAAAGCCTCTGGTTAAAGCCCTCAGATCCATCAGGCTTTTAATAGGCATTCATTACAGGGATTCCTTCGGGATGACACAAGCAGCCCATACTGACGGCTCGCTGTTGTGTATTGTGTGTGTGTGTGTGTGTGTGTGTGTGTTTTGGGTTGTGGAGTCTAGACTCATGTGATTGCACTTGTCCTGTCTCTTGGCCTTGACTTCCTCTCTCTCAACCCAATTGGAGACAGTGAGAGGCGAGGCACAGAGTTTCGTCCATTACGCCATGATGTCTTCGGAAATAAACGGGTCATGCTTCCTCATAGCGCACCACCCACCCAATTTAAAGCACACATTTAAAACCTTAAATCTAATAACTTCACAGAGGAATGCTGTCACTCTAAAGAAGCTGTTGAAGTCCTCAGCTTTTCGATCGCTCCCGGTGATGGTCCCCACGTGTAGTTTGTTTGAACACCAACTTTTTCCTCTCTCTCTCAGGCCGTTGCTGCTGCTGCGCCAGTAACTGTCACGTCAGCTTCACATCAGAGAAGCCACACGTTTGGTCCGAAGGCATTTTCTTATTTTTGTATAATGAAAAAATAAGAGTCTTGCAGAAATGTTTGACGAATCTTGTGTAAGAGTCGGTGGGGGGGGGGGGGGGAGTGCCCCCACTCCCCTCTCTCTCTCACTGTGTGAGAGAACGTTCATATTTATTTAAAGCTCAAAAGCAGACTTTGAGAGACG
>JAODXP020000027.1:3047221-3064721 GCA_027497455.2 Sardinella longiceps
CCCCCCACTGTAGTTGTCTGGAAGAGCCATGTACTTCCATGAAAGCCCAAGAGCTGGAAAATGACAACTCCCCCTTGCCATTGTTATTGGAATATATTGACTCCTCTTGGTTCATTGACTTGTTATTACAGACCTGAGGTAAAAAAAAAAAGAATGGAAAAAAAAAAAAAAAATGAGAGTCAGCAAACAGGCAGAAATTTGTTTCAGCCACTCGCTTAGGAACATTGGAATCTTTTTTGACATTTCTATTTTCCATGTTGTGACTTTGGGGTGTACCGGGAGTGTGAGGGGCCACGCTTGTTGAACGTGTTTTGGTAAAGGGACTGTGTGTGTGTGTTTGTGTGTGTGTGTGTGTGTGTGTGTGTGTGTGTGTGTGAGAGAGAGAGAGAGAGAGAGAAGACCAGAGGAATTGTTGAAGGAGTGAGTCAGTGAGAGAAGGTAAAAGAGAGAGATAAAGACAGACAGACAGAGAGAGAGAGAGAGAGAGAGAGAGAGAGAGAGAGAGAGAGAGAGAGTGAGTGAGTGCATATGAAAGAACATGTGCATATGTAGCTGGCTGGTAATGGGCATGGCGGGGGGGTTGATGTAACAAACAGGGAGGTTTGTGCATCTGTGTATGTGTGTATGTGTGTGTGTGTGTGTGTGTGTGTGTGTGTGTGTGTGTGTGTGTGTGTGTGTGTGTGTTGGGGGGTGTGCTTTGTATGTGACTGCAGCTCAGCCCATGTAGCGGCACAGCTCCTGTTCCAGCCACTGCGGTGGTCCTTGAAGGAAGCCTGCCATGGCAGCTGCCAGAGCCGGGGCAAAACGAACGCCAACCAGCACCCCCTCTACCCCCAACCCCAACTCTCCATCTCCACCACCTCCTCCTCCTCCTTCTCCAAATCACCCCCTCCCCCTATCTCCTCTCCTCTCCAACACCCCCCTCCTCCTCAGTGGCCCTCTTCCCCCCGCTGTGGCTGGAGAGGGGCCGGAGACGCGTGCCTCCTCTTCCCCCCTCACGCTCGCCGAGAGCCAGCGCCCAGCCAGAGATGCCATCTGATGCAAGTCTATCATAATGAAGGTCCAGCATGGGGCTAAATGAGTTTCCACCTCCGCCGCGCGAGGGGCTAATGACAAAACAGCTCCCTGTGCTCCGGGCTCTCGCCCGGCTCTCTCTCTCACTCCCTCTCTCTCTCTCTCTCTCTCTCTCTCTCTCTCTCTTACTCTGTCTTTTTTTTGGTTGGGGCATATGGCACTAGCCTTAGAAAAAAAAACAAAAAACAAAAAAAAACAGCCTGGCTTCATGGCGAGAGGCGCAACAGTTAAAGACACAGAGTACCCGCCGCTACTGACACCAGACGCTTGCTCAGGCCTCGAGATGTGGAGATGCCAATGCCCTGTCTGGACTACCAGTCCAGATTTACTCGTCTTCCAGTGCCGAGGCTGCTTCTGGCAGGTTCTGCTATACCGGTCACTGGAAATCAAGCCTCAGAATTGGACGCTAGGCCTTCATTTGCCTCCCCAAGTCTCCCAGCTCATACCACCCCCCACCCCCGAACCTTGCTTTGCCTTTTTCACTTGGGTGTGCTGCTTTCACAACCGTGCAGCAATTTGTAACACCTTTTCCACGTAGATTAATATTAATTTAAGGGATTTAATGACACAAATGCCAAGCAATCAACAAGGGGGAGAAACAAAGTGCATTTATTTGGGCGGGTGATGTTGCGGGGTAAAGAGGTGTGAAAAGGGTATGGGGGGGTTTCCACGCTAATACTACCTTTTCATAGCTTACTTTTTATGCTTCCCAAGTTATCCAAATTAGCTTAAAGGATTGATAATTCTTCTACTAATATAACGCTGTTACCCGAGCCTTTAACTGTGACTTGTCTTTTTCTGGTTTTGTCAAATACTAAATAGGGGCTTGGTTGTGGAAATTAAACAAAATCGCATAACAAGGAATTTTAATTTGATTAATTCATTGTTGTGTTCAGATGCACCGCAACGGCAGCCATGACGGTTCTACGTTATTTGTTCCAGTGACTAATGACAATTTTCCTGCACAATAACATTCCTAAAAAGCAGCCCTCAGAGCGAGTTTCGCCTTGAAATCATAGGCGAGTCAACGCTCAAAGGGAAATAAATAACTCCGGCTTAATTCCTCTAGACGGCTACTGGTGGCTGTTTCCATTGCTCCCAAACTTCCGAGGAATAATTGGATATAGGAAGAGGAAGAGGCATATGAGCTAACTTAATTTCCATTTTGTTTTCTTCGCTGTTTTTTTTTTTCATTCTTCTCCTCCTCCTTCCTCTTTTATTCTTGTTTTGTTCTCGTTCGCTCTTGCTTTATCGCACAAAAAGAAAAGAATTAAAGAAGCGGGAATGAAGGTGAGCAAGCAAGTTGGAAAAACTCTTTACAAAAATCTTATGTGAAGCGGCTATGCCAATTGTTGTGTTTGTATCCCTCTACAATATGGAAAGAGTTGGCCTCACCTGTGTGGTGAATCCCCAAAACTTCCACCTGGACCACCTGTGCATAAGGAACTGTCTCAGTGTGTGGTGTCAGAAGATCAGTGGCCTGCTCCAGTGAGCCAGGCTGCAGTGGGATAAAATGAACCGCTTTGGGCTGCTGTGGTAACAGCTCCCGTCGTACGTCCTGCTGTTGGCTATTTCCTCAGTGCTACCCACACTATAAATTAACCAGCCACGCATTGGTCGGGAGCAGAGTGAAAGAGAGAGACACACAGACAGAGAGAGATAGGGAGAGGGAAAGCTCACAGAGACCTATGTCTGTACTCTCTCTCCATTTCTCACATTCACTTTTTCCTCTCTCTTCCTCTCGCACACACACACACACACTCACTCAGTCTCTCTCTCTTTTCCTTTCTTTTGGCAATGTGATGGCGCTCACAGACTCTTGTACCAGCTTCCCACGGAAGTGTCTCCTGCCCAGCCTCGACCCCCACCACCACTACCCCCCCCCCACCCCTTCTCTCCTCCCCACCACCGCCACCCCAGTGTGGGCCTGATTGCTTACAGCTGGGGTACATTGAGAACATTTTAATATTATGCAGAAGATTAGAGCAAACTAACTACATTATTCTCCAATTACGCTCATTTCATCCAACTGATGTCTTTATTTCCTTCCTTTCGTCGATTAGCCTAATGCGAAAATTGGAATGCGCTTAGGACTGTTTTCCGATTGTTCCGCAGCTGCCTATTATTTCACACCAGCCATTAAAGAGTCGTCTTTTATTGTAACTGTAAATAAAACGATTAGGGGCAGATCCAGTCGAGGCTAGGGAGATTTTATATTTTGGGGAGAGAGAGTGTGTGTGTGTGTGTGTGTGTGTGTATGGGGGGGGGGGGGGGTTTGCTTATCAACATTCTTGGAAGGTTCTGGGCTGCTGAGGCTCTCCAGCATACAGCTAAACCCTTGTCTGAAGCCGCATTATGGTGGCTAAATCTTCGCTGAGGAATTGGGTGCGTGCTGCATCTAGAAATAGAGGAGAAAGAAAAGGAAATGTATTTATTTTTTTTTTCAATTTCATTCAGTGAGCACAAACATAACGCCTCTTCATGGCGTGTGCGCGTGTGTGGGTTTTTCATCGATCACACCTAAGCCAGAGTTTTAATACAGTTATATCCTTTGAAAGTGTGTGAATTGAAACGGAGAACACGAGCAAGTATTGTCAACCCTATTGTTGCAGATGTTGCGGAGGTATGGTAATGCTTTTTTCTCGCACAGGAGGGGGAAGCGAACAGGCTCCTATAAAAAAAAAAAGACTCTCACTGTGCAACCGTGCAAAGCAGGCGTCTCAGGGAGTTGTGGGTGTTCCTCACAAGAGCGCGAGCGGGTTGTAAACAACGAAAGGCGATTGCGGATCAGAACGCCAAGCTCGGGGAACATTCTCCTCACTTTGTTCTGGTGCGCATGCAACAAGTTCATTATCCACACAAATTAGACCGCTCCGCAATTTGCTCTGGGAGAACAGGCAGGTTGGAGGGACATTTTTTTTCCCTTTCTTTCTTTCTTTTTTTTTCACTGCAGAGTGCCCAGCCGGCATAGTCACTGGTGCAGGGTTGTGTTGAGCAGTAGAGAACAAGTTGTCTTGGACAGAGGGGGGGAGAGGCCCCTGTTACCCATTCTCTTTTATCTTTGCAAGGCCTGTGCCATTGGCCTGGCCCTCTCTGTGTTCAGACTAATGAGAAAAAAACTCCAACTCGACAGACAATTAGTGCAAAAGGAAATGAAGACCAAAGCATCCATTGAACTAGCCCAAGTGACATTAGAAATATATGTCCCTGACTAATACATTGTTGTGTGATGTTGATCATAACATGCATGTTATTATGTCACGCTTAGTAGTGAGTGTTATCAGATATAAAATAAATAGAAAAACATGAAGGACATGCAATGTTGTATCTTTCACTATAGGCGTGGATATGAACCAAACATGTGCTGAGCATCAGAAATATACATCCCTCGGGTAAGTCTTCAAGAGCTTTTTTTTTTTTTTTGACATATTATTTACAAGCAATTCAATACTGAGCTAACCTAAATATTCTCCTTCAAGGATTCCGGTCGTTAAACAACAAACAGTGATGACAAGATGGGATACTACATCATCTCATTCACTTCATACCATTCGCCTGGCCGAATCTGTGTTTAGCATCGCATCGACATTACATAGAAACCCCTTTGGGCAACGTGTGGCTTCGTGCTCTGTTTGTTTTCCTTTTCAGTTCCTTTTTTTCCCTTCTTCGCCTGGAATGACTCCGCTTTTGTCGTGGGGAGTTGAGACGTGTGGTGCCGATATCAGTTTAGCAGTACTTGTTTCGTCGCTGGCAGCGGGTTTGTCAATGGTGGCACGCTTTCAGTCTAAGAGGCAAACGACACACAACAGACACACACACACACACACACACACACACACACACACACAGACAGACAGACAAGCACACAGAAACACATGCACACACAGACACACACACACACACACACACACACACACACACACACACACACACACACACACACAGTGCTCCCGCCCTGGAGCTTGGCTTGTCCTTCCAGCCACTTGTCCCTAGTGCGGGGAATGTCCCATGCCGTGTCAGGTGCCTTCCCTGTGCTACCTGATCCTTGATCCGATGGCGGGCCCTCTTTCCAACCGAGATCACTCCAGGGAGAGGACAACAGCCTCTAAAGTTACACAACAATCTCAGTCTCTTTGTGCGTCTGGTTTGAATAAATGTCAAAATGGGATCAAATTTGAGACTGAGCAGACTTTTACACATTATCAGTGTTTCTGTGTTGAGTAAGGAATTGTTTGTTATTCAGAGCTGTGATGCTATACTAATGCATCGCTATGGTACGCAGTTTTAGATCAATCATTGGCTCATAGTGTTCTCAGTTTAAGGTTGTTTTGATTAAATGCATGCCCAGGACTTAACAGCATAAATTATCAAGGTCTCACATTCAACTGCATCCTCAGTCTCATATGCAAATTTCTAGTTTGTTTGTTTGTTGTTTTTCTTTATGATTCAGAATAATGGATTTACACAGGAGGAAGTTACACAAAAAAAGTAATAAATTCTGGAAATATGTTGATATGTTGATAGCCTATGTTATGTTGATATGAACACAATAAAGTATATATTTTTTAAAATCATGTGTTGTCCAGAAGAAAATAAATCCCTTTGAACACTCTTTCATGCAAAGAAGACTACAACGGGGAAATGGTATCCCATACTGCACCGGGGGTGGGCTCTCTCGCTACTGCAGTGAGCTGTAAGCTTGTGGCGAGGGCCAGCCCAGCACAGCGAGATGCTGGTTTACAGTGGGCTAGCTGTGTCCAACAGACCACTGCTATGCTATCACAGTGTGCCCAGCCACTCAAAGCAGATCCAGCCTCTGGAACAGGAACCATGGTGTACACATGCAGAGCACAGAGATGCTCGCTCTCCCTGTGTGTGTGTGTGTGTGTGCGCTCATATAAAGCATGTTGTGGGGTTTGTTAGTATGTGTATAACAAAGGTTGTGTGTATGTGTGTGTGTAGAGTTTGTGTGTGTATAGAGGTTTTGTGTGTTTGTGTGTGTGTGTCTGAGTGTGTGTGTGTGTGTGTGTGTGTGTGTGTGTGTGTGTGTGTGTGTGTGTGTGTGTGACAGAAAGACTCCAGGTCAGTTGTAGTCCGGTCTACCTTCATGTCTGAACAGTAGGCAAAAACGAAGTTAAGCCACCTCCTTAATTACAGCATCTTTTAAATTGCAAATTAGTCAAATGATGGCTAAGCTTTCAACTGTTTCTGCTGTCTGTCTCTGCTTTATCCCAGTCTCTCTATGTGTCTGGCAACAATAACAATAGCTTGTCTTGTTAGCTTTGTAGCCATCTTGGTTGGGTTCTGCTTTGGTCAACATACAGTGTACAGCAGCAGACAGGTAAAGTATCTTAAATGACTTCAGGAAGAATTACTACTACAACCACTACTGTGTCCTGTCACAAAATGTCTCTGGATAGCACTTAATGCCAGGCATCTAAGACTTGAGCAGCAAAAAAAAAGAAAAACATTTTCCAGTGTTTCACACAAAGAACTCATTTCAAAGTCGACACGATCTCACCGTGACCTTTCCAAACATAGATCCTGTGTCAGGATAGTCTTAATTTATTGTGGAAACTTCAGTGAGTTCAATCTCTCTTCCTCTCCCCCCCTTTTTCCCCCCACAGATATGAGGTAAGGCCGGCTCAGGTTTCCGCAGGTGGATGTGAGAGGAGAGCAGTGGAATGCTGGTCAACATAAATCTCACTAATTGCAAGGTATCGATCAGATAACTTATATATGGAGACACCAAGGTGACTTCACCCATTTTTCAAACTTTAATCAGATGGGCAAAGAAGAACACCTTGTGCCTCTCCTAAGAGTATATTGCATACATTAGACAATTAGGAAGACAGAGAGAGGGTCAGGAGAGAGAGAGAGAGAGAGAGAGAGAGAGAGAGAGAGAGAGAGAGAGAGAGAGAGAGAGACGTGACATTTCTAAAGTGTTTTTTTTTTCATGAGTAAAAGTGTTTGGAGTACAACTATGTTTACTGTTTGCAACATGAGCGTGCTTGCATGTGCCAGTGATGTTATGCGTTTAAATTTATATGGTGAAGTTGAAGTTTAAGACATACATTTGAGGCCACAAATTTCATACAAAAACAAAAACCAGACGATAACATGAAAGGCCTAGCATCGCATTGCATTGGCATGGTATTTCATGGCTCTTCAATGTACCAAGGGGTCCACGTTCTTTCTTTCAAATGCTGCCCACAAACCAGTAACCCTGGTCCGATGTCATGTTTCTGTTTGTGAGTGCGGCTCTTTGAGTTTACGTGTGGGCTCAGCAGACTGTAAACAAGATGATACCTCAGCCTTCTCCACAACCTCAGAGAGACAGCAAAAAAAAAAAAAAACCTCACAAAAAAAAAACAAAAAAAAAAAAACATCAACTACAACTGCTCCACGACCCCCACCCCGAAATCAAAAACCTCCATGACCTCCAGTCAAAGCTGACCTCATCGTCGCCCACAGAAAGGGGAAACGGAGACTTTGGTCTGGTGTCAGGGGGAAGGCTGCAGGTGCCCCTCACTGACAGTCAGAGGGTGGGGGGTTGGGGTGGGTAGACGGGAACTCACGAGAGGGGGGCAGGCAACAGAGAACTTAAAAAATGGTGGTGCAGACACTTCAGAGGGCCCCTGCCCCTTCCTCATAGGCCATTCCCACGCATGTCACTGCTGTATCCATGCCCCAGATCAAGATCACACACACACACACACACACACACACACACACACACACACACACACACACACACACAACACCATATAAGACACAGAAACAAACCATGAATTACAATATCTGCATTGTGTTCTATCTTTAAAGTAGATGTATTTTGTGTTTAAATGGATCTTACAGCTCCATTCAGCTCCATTCAGCTCCTTATTTGACCTCCCACAATGATGCTAACATAACCTACTAACATACATACTGCACATAGCAAGCTAGCATAACAAGCTACCTTCTATCCCACAATATGGAGGAGATAGTGCCTAGTGTGACTTCTCCCAAAAAAGTGTGGTATCCATTTAAAATATGCTGCAAACTAAAGTAATGTTGTTCACTCGGTTCCCTGTTTTTGTTTTGGAACAGCCAAAGTTAAGATGAAACCAGTTCATCCCGTAGTTTATTTTGCATCGGATTGCATCATCTCAGCTATTAGGGACAAACAGTGAATGAAGGAGGCATCAGCATATATTCTCACTAAATTTAGCGGCTGGAGATTTAGTGGACCAGTCAAATTAGGGGAAAAAATTAGCCAAGTCATTATTCATGCTAAATGAGCACAACCACAGGACAAACAGTGGAGGTCATCCAGTCTTCTCTGGCGCAGGCAAAAAAAAAAAAAAAAAAAAAGAGGAAGAGAAAAAGAGCAAAAAAGTGCAACAAAATGTCTGCTATTAATTACGCAGTGGGCTGGCGTATTAAGCTACAAAAGCTTTGTTGAGGATAGAGCAGATTATCCCCGGACATAAGCCTGGGAAATGTAAATATCTTAATTCTCTTTTCTTCTGCTTTAGCTGCAGCGCAACAGGCCCAGATCCTCACATGGTGTGCATTATGCCCTAAGTAAGAAAATGAGGATGATTTTAGACCTCCAGCTTACTGTAGATCTCTTACTTATCTTAATCTCTATTAACCTAAAGGGCAAGCGGCAGTTCCTGAGCTTTTTTTTTCTTTTTTTTTTCTTCATCTTTTTTTCATCCCCTTAATGTGCCCTTTTGTATTTATTTGCTTGTTTCTTTCTTGTCTGTTCGTGACTTTGGTGGTCAGGTTGCACAGTGTCACAGTCATTGCACCGTAACCTTGTGCTCAATGGAAAGCATTTCCTTAGACTTAGACATGGGAAGTAGTGGCCTAGGATAACGTGGTGGGTGGGTTGACTTTCTGAAAAGAGCAAATATAAGTGTGTGTGTGTGTCTGTGTGTGTGTCTATACTGAGTGCATGTGTGTGTGTGTGTGTGTGTGTGTGTGTGTGGCCCTCTTAAACTGCTACCAAATGGATGACATTCACTTTGTTTAATGGAATTAGCTCACCTGGCCAGATCTCAACTTGGTGTTAACTATAATTTGTGTTTTTCTCCCCCTAAATGTGTTGAACTAATAAAGCATATGTTTTAATCCCAATAGAAGGCAGGCAAAAAGTCACAAATGCATGTGAATGCCTTAAGCCTGCATTGGCTTCATTTGTTGTGAGATTAGGAGGTTTTGTACCTCAATCAAGGAGCAAGCCTATGACTAATCACATCCAAATAACAGACTTCGAAGTGGAGGAGGCTTGGCGCCAAGCTCCTCCATGTGCTTTGAATTGTCCAATTTAATAAGTTTGGATGAGCAATAGTATTAGTAGTGCTCTATTTGTGTTTCAAAAAATTAGATTCATTAAGGAAAGACAGGCTGGACTGTAGCCGAAACTCACCACACCACTGAGAGAGAAACCACTTATTTGTCTAGATTAGATGTCTCTCCAAGCAGGCCCTTGGGTGAAAACGAAGCATTGCAGAATGTTGTCTTGCAAAATATTTCCTTCATAATTAACACACATTTGTGGGTAATTCAGTTCAGCTATTCAATATGTTTCCAAAGGCATTTAATGGCTAATCGTCTTGACAACATGATGTATGATGTGACAACGATGTATTGCAGGCCCAGACACAGCTCATGGAAGCAAGTGGTAGAGCACTCATCATGACAGCACCTTAACCATCAAAATGTGGACGAGAGGTGTCCCCGAAACAAGAACCCATGTTTTTATCCCGCAGGGATCAGGTTTTACTGGATTTTTTTTTTTTTTTTTTCATTATTTGTCATGTCACACCACTAATTCGTGTCCTCTTTGGTGCTGCTGTGCTTTGGTGGAATTTTGCATATCTTCGAAAGAATGTGGCAGCACAAAAGCACAGAAATGAAGACGGATCTGCTGTTCAGGACTCTCTGGAGGATCGTTTGTCCCATAAACCACAGTGTGTGGAGTGGCTCGGGTTTCGTGCTAGTGACTCGGGTTTAAAGAATTCCCCTGCCGATTGTGTAGCTGTGGCGGTGAATGCCTCCGCCTCGATTTAAGCACTGAGGCTACAAGGGCATTAAGCAACGCTACACACCTGGAATATTCCCGTTGAAGAAGAAAGCTGGGATAATATAGAAAAATGATCGCTGCTGCTGAACTGAAAAGGTGGAAAAGAGCTGAATTCAAATAACTTTCATATGACATGACTCATTCATCCAGTGGCTCTCAAAATCAATTACTTTTATCTGAGAAAAAAAGAGTTTAAATCAAAATTTTATACAGAAGAGAAAAAAATACAAAAAAAAAAACAGCATGGAAATATTTTTTCAGGGAGTCATACTCTTTTTTTCTGACAAAAGCCCATGGACACACACACACACACACACACACACACACACTGACACAGAGGCCCGTGGAGCTTCTCTTCCCATTAGGTGTAAGTGTCTCAGGCTCCGCTGATGCGCTGTGTCACCTCTCCGTGTTCATCTTCATAATATCTGCTCCCTACGCTGCACTTGTGGCATGTGAGGAAGTAACTTGTTTTGTCACAATATGGCCGTGGCCCAGAGTAGAGTAGCGGCTCCCAGGGGAATGGAGGAAGGGCCCCAGTGGCCTGACCTCTCAGGTCACCAGTGTAGGATGCAGGCCTGACACAAAGGCACAAGCCAGGCCATTCTGTGTGTGTGTGTGTGTGTGTGTGTGTGTGTGTAGAGTTCAGGGAAATAAATGTGTGTGAGAGTGTGTGTGTGTGTTTGATTTTGCCAGACTGATGAGGAGGGGTTGACTAAGACTGTCATTGTTGCGTGAATATGTGTATGTGTCTACATGTATGTGCAAGTGTGTAAACATGAGGAGGAATCACTTTGCATATGTGTAGTGTATAGTGTGGGTGTTTACATGTGGGTGTGTGTGTTCAGATTCTCTTTGCCCATGGCTGGCCGACTGTCTGTGTGTGTGTGTGTGTGTAAGTATGTGTCTGCTATCTTGTGTGTCTCCTCACTCAGGGTGGCGTGTTGTCAGGGGGTGGGCAGCGGGGGTGAGTGTGTGTGTAGTGGGTGGGTGGGTGTGTGTGTGTGGGGGGGGGGGCTACCATGTTGGCCGCCCCGTCCTCTGATGGTCTTGCGAGCGAGCATATGTCACCAGTCTAGCGTGAGCCGGCCCCCGCGCCGGAGCCCGTCATTAATGCCATCTGTGACAATACCCATGAGGCCGCTGTGCAAACCATCGCCCCATCAGGGGGAAACGGGGGGAGACACCAGAGTTTCCCAGGCACTTGGGAAAAAAACAAAAAAACACAGGATCCCCTAGCACACAGAAACATACTCCCAACTGCACCACACACACACACTCACACACACACACACATGAATATATACTCAACAGCTAAACCCTGACACAGGAAAAAGACCAGACTTATTTTTATTGGGGGGTGGGGGGCTTCCACACACAAACAAACAAACACACACACACACACACACACACACACACACACACACACACATGCACACCTTCTGCAACTTCCCAACCCATCTCCAAGACCATGCAGCAGTAACTGGACAGCTCCAATGGTGCTGTGCAGGAAGGTTCCAGAACATGGTGGGTGGAGGTCAAGGTAAGGGTAGCTGTTGCAACCGTGGCAGCAACAGCGACGGCGGCGGCATTGGTGGCCGGCCCCAGAATTAGCGTTAGCGGATGAGGCAGCGGTGAGCTTGTTGTGAACGAGAGCGAACGAACGAAGGAGCGAATGAGCGAGCCCAAAAGAAGACCGGGGGCTGGCGGTGGTGGTATGGGAATGATTAGGCTCTGCGGCGAGACGCGGCGCAGCGAGATAGAGGAAATGCTGGAATAATAGGAGCAGGAAGACTAAATGGCCTATCAAACACACCCCCGACTGACCTCCCCAGAGCCAGAGCAGTCACGATGAAAGATCCAGGCACTTTCTTCTCCCTTAATGATTTCCTCAGTAATCAGAGTGGCGGAAGTGCCCCGGTCTGGGGTGATTAGCTGGCAAGGATTCCCTAATCGCTCTGTTCGCTTTGAAAAAAAAAGAGAGAGAGAGAAAGAGAGAGAGAGAGAGAGAGAGAGAGAGAGAGAGAGAGAAGGGGGGAAGAAAAAAAAGAGGAAACAAGGGTGATAAAAGGGCTCTGTGTTTGAGGACGTTAAGGGCAGCAGACTGCCCGAGAGGACACTGAGGCCCCCTCAAAGTCTAATAAGCGTGTCCTCACGCCGCGGACACGGACAGGAGGGGGAGAAACAGGACTCGGCACTCGCCGTCCCCGGGCTGTTTTTGACACAATTCCATGGTATCTATATTTTTTATTCCTTTGATGATGGCCGCCGCCACTAAGTTATCTGGGATGATTACAGGACATGGAACAAAGCGGGAACCTTTGATATGAGGGGCTACCAGCATATCAAAAGTTCATAGCATGCTTTCATACATGTGCAAACGAAGCGTGTAGGAGACAACGTAGGAATATTTTCAATATCAGACCGTTTACTTGATATCAACAAAACACTGTCTGACAAACCCCCCCCCCCCCCACACACACACACACACACACACACTCACTATGATCGAACACCTCCGTCTGTGACTACGGAAAGCCACAATGGGCAGGTCGTGCTAATGACCGATGCCTCGTCATTTTGGCTAAGGCCACTTTCTCACGAACTGGTGCATGCCAGCGCTCTGACTCAGAGCGAGTGGCAAACGGTGGGCCCTTCTCACAGTGCATCACACCACCCTACAGTACCACCCTCTTCCAGAAAATGTAACACTCCATCATCCTCTTCTTCCACACCGCAGCTACTTGCTGCATACTGTAACTGATCCCAAGTCCAGTTTTCAACTCCAAAACAGGGATGTGTGTATGTGTGTGTGTGTGTGTGTGTGTGTGTGTGTGTGTGTGTGGTAGGGGGTGCAGAATCTGGCTGGACAGACACTGATGCTGGTTACGAGGGGAAGGATGAATGGTGGAAAAGAGGAGAGAGGGGGATCCATAACACCTTAAGCAGGGGACAATAGGAGCGGGACGGACGCTGTGTCTGGAGAGGCCATCTGACACCTCGCCGGGGTCGGGTCGCCTCGCAGCGCTATGTTTTGTCGGGTGTGTGGGGGTTTTGAGGAGGTGGTGTGTGTGTGTGTGTGTGTGTGTGTGTGTGTGTGTATGCGGGGGTTGGATTTAAAGGGCAGTGTTCACTGAAGAGGCTATCCATGACAAGGGGGTTTTCACCACCAAACCACATTCCTCACACACACACACACACACACACACACACACACACACACACACACACAAAGATACTTGTATCTGATTTCCCGAGCCGCTAATGCGCACCGCACTTGTAATGCCGCGTCCAGTTTCGCTGTCAACAATGACAACGGGAGGATGAGGTGGTAGGTGAGAGTGGTGGGGTGTGCTGGCAACATTCTTACAGACCAAAAACACACACACACACAAACTCTTAGGTTTGACAGGGTCGGGATTAGCTTTCGTTTTGGAATTTCCCTGGTAATGACACCTCAGAAAGTGACACTAGAATCGATTACGATAGAGCACTGAGACGGCTCTGGCGACGCCCTCCAGAGCCGGCCAATTACAGCATTAACTATAACGCTAACACTCACACACTAAACAACAATGCACTGCAAATCTTACAGAAACGCTTCCCCAAGATTCCTCACCGATAACTGATACCATCATCATCTAAAGAATACAATTCTATCCATTTGGTGTGTGTGTGGGTGTGTGTATGTATTTGAGTGTGTGTGTATGTGTGTGTGTGTGAGGTGGTTACTCATACACTTTCCCACAGTTTTTTCCCCCCAAAACCACACGTGACAGTGCAATTACCCTGTGAGTCACATGCAATATCATGTTATGAGGATAGCTCTTCAAAGCTGGTTCACATCACACACTTTCAATGGTAGATTTATTGACTCGCAATTAGTGAGTATAACGATGGCCCCATCAGTCTTGGATGACTTGGTGTCATCTGTCAGTGAAAGACAGAACGACAAGGTGTATGATGTGGGAAGAAGCTTCTCTCTCACACACACTCCCTCGTTCTTGTTCTTGTTCTCTCTCTCTCTCTCTCTCTCTCTTTCTGCCTCTGCGGATTGGAGGCCTCTAGGCTACACAGGTGTGAAGCTCGGAGGGCATTTCTCTCATACCTTTGCGCACCTCTCTTACCTGACCTTCACCCCCAACCCCACCCCACCCCTCCACCACCCCACTCTTCTGTTCGGCTTTGGGAGAGGTGAGAGACAGAAAATATACTGCAAAGTATTTAGTTAAGATTACCCAGAATGCCTCAGTGGAGGTGTCAGGAGTAATTATCATTGGGGACAATAAGCCTGTGGCTCTCAGGTAAAAAGCTGATGTGCAGAGAGAAATGAATACAGTAATTAGACAAGTCTGCACTTTCCCAGCCTTGCTAATATGTGTCTCTCTCTCTGTGTGTGTGTGTGTGTGTGTGTGTGTGTGTGTGCTTTCTTTCTTTTTCTCTCTTTCCCCCTCTTTCTCTCCTCTGTAATATCACTTTACGTGTTTAATCTGCTAGCAGGTGGTGCAGGTTTTCTTCTGAGCCAAGCTTACTGACAGCAGGAATGAGTGAAGGCGTCGATTGCGGTTCTAGATTCCCAGGGGTGCTTTGCCACTGACACAGGTGCTACTGTAGCCTACCATAGAACGCAACAAAGCAACAGTGCCAGAGAAGATGTGCTACTGCTTGGCCTACAGTGTTCATGTGCACACTTGCTTGCACAGATATTCTGAATTTGGGAAAAGTTGCTATCTTCAGACTTCTGAAAAAAGTGTGTTTCAGGCTGAGAGCGAAAAGGGGGTATAGGTGACCTTTGTTGACATTATATATATATTCCTTCTTTTCTATTGATAAAAATATAAATAATATTTGAATTATTAAACAAAAACAAAGGTCTTAACTGTGAACATACAGAAGAAGTTAGCAGCAGAACGGCATAAAGTGAATTTTGACAAAAACACATATTATTCATGAAGTATTGTGTCATCCATCCATCCATCCACCCATTCATATATGTCCTATAAATAGATGAAATCAGTACAGGAGGGTGAGCAAAACATTTTAGTTTTGTCTCCTGTAAAGTTGGCGAAATGTCACTTATGCCTTTTTAGCTCACAGGGCATGGTGAATTTGATCAGCTTGTTAAATAAAGAATTCCAGTCACCTGCATGACCATTAAGTACACAAACCTAACTTTGGTATTTCCATTCCTTTGAATTGCAAATAGCTGATTGTATGAATAACAAATTAATCCTGGTGTGAGAAAACCCATCCCAACCATTGTCAGCTGATGCTTGTCATTTCTGACATGCCACAACTGTAATACTGGATTTGACTAGTTTTGTAACTCTAAGAATGTGACTTGGTTGTAAAATAGACAAAAAAAAAAAAGAAACACAAAGGTCGCAAGTTATGACCAGAACTCATGGATGTTTGAGTGACAGCTGTCAGCTCGCTGTCAGTCAACTGAGTTCACTGACATAGTTTTAACATTGACAGATTTAGATAACAGTTTTTTTTTCTTCTGTGAGAACACAGGTGCATAAAAGGCAACATTTGTAACACAATGTCAGAGAAGACCTTTTCCTAGCTGTTTCTTTGCCTCAGATGTCATTTCCATCATGCATACATTCCCTAACTTACTTTTTGTGTGTGTGTGTGTGTGTGTGTGTGTGTGTGTGTGTGTGTGTGTGTGTGTGTGTGTGGGGAGGTGTGTGTGTGTGTGCAGGTTCAGTCACTTTTATCAATCACAAAGCCCAGAGTTGACATTAAACCACATTTTCACCTGGTCTCAGAGGTAGGCAAAGAGGACAGACGGCCTCGTCAGGCTGAGAATGACACACCATCTCACACCCAGCGAGCTGTCACCAACCCCTTCTCTCCCTGCTGTCCGCTCCTAGCACCGGGAGCAATGACATTTCAAACAGCCATATAAATCAGCAGTTATGTCACCCAGCTATGACCATTAGTGAGGTAAAGGGAAACCAGAAACCCCTCTTTTCTTCCTCTCTCGTCCGCTCCAGCGGGAGCACATTTTTGGGGCTCAAGTTCTCCGTCTCTCCCTAACTGATACGGCCTTGAGAAATGGTGAGATTCCCCTTCAGTGCCGGACGCTAAGGACTTTTCCTTGAGGGGACGACAGTGGAGATGAGAAGCCGGGCTTCTGAATAATGTTCCATGGACGGAATTCTGCCTACGTATGAGCCTGTAGTGTTGGTTCACGTTACAGGATGAACGAATGCACGACCACATCGAAACTAGGCTCTCCTCCCCCCGAGCAACTCTTGAGAGCTGGTATTAAACATTTTTCAAAGGCTTTCACGAGCACTTTAAAATGTGCTAGTGCCACTATTAAAATGCAAAAATAATTGCGACTAATTTTCGTTCAAATGGGAAAACCTAACAAATAGGGGAAAAATGTGTGACGGCGGTGGTAATGGTTAAACATGAAACAAAAATGACAATTGTGCACGTCTTTTTCCCCCTTCCTCTGCTTATTCTTGTTTCCGTCATGTAATTTCAGAATTTCTTTGTTCTGCCCAGGACGTGGCAGGACATTAGCCAGCCAAAGATGACATTTCTGCCCGCAGCAGACTGGAGAGGGAAGCTGGGAAAAGCACATCCTTCTAATATGTGGGTCATTGACCCCTCGGGCCCACAGACATGGCAAACACACTCACAACACACACAGACACACTCACACTCACACACATGCACACAGTTCGCCGTGCTTCTAATTCGCTGCAGGTACCTCACTAACATGCTGTTATTCCATCCACTGGCGAAATGATGAGCTTTTTAATTTGTCAAAAATCCAATAATGCCATTAAACTATATTGACGCGTGACAGTTAATTATGTTCCCTTATGTCAACCCCGTAAGTAGATTGGTTAAATGCTTCCTGAGACAGACGGCACTTTAAAGTTAATTTACAATAATTGGGGATCAATCTGGTTAAACGAGATCTGGCCGAGCCAGGGCCGGCTGCATTCAGTGTGCCAGGACCGCCAGGGCTCTTCTGGGCTAAACTAACTCTGGCATGGCTGGAAACTGCTGGAGATAACATCATCAAGGCAAAATGATCAGTGGCCAGGTTACTACTCTCTGGTTTCGCGACGTGAGAGCTAATCGATCGTTGCTTAGGCCCCTTTTAGACGGTTAAAAAGGGAAAGAGAATGCTACTGCTGTTCTTAAGGAACCAATTATATTGTTTGATCATTGTTTTGATCATTATTGTTTTGACCAATTATATTGTTTTTATCAATCTGTTAAAAATATGCCCTGCTGGAGCAACGGGCTACGAAGTGACAATTTCATTATGAAGCCAGAAAACTCTAAACCTGAAGAGTCTTTGCTTTTATCCTCTAATAT
>JAODXP020000027.1:3074721-3077221 GCA_027497455.2 Sardinella longiceps
GAAATCGCCCCCTGAGCTTTTCTTGACTCCCGGTTCACACTATCTTTTTTTTTGTAAAAGCTCCCCCCCTCCTCCTGGTAGGGTTTAGTGTCAAAATATTTGGGTAATGATAGCCATCTGACCAGTGGTGATCTATATCAGATTCGACTTGGGGCTTGTTGATCATTGTCTGTTATGTAACGAGACGAAAGCCAATATCGTGTAATGGGAGAGATGAACGGAGGGGTAAAAGGCAGAATAGTCAGCAGTAGTAGCTTCCTACTGCTAGCAAATTATAGCTCTAGGAGTGAGTGACTGTTTAAGTGGCCCATCACAGATTAATATACTACTCAAGGCCAGAAAAGGTCACCTTAACAACTGTCTGAGCAGTCCTTTGTTGAGTTGGCCTTAACTTGGGCTATATTAGTAACCGTGATCTCCTAAATAGCAAGGATTGAATAATGCATCAAGCATACCGATCATGAACTGTGTCTGAATTCTGACAAGAAAAAAAAAAAAAAAAAGATTTTTTCGGAAGCATCTGGAATTTCAAAGAACAATAAATATTTCACCGAAAGAAACAAACACGATGAGGCTGAACGGCAACAGTGTGTTTAAGCAGGCACTGAGTGCACAGTGGTCTGTGTGTCGGCTCAGAGATAATGAAGGGGAATATGTGGAGAAGATCAATAGCGGAATATGCAGTGGGGGACCCCAGCAAAGGAGGTGACTAGGGAATTGACAGTACTACACACACACACACACACACACACACACACACACACACACACACACTCACAGAAACACACACATACACACTTAGATAGTCAAATGCACACATTCACAAGAAGAAAAGGCGCTTGATTGAACTCCTATCTGATTAAATGTTGACTATGGTGACATGCATACTGTATGTGTGAAAAATACGTGAATCATTATTTTTAATAATTGTGCTACAAAAAGATTGTCCGCAGGGATATGTCACTCACTGACCCAGTCAAATCACCTGCACTGGAGTTATTTGAGGTTCTTGGATTCTGATCATTCCTGATTGTTCCGGAACTTTCTGAACCTCTAAGCAGGAAGTCGCAGACATTGAGCAGCAGTGTGACAACAACACTCAGGTCACATGACCCTGCACTAGAGCCGATGAGGACGTGTTGACAGGTAACATCCTCCTTCTCCTCTACGAAAGCCAATACCTTGTGAAACTCACTACTCGGGGATGTAGGCCTATTCACCCTCTTCATTTTGATTCATTAAAAGGTGGGGTGACGGGTGGAGGTGGAATTGTGGTGGTGGTGTGTGTGTGTGTGTGTGTGTGTGTGTGGAGGGGGGGGGGGGGGTTGGTTATAGACAGAAAGCTAAATATATGCTCTTTTTTGTGTGCGGGTTTGTGTGTGTAGACTCTTTCCTCAAGCCATTTTGTCTCCCTCAGTGGTGCGAGTCCTCCAGTGGTCCCAGCGGCCTCCGCAGTGGAAGCCCAGCCCAAAGCCATGCCCCCAGACACACATACCATGATGAGGAGGAGCAACCAGGCAGGCTTACCCAGCAGACCCGAGGGAATATGCACACACACACACACACACACACACACACACACACACACACACACACACACACACACACACACACACACACACACACACACACACACACACACACACAGGAACCTAACTGACATGTAAACAAAAACATAAGACCTTGTGGTGGCAGAAGCCAGTGCTGGAGCATGGCTTGCTGACACGGAGGGACGGGATGAGGGGGTAACCAGACTGGGAGACTTAGTGCAGATGGGGAGGTGTGTGGAGGACTGGGGCCTCTGAGTGTGGAGAAGTCAAATAAACATTTACTCTTAAATCTAAATATTGTCTGTCTTTCTCCCTCTCCCTCCCTCTCTCTCTCTCTCTGTCACACACACACACACACACACGCACTAGATAGCCACAACATACCCACCCACTCACACAGACACACATCCTCCCCCCACCCACCCACCCACGCACACACACACACACACACACACACACACACCCCACACACACACACACACACACACAGATAGCCACAACATACCCACAGCTCATCTCACCTCTGCTTTTCGCTGGCCGTCTCTCTCTTTCTCTCGCCTCTCGGGCAAGCACCTGCTCCTAAGCCCAGGGGCTGTGGGAGACCCCCAAAAAGACTCCTGGGACGCCCGCCCGCCTTCGCCTCGCTGTCACTCAAAAGGCCTTTTTGTCACAGAGATGCCAATATAGCTAACCAATAGCAGCAATGAGAGAGAGAGAGAGAGAGAGAGAGAGAGAGAGAGAGAGAGAGAGAGAGAGAGAGAGAGAGAGAGAGAGAGAGAGAGAGAGAGAGAGAAACACAGCATCCAACCCACCGCAATTAACAGCTAATATTGCACATGGATGGCGGCTTATCACTGGCAGTCAATTTTCAGTTACTAATGAGATTGGAATAATGCTGTCAATCAAGACTATAGAGCATCTTTCAGTGCTAAATAATTCCCATTATTTTG
>JAODXP020000027.1:3079721-3112221 GCA_027497455.2 Sardinella longiceps
GTAGCAGCACTGGCGTCTCGGAGCCAGAAGCACACTTTATTAGATATTGATTTGAATTCCTTCTCTTTAATCTAATCCAAGCCAGGAGTCTTTTCTTCCCAGTGCTTTTTCTGGTCTGAGGCGGGGAGAGAATATAGCTCCCACCACCCCCACCCTCACCCACTCCCTTTTTACATCAACACAGCACAGCACAACACTCCACCCAACCCCACCCTTTCCACACATAAACCTCCTCCACCCCCACCCCTTAATCCGGAATAACAAGCCAATAACAGGCTAGCGATGCCCGCTAACAGGGCGCCACTAAGTGCTAACAGGGTGATGAAATGCAAATAGGCAGTAATGAACACATTCGAAGCCGCTGGAGGGAGCCTGGGTCAGTTGCAACAGATCCCCTTGATCCCCCCCACTGATCAAGCTCCACTCACTGCATCCTGGGTCTCACCAACCCGCTCCGCTGGGTCAGCTGGAGCCGAGACCCAGGGACTGCCCAGGGCTGAGGCAGGAGGCAAGCCCAGTGGGGATGAGGCGTGGCGGGGTGGGGGTAAGGGGTGGACGGGTGGGTGGGGGACCATGCTAGTGCAACCCCTGATGACTGGGTCTTTGCTAGCTCCAACAGGTCCATTAATTACACCCAACCCTTAGAGGGAATTCAGAGGCAAATTTAATAATAGGATGGTGTACTTGGGGGTGGTGGTGAAGTGTAGAAGTCAGGAGAATGTGGGGACTCAGCTGTCCATACAGTCACATGTTACTTGTGCAGAGATTGAAAATGAATATAGGGATGGGGGTGGGGGGATTGGGGGGGGGGGGGGGGTGGAGATGAAGGGTGTCTCCAAGCTTGTTAGCTGTCCTCAGTGGACTATTGCTTGGAACAAGGTCAAGGTGCTTTTAAAGTCACACAAAAGGAAGTTGTGTGTGCATGACTTTGCCTCACGAGAAGCACCTTAATCTCGACGGAGTCACGGTCCCTGCCACAATCCAATAAAGAGAAAATAGCAGATCCTTTCGTAGGAGGCCCGTTAGCTTTCTACTGGGAATCGTAATGAAGCATTTAAGATATAGAGAGTGGTTTTAATATGGCTCAATTAAGAGAATAATTGCCTAGGCCTAATGGCTTACGCACAGACTGAAGCCATATGGCTATTTTACAATAACACAAAATGAACTAGATGCTATAATGTATAATGTAGGGAAAATTTCATTGTCTGTTCATTCTAGCCTATATGTTTTTTCCCCCCACTTCAAAAACAATCCCAGTGTGGTTAGCTCCAGCTGTGTGCATTATCTGAATAAATCACCATTAACCACAAGCGAGGAGAACCGTCCTCCTTGTGGCTGTGGTCTATTTTTTATGTTCAAAGCACCTACTCCTTAGGAGCTGCACCTCATTGGGATGCAGCAGTCGATAGTTCCGCCATTAGCCTGATGGCTAGGCTAAGCAAAATCAACCTGTGTGCGAGTTGGCAGTTTTGTGGCCCACTTCTCTCGTTCTTTTCTACTCGGCATCCAAGCTCACTGGCACTTCATCTTTACCTCTCCCTGCCACCTTCTCCTTCTCTCCTTTTTCCATTTCTCTCCTCCTTTTACCCTCTCTCTCTCTCTCTCTCCCTTTTCCCTCTCTCTTTCTCTCCTATAGTGTCTCCCAGGGTTCTAGCTGAGCTCCTCCACCAAGGTATCGCAGACTATCAAAGTGCGGCTCTTTAAGTTTTGTATTTCGCAGGTTCTCTTTGTTCTCCTCGCCGTCGTCTCTCCAGGGTCCAGTGAAGGGGAGTCTCAGGGAGCCGAGCATGGCTGTGGGCGAAACAGAGGCAATCTGTAGGGAAAAGGATGCTTTTAAATTGAAGGGGAGAGGATAGCCAGACGAGGGAGGAGGAGGAGGGAGGGAGGAAGTGGAGGAGGGGCATTTAGTGGTTAGTGTGATATGAGAGGTGTTCTGAAAAGGGAAAAGGTACGGAGAAAGGAGAGAGAACTAGTGAAGTATGGCCATTAGAATAGAGTTTATTTATTTATTTATTTGTTTGTTTGTTTAATGTTTTGTGTTGCACCTCACACTGCAACATCCCCATCCCCCACACACCACAATATCCGACCTCTACCCCCAACACACACACTGATTATTAACACATGATAATTCACATACAACACTGATAATTCATGTAGGCCTACAACACACACACACACACACACACACACACACACACACACACACACACACACACACACACACACACACACACACACACACACACACACACACACACACACATTACCACCATCACACACACACACACACACACACACACACACACACACACACACACACACACACACACACACACACACACACACATTACCACCACCACCAAAAAAAAATCCAGACCTCAAAGCCTTTGGGATGATTTGATTTGCAGTGATATCTGAAAACGGCCTCATCGTGCTAACAAGATTAAGCTGAGCTCTTGTCTGTTTCTTGCACTGCAAATTTGCGAGGTGATTAAAACTGTCTCTCTGCTGGAGCAAGAGCTGGCCACTGGGATGGTTGCCAGGTAACAAGACACGACTCCTGTTTGATATCACTACATGGGCAAAAGACTAGCCGCAGATCCCTCTCCTGCCCTGGCAAAGAGGTAACAAAAGAATGTGCGTGTTCCCCTGTCTGGTCTGCACACACACACACACACACACACACACACACACACACACACACACACACACACACACACACACACACACACACACACTCTCAAACACACACACACACACACACAGACACACACACACACACACACACACACACACACACATGGAAAGAAAACAGTCAAGCTAGACAGGGTTATGGAAAAAAGAGGGAAATTAAGTTGGACTTCAAATGAATGCCTTGAAAGCGTGCATATTTATATAATTACCGAGCCCCGCTGAGGAACTTCATGTTTGGTTTAAAGGAATTCAGACGTGGGTTTACAAATACAGTGGCTTAAGTCACAAATAGGATCCCAACATACTCATCACAGGCCATACACTACATGCTGCATACATACAGTGCACCCCAAAAAACTTACCGTTTACCAAAGGAAAAGCTCAGATTTAATCCTTCATCCAAACTCCCGATTTACTCAATTGGATTATGTATGCACACGACGACTAATGAGGACTTAAAAATGCAATTATTGCTTAAGCAAAAAAAAAACAAAAAAAAGCGACTTTTTGATAAATGTTTCTATTAGCTAATAAATGGAGAATCAACAGACTTAGAAAACTGCTTTATTCAGGGCTTGAAATTAGCCCATCAATCATCTGGGAGTTTGTTAACTATTTTTCTAGGCTCTTCTACCCCACACCCCACCCCTGCTCCCCCCCAACTTTCTCATTGGAGGTCTGGAAATATGCAAAAAAGACATTACAGGGAAGGGAAGAGACAGGAGGGGAAGAAAAAACAACAAAGGACAAATTCAGTGTGATTACACCACCAATACTCTCAGGATATAAAATATCAAACAGGAGAGAGAGAGAGAGAGAGAGAGAGAGAGAGAGAGAGAGAGAGAGAGAGAGAGAGAGCAAAGAAATGAAAGTCTATACAGGTCTGTGGATAAGGACTGACGGTATTGTGTGGACAATCATTATCAATCATGTTCATAATTTATAAAGGCAAGACACAGGTCAGCGAATGACAATCAGGACAAGGTTAATCAGGACTTTCAGGGGGTCAGTGTTTGAGAAGTAGCTTTGTATTTTTCATGAGCCCATTGATTACATTTTCACACATATGAATATGACATGGTGGGGGCTTCAGTGGTTAAAATTGCTCCATTGATTGAAGCCAGATGTCCATACAATAGACAAGTCCATAAGGAGCAGTTAATATAGGAGCCTTTATGACTTGAAGCAGGACTCACTGAGGTATAAACAATAAATATAGAATTAGGTGAAATATCAACATGTCAGTGACTTCACCAAGAAAACATATAGATAGATAAATAGATAGATAGATAGATAGATAGATAGATAGATAGATAGATAGATAGATAGATAGATAGATAGATAAAATAAAAATAAATATGTCCAACATATACACAGAGACACACATTACATCTCTTACGGATATATCAAGAGACGCAGTCATGTAATGTTGCATATACAGTATGTAATGTTATATGGATAGTGCACAAGTAAAATACAAAGGTTTTTTCTTTCTTTTTTTAAAGTTATATCAGAGACAATAACTTCTGGAGCAAACAAAATTAATCATCATAACTGTTTACAACATTTGCATGTATTTTTTCCCATTACTGCTGGCTATTTCTGGCCAATGAATGACACACAGACACACATTTGATTTCATGTTATATGAAACACTGCCTCGAAAGCTGTTTCATGGAGACGGGCCTGACAAACACTTAACTGCTATTAGATTTCAATCAACAACCTCATTCACCACTTCACTGGCTGCTCTACCCCTTGGCCAAAGCCTTGGCTGGTGTCAATAGCTGATTGAGAGCCTGTGCTTTTCCTTTGGCCATCTCTACACACACGCATACACAACACACACACACACACACACACACACACACACACACACACACACACACACACACACACACACGGACCCTGTGCGCCCATCGCGACGCACACCACACCACCCCACTGCCGCTGCTGGCTCATGACGAGTGTTCTAATTGGCGGCGTTCCCAAATCATGTTTTTATTTTGCTACTGAGTTTTTGAAATATAATCAGTTTGCCTAATTTTATTGCGTTTCCTAATGATGCTTGCCTTGAGCAATTGTACTGTGTTCCTTAGCAAACAGCCCATGTCAGACGGCTAGATTAATCTTGATTACTTTAGCCCTTGATGAAGTAGGGCTACAATAATGCTCTAATTGGGGAATATTGCAGCGTTAGAGAAGAGTGATAGATAGACAAGGAGATAGATGTTAGGGTCCCGCTCTCGTGGTAATTCTCATACTATTTATGCGATTAGGGGTGCAAGAGTGGCGCAATGGTGGCAAAATATAGAAACAAACAAACAAACAAACACAGATTGATGAGACATCCCATTGCCTCGCTATTTCAGCCCTCACTCAGGGCGTGGCCCATTGCCTGTCTGGCCCAATCAAACCGCTAAGGCCTAAATAGCCAATATTCACAATGAGCTAACACAGCAGGACTGTCTGTTATTTAAGGTGCCAGTGTTTGTTTATTCATTACCTGTTTCTTATTGTAGCCGGCTTGATTAAATGTGATTCACAGCTATTATAGATGGAGGAGGATTCATATACATTGGATGTGAGATTTGAGAATCTGGGCAGATTTTAAAAGGGGGAGGAAGGCCTTTGATGTAGGATCAAATACATACTGATTGGATGACCGCATGTGAAGGTGTTCAACAGCAAGTAGACATATGCTGAGACTGGTGTTTCTCTCTCTCTCTCTCTCTCTCTCTCTCTCTCTCTCTCTCTCTCTCTCTCTCTCTCTCTCTCCCCGTCTCTCTTTTTGCTTTTTGTGCTGACTATCTCCCTGATGCCTCGCAGGTTTGCTGAGTCTCAATTCGTTGCTGCTGGGTGGGATCTTGAACCCCTCTGACTGTTAAGAGTTCTGCAGTGTGTGTGTGTGTGTGTGTGTGTGTGTGTGCACGCGTGCATGTGTGTGTGACTTCTGCATATGAACAAACACTTGTGTGTGTGTGTGTGTGTGTGTGTGTGTTTTTGGTGTGTGTATGTTTGTGTAGACTGGTGGTGTCCTACAAATGCCCTCTAAGGAGGCAGACAGGGGCTGTGTCCCTTACCACACCCCACCCCACCTTCTGTACAATGACTGGAAGAGACACTGGCCACGGCACATCTCAGCAAGCTTCATATCTTGTGTCTCACCAATCAGTCCAGTTGAAATACTTAGAGTGTGTCAGGTCTACAACTCCCAATATGTCAATGTTGTTTTAGAACTCATTTGCACCATACTGTGTGTGTAGTTTTTTGGGTGGGGGGTTGGAGGAAAGACAAAAAGAAAAGAAGAAAAAAAACATATTGCTATAATATTCCAGTGGGTGAGAGCCAGGGGAGGCCTGTGTGTGTGGAGCCCGTGTGTGTGTGTGTGTGTGTGTGTGTGTGTGTGTGTGTGTGTGTGTCGGGCACGCGAAGCGACTGTAAATACGGCCTCTTGTCACAATAATGACAGAGTCGGCTCCATTCTGTTCTTTTGAGTTTATTTCTCTGATTTGCCACCGCCGCCGACTTTGGCCCAGGCCGATCTCCAAGGTTACTGTCAGGATGAATTTGATGTCCTTGGCTTTTGCGTCTTTCTGCAGGGCTGTCACATCCACTCAACTCTGAGCTCTGTACCAGCCAGGACCTCTGGCATACTGTGTATTAATAGAATATTGATACAGCCAAAATAGTGTGTGTGTGTGTGTGTGTGTGTGTGTGTGTGTGTGTGTATCATGTGTGTGTGTGTGTGATCATATCTTATGTGATTGTGGCATTACTGCCATTTTTTTTTTTTTAGTTCTACATTTTTTTTCTTTTATTTTGTATCTTTCTTTCTTTTCTTCTCCTTTCTTCTTTCCTCTTTCTTTTTAATGGAAATCCTTGTATCACCGCTCCTGTGATCAAGAACGGTTTAATTAGTGATTTTTTACTACCTTGGTGTCCCATTAAATTAATTATTAATTAAGCAAAATATAGGCGGGTTTAATGCCTCAATTATCCGAGAGGGTTTATTATGGCGAAGGGGTTGAGCAGCTAAAGAAAGGTTCTCCCTCTCTCTTCACCTCCCTATTTCTTTCTCTCCCTTCATCTATTCTTTATATCTGTCTCTTTTTTTCTTTAAACGCCACATATGTGCACCACAAATGCAAGTAGCTTCTTGCTTCTTGGAAATTTCTAGTTAATTGCAAATGCTATCAGCACAACAATGGCGAGGCAGTATTAAAACTGAAGTGACTGAGGTTGCGCTGCCACTAAAGGAACTGGGACAGAATCCAATGTTTGGCTTAGCGATCCTGAGGACATGTCTTGGCACGGCGTGCCATCTCTCCGCTCAAGCAATATTATGTGGGGCGACGCCTCGTGCTGATACCTGCTTCCTTCATTCATGACCCCTCCCTGGAGGAATCTTTGTTTGCGTTTGTGTTGTTGTGCCCTCCTAAGCATTAGTGCAGCGACGCAACACACCACTGTAAAAAAAAAAAAAAAAAAAACCTACTACATGCTGCAGTTACTACCAGCCTGTGCCAATCTGTGGCGAAAAAAGGCTGGCAATTCCCAAAGCAGAAGCAGATCTTGGGCAAAAATAAAATGAACTGAAATCAGTGGGCCCATGAGGAAAATAAAACAAACCCTTATGAGGCATGGAGGACATGGAGATTCCAGAGTTCCTTCAACTGAGGCTCTTCCCTCTGTTGTACAGAGGACCTATGACAAATGGCAATTTATGAACAAGCACATTGATTTTGATATAAACATAATTATCATCGAAGCCTGCGCAAATTGGAATGATGAGATGGTGAGTTCATTATCTGAGAAACCACATGGGAAGTGTAATACTCTAATTAATTCTCTTTAATGAAGCCAGTGTTTTTGTGCAGTGTTGGATTACTTCTATGATGCATTGTTTACAAAGGGAGATTGTCAACGCCTCGCTGGGTAGCACTGTACACCGCAAAAACCCAAGCCGCCTGGAGACTGCAAAGCCTTTCTTACACTAAAACACATTTTAATCATCGCATAGGCACCAATGAAAGCTTAATAAGTTCAGCCTGCATGCAGCACTATTTCAACGCATGAATATATCAGCAAAAAAAAAAAAAAAACTTGAAGTAGGTTAAGTAAATGAGCACATCAAGATGTTTTTCATATGCAATACACCCTGTTATAATTGATATGACTGTGTTAACCATTGTAATCCTGGCTTTTACAAAAAATAAAATCTTGAGAGAATAAGAGACCCTTTCTAAAATATGCTACACCTCTGGGTTGACTTTTCCTCTCTTTATGGACTTTGAAACTTTTCCCCCCAGATCTTGGCTCTCATTACTCGGCTGTGAGCACTTCATGTTCATGAAGGCATCCAAAACTATTTTCAATAATTGATTCTGTACTTTAATTGAACGGCACGACTGAATGACATAGCTCATTACTTTCCTCATTAGTTAATTATCGGAGAAGTAGGACAAGTCAATAAAACTGAAGGCAGTAAATTTCAATGCTAATTAGTGGCGTTTCCTCTGAGACATATTTAAAGGCAGATTAGTTACCTGAATGTCCCGTGACAGAATGGATGGAAGGAAGAGATGAGAACAGGCAAAGGTTAGCTGCTTCCTCATCGTTAAAGCATGAATTATTAGAGTTGTGCCGCTGTTAAATAACTAGCTCAAGAAGCACCCTCCTTATTAAAATGTCTTTGGGTGAGTGTTGCTTATAAACAAGAGTGTCTATGGAGATGAGAAGGAAGAACAGTTACTGTCAGAATGCCCTCAGAATATTCCGAAAAAAAAGGAATGTACTGTATACATATCACAAAAATATACAGAACTTGAAGTTATATACACAGATAGGTCAAATATAAGTAGTCAAATATAAGTGAATGTAAAACAAGATACTTAGTAAGTGTTAATGATATATGAAAAATTATATGGTATGGATAATATATGGAAATATTATCTAGCCTATTTTTTAATTTATTTCTCTGTACTTGATTTGTTGTACAACCAAGAGAATGATTGTTGTTTTTGTTTATGAAAAAGATGATAATTGAGGTAAACTATTGATTAAAATGATCACAGTTTGTTTATGTTTGGCCACAAGATGATGTTAATGATGTACAGTGTGTTTGTGAAAGTTCAACGGCGGGTGCGTGGGTGTGGAGCAGGGGAGGCTGTGACACGCACTCACCCCGCCTCCGCTGTACCCCCCGAGAGAGGCGCTAAGAAAAGGGGGCGCACCGAGCTGACACAAACATGTCTTTTTGACATGCAAATGAGCCAATGAGATACTTAACACCTGACATGGACCATGACTGTTTTATTCACCCCACCTAATCAAACTCCTCACCCCTCCGTTCTTTGTTGCTCTTACCCTCCTTCCCTCCCTCCCTCCCTCTGTCTCGCTCTCTCTCTCTCGTTCACTCCCTCTCTACATCTCCGCTTGACTGTTTTATCACGCCTCCTCTTCATTGATCCAAACAGACCCTGCTTTTTGTGATGTGTATGTGTGCGTGTGTTTATGTATGTGTGTGTGTGAGAGACAGTTTGTGTGTGTGTGTGTGTGTGTGTGTGTGTCTATGGGGTTGGCTACAGCCACTGAGGACCCAGGGGAGGAAGTGACAGAAGGCTGCTTTTATTTAGCTCCTCCGCCTCACCGTGTCATCTGCTTAATCATGAGGCTAATCGACAACACCGTCTCCCCCGCGCTCCCCTGGCCGGACAATGGCACCTCATTCATATTTAACACAAAAGCAGCGTTTAAGTCATTGCACGCGTCTGAAGGGGGATATTGTGTCTTATTGTTGTAACTCTCTGTGGAGATTTGGCGGGGGGGCAGAGGCAGGGGCGGGGCGGGGGGGTAAAGGGGGTCTACCCCCTCCCCAAAACAAGCATATGCTTTTCACTTCAAGTGTTAAGCAGCTGGACTTGGAAGGGTCAAAACCGAGGCATTAATTCACATGATTAATTCAAATGCTTAATTCTGCATTATCGTGGGCTCAGATATAAAATTACCAAGACAAATATGTACTCCACTGAATAATGAATTACGGGAGTAAATTTAATTATGCAACAGGGCGTATAATAGTTGCCTCTTTCTTTGGACTAATCTCCTCCTCACCTCCACTTGAAGTCTGGTGTCAAATTCTGTCCAGTGTTTAGTCTGTGTTTTGTTAGCCGAGCTCATGAAAAAAAGGGATTATTTAATCATGACTTAAACAGTCTCTTTCCAGTCTCTTGAGTATATAACCAAATGTTCTCCATGTGGTACAGACTGCAAAGAGACTGCAGTTAAACACATTAACCGCTCACGTCTCTTTGTGAGTCTCACAATCACCAAGCCGAGTTAGCTGTAGCTAACGCCTTAATTTCCCTCTCACTGATGATTACGTTAGAAAACTGTATTGACAGTGATTACATAATAGACATATTAGCCACAAGACAGCACTGGTGCTGGGTGGATCCTGGTACGTGTCCCAGGTCTCTCTCGGTCTCTCTAAAAGATTAAACAGGGTCATTAAGGACAGACAGAGGTTCATTTCGCTGTTATGAGGCCTGAATTAATCATTAGGGATGCCATTTAATGACATACTTGGTGGGCTGATTACTTGTGTTCTTGTTAATTACAATGGTTAACTACAGTGCACCTATGAAGGTCCTTTTGGTGTTTGGGCCTGAAATTCCCCACTCTAACACACACACACACACACACACACACACACACACACACACACACACACACACACACACACTCACGCACACACACAGAGAGAGAGAGAGAGAGAGAGAGAGAGAGACCCGCACCCATTTTATTTTCTCCTTGAAGCAAATTAAAGAACATAAAAGAAACAGCTGTGTATTGCTCAGATGAAGCCATTACCCCTTTATCCTCTACTGCCGAGGAAAGAACTTAGCGGTGTCCTACAACATTAAAAAATGGCCGACATTCACCATGCTACTGTGAAGGCAGTAAGTGTTTATCAATCTATCGGTGAGAACACACACACACACACACACACACCAGAAAAGGCTGATACCATTAAAACAATACCATTAAAGAGAGCCCCCATTTCCCCCTCAATAAAGGAGAAGTCGGTTGGGAGAGGGCTTGGATGCTTGGCTCTAACGTGGTTAGCATTAGGGGGAGTGACGGGGGCAGAGAGAGGTCAAGCTGGACACATCCCTGTTTGGCGGGACGTCATCCGTCAGGCTAAAAACCGGCCATGGTTAGCATCGGGGGCAACGGCCTGGGGTGACTCCTCACACACTCTTCCAGCCAAAGAGGCACATAATAGGGTTAAGGCCCTGATGGCTATCAGACACACACACACACACACACACACACACACACAAAAAAACCTCGAGATTTTTTTCATTCCTCTGACAACACAACACAACACCCCCGCCACTCCAAACCCTTCTTAAACGGCAATTGGGGAAGGGTGCAAGGGTGGGGTGGGGTGGTTCGGTGGCTGGGGTAGGGTGCTTTGGTGGCTAGGGTGGGTTGTAACGTCCAGCTATTCCACAGAGATCCCCAAATGAAGATAGGACGTAGCATGAATGGGACTTGCTCCCTTTGTGGTGGCTGCCAATATTATTTGTGGAAAGGGGCTTGTCCAAACACGGAGCTGGGCCCACGTCTTCACAAACTGTAAGATGGGAGAGGTTTATTTTCTCAAGATTAGAGTTAAGAGGTCGCGTTTGAAAGATACAGGGCTCATAGTGGGATTTGCTTTTATTTTTTTTCCCCCTGCCTGCCGTCCTGTCTTATGATTAAATCATCAAGAGAGCTTTGAAGCAATTATGAGTCCTCTTTCGGGTGTAATTAATTTATTTATTTCTCATTACATTTTTATCAGTATTTATTTTTTTCTCGAGAACTTTTGTGTGATTTCTATCAAAAAATAGAAAGAGAAAAAAAGAAGAAGAAGAAAAAAATCTTCACTCAACTTGGTCATGTGATAAAATTAACACACTCCAAAAAGTTAGATAAACGTGGGGCTTGGAGAGCGTGCCAAAAATTTGAAGAGGACTCTTTTAGGGACATGATTTTATTATCTTCTTTCCTCGTGAACAACAGAGGATTAATGCAGTTCCAGATTTGAGTCTTCCTTGTCTCATTCCTCGGGACCAATGACAATGCTTTGATTTCTTTCTTTCTTTCTTTCCTCCTCAACCCCATACAGCATAGGCTTAAATGCTTTCCTGAAAAGGCCTTTAGAAAACCAGTAGAACTGAGATAACTTCTTCAGAGGATTTTTTCCCCCTTCTCTCTCTTTCTCCCTCTCTTTCTCTCTGTCACAACCCCCCCCCCCCCCTTCCCATGTTTTACAATCTCATTAAAATGGGGCTTTGTTTTGCCACTTTATATGCTCTGATCTCTCGCTTAGGACCAGTCAAGAGGCTGAGAGAGTCTGAAAAGGCCCCCGATGTCACAAAGAGGCAGCTTGTTCAGTGATCATAATAAGCCTACTCCACTCTCACTCTCTTTCTTGTCATTCTTTTTGGAGAGAGAGAAAAAAAGAGAAAAAAAAGAAAAACAAGAAAGAAAAAAATGCTGGAAAGGTCACAGGCTGGCGAGATATCGTGAGAACTTAATGAAAGTTTTATAACTCTTGAAATGTTTATGACCCTTACACTCACCAGCTTGTCTGTCCAATTACTGGGCACCTCCACGAGGCCACGTGGGCCTCGTCTGGGGCAGAACCCAGGTGAGGGCCAACAGGAACCTGAACTCTGGGGGCAGGCTAACTCCCCTCACCCCCAGGGAACATGGGGAACTTGTAGACCTGCATCAGATGTGTCTAGAATGCCATGCACAAAAAATAAAATGAAATAAAAAAGTTTATTTTTTCTTCATTCAAATTTGTTCTCAGTAGAAAGTTGAACATGTAAGGAGCCCATTGTAGGCCAGAAATAATATTACTAAATGGTCTTCCACTGCACAAAGAAACCTTTGAGTCAAACAACTCTTTATAAATAACATTCTAATTTTCAAAGATAAATAAGTTTTATATTATTTTTCCTTCAGCCTTTCCTTCACAAACTTTTGTTTGGAACAAATCATGTTTAACTTACATTTTCCTCATACTTCCCTGCAGCTATGAAACAGAGGAATCAGACGTGATCCATCTGATTTCCACCCAAATAAAATATATATTTTTTGTTACAGACACGTGAATTCATATGTGAATACAGACATCTAAATGACAAGTGCCAATTCAAGTAGGCCTACATATGTGAACATTACCATCTCTTCCATAGCATCTCCACTCATGCTCATCTACATGTAATATTCGCAATGAAGATCACATCTCTTGTCAGGCCCAGAAAAACTGCCCTTGATGATGTGATCAAGCAAGACAGCCGGGCAATTTCAGCCGCAATCGGTTCGCTCACCTGCTAAAATGAGTATTAGCGTGCCCGATCGTTACACGTGACAGTGCTTATTGAATTACCCCTCCTGCGGAGTCTGCTGAGGATCCATCTTGAGACTATGGACGACCTGTCGTCGTGTGCCTGAGAAGACATCAGGGCCCAACTGAAACAAATGACAGAATCTATCGCCCCGGGGCTTGTATCCCCACCATCCTTACCGCCACCACTACTTCAAACCCCCCCACCCTCACCCCTCCCTTCCCCCGTTCTCGTTTTCTCCCTCTTTAAGAGCTAAGATGGGGAAAGCCATTGCTGTCCACAAAATATGATCAAGCCCACGCCATAATAGGATTCATAAACATGGCTAAATACAATTTGGTGAAATGTATTTCAGGAAAAAGACAATCATTTACAACTTCTGAGGGGGATTTAGAATAAGTATGTTTGTATGCAAATCCGCAACACGTTTTATGTACTCTGCTCCCGCAGTTCATGAAAGCGTATTAGATTTATGGCAGTGCCTGCGCATAATTGTGCAGGGTGGGGGACAGGAGGGTTAGGATTTATAGAGGGTCCTCCTTGGCAGCCTTGATTATATAGAGAAAGGAGCTCTGCTTTCACGCCTCTGACACTGAGAACAATCCTATTGGGCACGACTGCAAGGGTTCGCCAACGTTGCCCGACCAGTGCATCGACATGGGATGTCGCCAGCTCCTGTGATCTGACAAATTCTTCAGGCATTAAAATAAACACCCTTACAACCTTCCAGTAAGACCCCCTCTCAGAACAAAAGGCAAGCACCCAACCAAACCAAACACTATGTGAATACGAACCTTCAATTGCCATTTTTTTTTAAGTTTAAGTTTAGACATATGTTTTTTTGGACTGTGTATAGGCATAAAAACAAACATGATTTGTTTACATGAATAACCCAACACAATATTTCTGGATAGCACTGGATTCTACACAATATCCAAAACCAGAGTGTTTGAAGATGCAAACTTTTAGGATTTAGTCAGTAAGAACAGTCAGTAAGTGATATCTGAAGCCATGCGGTATACTGTGATATTTAAATAGTTTAACGAGCTATGTAAAAACAACTACTGTGGATTTAGGGGAAATACCACTGAATGTTTCAGGGTATTGGGTCTTTTAGTTAGACCTTTATGGGTAAGGCCATACTTACAGCCTCATCAAAGCCCAGTAAAGAAAACAGTGAAACGTGAACAGGCATCAATAAAGAAACAGTGGTCAATGAGAAAGACACAGAGAGAGAGAGAGAGAGAGAGAGAGAGAGAGAGAGAGAGGGGAGAAAAACCAATGAACTTACTAATATATCTAAGCTGGTCCAATCTAAACAGGGCAGGAGTTTTAATGTAATAAAATCCAATTTACAAACTCATTTATTACCAATTTATTACCTATAAATTAACATGGAGCACCTGTTTCAGAACCCCTTTATAACTCAGATTGAGTTTGGTCTGGTTTCCCACAAACCACTCCCTCTCTCTTCTTCACCAAAAGCTGAGTAATTCCCACACAATGTGGCACGAATTTGGGGGCGTCTGAGATGGCGGCCTCCATCTTTTGCTTGTGACCCCTAAATGAGGAGGTGGGGAAAGGTGGGGGAGGTAGGGTGTTTTTCTTTTTCTTTTCTTTTTTTCTTCTTGGGCAGACAGAATGAGGCAGTTCAAAGGCGCTCCCTGCAGCTTACATAAACCACACTCAATTGGCACAAAGAGGAAACTCAATTTGCAGGGAGCTGTGTTGTATACTTTTTATAGAGGACCTTTTAGTCATTAGGGCCAGAGACTTAAGCCTGGCTCAAAGAGCAAGGGTGTAAAATAATGAAGAGAGACTCACACGCACGCACGCACGCACACACACACACACACACACCACACACACACACACACACACACACACACACACACACACACAGAGAGAGGAATGCATACACCCATGCAAAAAGGAAAAAACAAACACGAGACAAATACATAAAAAATATTTCTGCTCCACTGACCTCTCTTCAAAAGATAACACTTTTGTCAAGATGGTTCATCCAGCTCTGAATAAAGTAGGCCTATCCACCGGATGCTTTGACCTTCTGCAGAACCCTGCTTTTTGGTTCTTTGACCAGCAGTAAGTAGGCCTACTTTCCCACCTCCTACTGGAAAGGCCAGCTAGTTGTTGAGGCATCCCATGTCATTATCCTACAACTATAAACCACCCCAACCACAGGCTCATTTGAACTCTTCCTTCAGAGAAATTGGCTCTGGATCTGTGTAATCTCATCACCATGACATGTGTCCATCTCCAGCGATGGGTGCGATGGGAAGATGGTTAGGCCAGCCAAAAGATGTTTATGTCTGTCTCCTGACTGACACTCTTTTCCAAAACCACACACAAAGATATCAATATCACATAAGCATTAAAATGAACAGTTTAGAAAATACTGAATCATGTAGCATACAGTACCATTGCTTGGGAAAGTAGAAATAGTTCCACAAGGCTGCAGTGAAACTTATTACAGGGTGGATGTTTAGGGGGAAATTTTACAGTAATTGGAGATCCAAAAATGAAAAAGTAGTGCAATAAAAATAGCAAGTAGTGCTATAAAAAAGTGATTTACATACATCACATGTTGATGTGTGGACTGGGTTCATAAAATTGACTACAGACATCTTCTACTACGCAGTTTCACATTCTTTGGTAATATTCAAGAGTTGCTTCACTGACATGAAACATGCACAGGTGAACTTTTGCCTCCTCTCTCTCTCTCTCTCTCTCTCTCTCTCTCTCTCTCTTTTTCTCTCTCTCTCTCATCTTTCTATATACCTCCCCGATGCCTTTGTATCCTCCTGTGCCCTTTCTTTCCCCTTTCCACCTCCCCCCTCTCTCTCTCTCTCTCTCTCTCTCTCTCTCCCTCCCTCTCTCTCTCTCTCTCTCTCTCTCTCTCTCTCTCTCTCTCTCTCTCTATAAGGCAGATTAATGACACCTAATAATATCGGATGGTCCTGGACATTGTCCCGTAATGAGAGACATTCCCAGTGGGTTACCGAGGTGTCACCACTAACAAATTCTCCACTGCAGCGTGCAATTAGCCAGTTATAGGGAGGGAAAGGAGTTACACACTTATATCAGTATTGGGGGGAGAGGAGAAAGACGAATGGAAGGAAACAAAAGAAAAATGTCTTCCAATACCGGGAGATTGTCTGTGCGTATGTTTACATCTGCATTAGAGTGCTTATTTTACAAAAACAAACTATGTAATATTCAGATAAAAGTAGCAACAACAACAAAAAAATAACCTGGCTGCCATAAAATTCAAAATGGACTAAAACAATGCACCTTAGGTGACTTCTATTTGAGATTTTGTTGAAGTAACGTACAGTATGTGTGTATGTAGAAGTAATGTACTGTATAAGTAATTGTATTAACGGCAATGCTAGTTTACATGGAAACTAATGTACATATAAAGATGAAAAAGAGGCCAAAACATTTTTTACAGTGTGAATGTTTGTAAGGATGGAATACAGCATGGGGAACAGTAAATGTAGTGAATGTGCACATTTAAGCATACGGTACATTTAAATATATTTATGTTTGAGTGCACATACACAACATACTTCTAGTGCTGTTGTGTATGCATCCAATAAGAAAATAAAGGTTATCAGTGGCACACCGGTGTGTGTATACAGCCTACCTGTGCATGTGTATGTGTGTATATGATGTGAATATATTTGTGTGAAGGACAGAATACATTATGTGTATGCATGTGTGACTATATGTATCTGTATGCATGTCTGTGTGTGTGTGTGTGTGTGTGTGTGTGTGTGTGTGTGTGTGTGTGTGTGTGTGTGTGTTTGAGTGTGTGTGTATGTTTGAGTGTGTGTGTGAGTACGTGTATTTGGTGGTTGCATGGTACACATCAACCTGCATGCGGGCTTTATGCTTACATCGCAAATGTCACATTCTTTGCTATTTGTAACTAGCTTGGTTGTTATGACATGCATTTCCAATGGGGGACAGTGCCATACATAGTACCTTCAAGTACCTTCACTACGAAAAGGCACTAGTGCGGAACAAAAAGGAGTATAGTACAGTAGTTTGGTGCTTCAAAAAACTATTCCAATCCCTATCTTTAACACATGATATGCCATCCTGGAATCCATTCCTGAGCTTGCTTTTATATTATCCAAAGATTTAGGGATGATACAGGGGCTTTGATAAAGCAATAAGCCACTACTGGTCCTAACTAGTCCCTACTAGTCCTACCCACTAATACCTTAGGAAAGTAACACCAATGTTACTGAGAGTTCAGTTGTGAGGAATCATGCAATTGAAGCATAGTTTACAACAGAAATGACTTAATCCGTAATATGTAGGCTTGTCGAGGCCTAAGCCATATACTGTGAAATACAACAACAGCTCTACTGAAACACCAGTCAAGAAACTCCATCAACTCCATTGAATAAAACATTCAAAGCAAATGACAAAATGGACAAAAGGAATAAATTATGGGACAGCACTAACACTTCATTTTGTGAAATCTACTAACATCCATCAGTCACAATGTTAAATGGTCAAGTTGTAAAATTGAAAAGGTCTGTTCCAATTTTACCTCCTAAATGAAAGTGTGAAGTTACACAATGTGCTACTTTGTTTGATTGGCTACAACACTGCATCCTGCTAAAAGTCTTGTTGTCCCATTCTTGTTCCCCAAGTATAGGTGTGTCTGTATCCGTGCACATGTGTACTGTATGTGTGTTTATGCGTGTGTCTGAGCATGTGTGTGTGTGTGTGTGTGTGTGTGTGTGTATGTGTCCAAGTGAGTGTGTCTGAGTGTGTGTGTTTGTCCACATGTATGTGTGAGTGTATGCAAGTGTGTGTGTCTGAGCATATGTATGTGTGTGTGTGTGTGTGTGCCTGTGCCTACACGCTCCAAGGTCTAGCTTTGCTGCTGCTCCCACTCTTCCCACTGTGATGAGCATTTGGCAGGGTTACCTTTATGGCAACATTATTCCTCGGCTGGCTTCTGGCAGCCGTTCATTACACCTTCACCAACGTTGAAATATTTTCTGCAAAATGTCAGCGTATGTAAATGAGACGCCGCTCCCATTCCCATGTCATGTTTTGCTGAAAGTTGTTGCAACCTTTCTCTTTAACTCGACTCCCTGCGGATCATAGGGTTTTTTTTTTCTTACAGAAACCCAACCACTGCAGGTCTTGCCTCCTTGAACAAACTTCAGAAAAACAATCAGAACATTTATCAATTTCTACAGTATCTACTTCCTACAGTATGGTTCACACATTCTTACAGCAACACTCTGAGAAAGATTTGCTACAAACCAAAGCCTCATCAATTCAAATCAAACCAAGACAGTTCAGACCCAACGTGCAAAATACTGTTTTTCCATTATGAATATTGAAATGCTGAAACTTCTTTTAATCTTTTTCTTTAAGTCCAGTCTGACTACTAACAAACACAATGCAAAGCCTTGATGAAGGCTGATGCAATCTCCAGTCTGCTCCTGAGCAGACCAAGTTTTTTTTAAACACAAACAACTAAAGTGAACAAAAAAATGTCATACAATGTCTCACTTTTTTGTCAGTGGAGAAGTGATCAATGGATGAATCAATGGATCAATGGGGTTTAATTTTAAATCTAACTCTTTCCATAATGGAGTCATAAGGGAACCCCAATGAGTGTGGCTTACTGGAGCGGCCTCAGAATAGGTAATGATATCAGTATGAGAATGCTGCTGCTGCTGTGGCGCTTTGACATGACTTCCATGCTCTGAGTGTGAGTGTGTGATGTTCTCTCACATCCACTGTCAGCCAGAGAAAGGCCTGAAGCCATGACAAAAAGCTAAAGGCCTCACACGCTCCCGTTCTCTCTCTCTCTCTCTCTTCCCGTTCCCATTCTTTCTCTCTATCTTTTTTCGCTCTCTCCCTGTCTATCCCTCTCGCTTTCTCTCATTCTCTCTCTGCCCTCTCATTCTTTCTCACTCTATCTTTCTGCTTCTCTCTGTCCCTCTCTCTCTCTCTCTCACTCTCTCTCTCTCTCTCTCTCTCTCTCTAGATGGCCAGTGGCAGTATGGGAGAGGACCAGTCGACCAGTCATCCACAATGTGACAGTCTGAGCAGCAAGCGAGCGTCTGCCTCGTATCGCTGCACCATCACCAATCACCATCTTCTCATATCCCCCCCACCCCACCCCTCCCCGATCAAACTTCAACACGAGGGAGAAAAAAAAACAGACGAGGACGAGGCAATGGATTAAACACGTCTCACTTAAGAATTCTGTTGGTGTCTGAAACCAGTGTGAACAAAAAAACAAAACAAAAAAAAAACAAGAGAATTTCCTTGCTCATGGAGGATGAGGTTTTGAGAGATGAGTCGATATGTCGAGCGAAGATGAGATTGCCCTTTTTTTTCTGGTTCCTTTGTCAGATTGGGCCCATGGTTAGGAGGAGAAAGAGGAAAAACACAACAGCCAAGCGTTGGTAGGCTAGGCTAGGCAGCAGAGAGAGAAACCCAGGGAGGAAACCTGGCACATGATGGAAACAGGCTGATGAATGCTGAGGAGGAGAGGGGCCAGCAGTGCAGCAGTACAGAGTGCCAACAGTAGCTTGGCATTTTACAACCTCCCTCCACACACACACACGTACACACACGTACACACACACACACACACACACACACACACACACACACACACACACACACACACACACACACACACACACACACACACACCACACACACCACCACCACCACCACCACCACATCATCATCACCAGTCCCTTACCTCCTCACCCCCGCTCTGCTCTGACAAATAGACACTTCAGATTTTCTTCATATCACTGCAGCCAAAGTTACATTATCACTTGCTGCTTACTATACAGTACACTTAGGACTATGCAATGTCTAGAAGTACAGAGATATCTTCGAAAAGTTGGTACTTTAGGGAATTCAATTGAGAGAACTTCACATTTGAAAAAGTTTAAAGGGCAGAGGGAAAAAAATATTGGAACAATGCTGGTAAAAAGTGACTAAAACTGAACTGCAAAATTCCTTGATCGCCATGCCGAGGACTTGCCTCAGAATTCATCTTTAAACAGTATAAGTTAAAGTAATTTACTTCATTCTCATAAGCAGGCGCCTTGCTATCATTTATTATGAGCTAAACGTGTGCAATAATATAAGAAATCAAGTTAAGCGTTGGGGTGTGATTATTATTGTACATTTGCATGTAGATTTCCGTGCCTCCTCGAAAGAGACCAGAATATTGCAATGCAAAGGAAGGTGGGGAAAAAAACCCTACCTCCAATTCAATTATCAAGCGGGGTGGAATAATCATAATGTTATTGGAAACTCAATTACCTAGGCTACCCTTGTCTGAAAATTAGCAGAACTTAGCTAAGGCAAGTCAGCATTGAATTCATCAAATATGGATTATCACAATATTGCATGTTCACTTTGATTCTGGCCGAAGACAAACATCCAGTCACTGGTACACGCGAGTTGTGTGTGTGTGTGTGTGTGTGTGTGTGTGTGTGTGTGTGTGAGAAAGAGAGAGAGTGAGTGTATATTATTCATGAATGGCGGTCTGTTTTATTATATACAAAACTGATTCTCAGCACTTGGCCGGAGGCTACCAGTCACAGACATAGAATTAATTTTATTATATACACATGCATGATAATTGTGTGTGATTCTGTAAAAACGACAAGGCATTCTCCAAACTGCATGATCCAACTATGATCAAATAATAATAATAATAATAATAATAATAATAATAATAATAATAATAATAATAATGCCTTAGGGCCTATTTTTAAGATAAATGTGAGGCCCCTACACTAACATAAATCATTTCTTATAGTGGTTGAGGTCATGGCATTAATGCATAAATGGCATGCTCATATATAAAGGAAATTAAACACTAGTCTACAGGTCAGACAGGAGAAGGGAGATAAGCACATAAATTCATTAAAAATATTAATGAAACATCTCTGCGTGTTATTCGGGGAACATAAAGACGACTACGTGCTTGAATATCGCACTAATGCAGAATTTCCTTAGGGTCAAATACAGTACACCAAGATTTGCTCAGAGTGTGAACGCTTCCAGACAATCCTTTGGGTTCCATACTGTCTATTTCTCCTTGGTGTGCATGATGTACTGCACTGTATCTGAATGTGTGCAAATATATCACACAGTTACCCTGTAAGTGGCATATCCTATTACATAAACTTGTCAATGAACTCTATGACCTAAACTGCATAAAGATGACCTGCATTATGTATGCACATACTGAAAGATATATACACATATACAAACAAACACACACACTCACACACACAAGTACATGTGCACCCACTAACTTGCATGGTGTGTGTGCAAAGTGTGCTGCAGGTCGATAGCATTTGTGCAGCACACACACATGAAAAAAAAAAAAAAAAAAAAACCCAGACAACTTGCGCCGAAGCTGCAGCCTGTGTTCCACGGAGTGAGCCATGCCGTGTCTCTCTCCTCCCCAGCTACATGGCGGGCGACATTGGTGGTGAGCAAAGCCAAGTTGGGAACAGCCCGCAAGACGACTTCAATTCCACTTTATCAGGGGAGCGCACATTGCCTTCTCACAAGGGTTTAATTTATTTGTGCCTGTTTCAGCACGAGATTAAAGTTTAATTGGGACTGACTGGCAGCTCCCAAGTTTTGACTAATTCTCCTTATCGGGAGTCCTTACTGACTTGCTGAGGGCAATGTGAGGGTCTGTGTGCGGTAGCTGTGCCCACACACACACACACACACACACACACACACACACAAACTCACATGCAAACACATACATACACACATAGACACACACATACAGACACACAAAGTCAATGCTGTAATCTGTAATCCTTTTTTTTTTTTTTTTAACATTGGCCCAATATGTTGAATATACCTGGGACTTCCAACACTGTGGGTTAACTCTCTTTCTCTCTTCTTTCTCTATCTATTCTCTCTCTCTCTCTCTCTCTCTCTCTCTCTCTCTCTCTCTCTCTCTCACTTTCTCCTGTCTCCCTCTTTTCCTGCCAAGGTCCTTACAACCCTACGGATTGAACACGCTGTAATTAGACATGCATCAGATTATTTACCGCATAACGTAATTGATTCATACCGGCGGAGACCTTCTGAGTCAGGCTGGAATAACCTTTCTTTTCTCTTTTCTCTTCAGAAGCTGCTTTGTACAGGAGCCGTGCAACCAATCAATGCTTAAAATACTAATTTATTCAGACAAAACAAACGGCCATGTCTTTTAGATGCCATTTCCTGATATTCCTTCACTTGTAACTACATCGCATACAATTATGAAGATCATAGACACTTGTGGGTTCAAACGCGGTTAACCCAAATGATTCATTGCTGTTTGATCACCCTACTAAGGGTGGGCAGACACTTCATCTGTGACCTGTGTTAGCCTATTAGCCACAGCTATTAAAAGCCATTGGTGGAGTGGAAGGACGTTGTTTGGGCCAAATTTGATCTGTGCATGAAAGTGCCTTAGCTTGTAAGTAATGTCTCTAATTAGATGCAGTGGTACACGGATGCTGGCTAAAAATGGGACACAGCGGATTACACAGATCTCTGGGGGAATCAAAGACGCATTAGCACGTAGCCACGTAGCAGCCTACCGAGTGAACGCAGTAGCACATAGCCACGTAGCAGCCTACCGAGTGAACGCATTAGCACGTAGCCGCATAGCAGCCCACCAAGTGCACGCATTAGCACATAGCAACATAGCCAAAAAAAACTGAAGAAGTTCACTAGCATGCTATTTGGTTACTGCTTGGGTACTGCTGTATTCAATATTCCCCTATAAAACACCCCCCCACCCCCCCCAAAAAAAACTCTCACTACAAAAAAAGGACTATTATTTTGTTACACAGGCATGGCTGTCAAGAAAAAGTGTAACGGAAATGTGTTAATTGCATTGCCTTTTCTGGGTCACACACACCCAGGGTGAGAAAGGAGCGTTTTTATTTCTCCCTCCCTGCTTGAGCTGTAAGCACGTGCTAAAGTGCATACGTGTGAGGTGTGAGGTAATTCACACGGAGGCAGGTGTCGGTGAAAGAGTGTGTGTGTGTGTGTGTGTGTGTGTGTGTGGGGGTTGTGGGGGGTTCAGGTGGGGGCAAAACTAGGGAGGAGGAGGGGTCGTAGGAAGGTGTGTGTGTGTGTTGAGGGGTGTATGGGGGCGCAGCCAGTGCCGTCCGAACCAGTTTCTCACCTGCCATGGCAAATCTGGGATTATGCCAAACTCACAGGTAGCCTGGGTCCAGTGAACCCAGCTGGGGCTGTTACGCTGTCCTAATGCAAATGGCGTGTTAATACACAGTCCCCGAGCACATTATGTGAGCCGCGCCATGAAAGCTGCCACTACCAGCGACACCTGTGGGAAAGGAATTCGAGCGAGAGTGGGGAGTGGGTGGGTAAAAGGAGAGGAAAAAAAAAAAAAAGAAAAAAAGAGAGACCACATGGATCCCTTTGAGCTTGTGCTAATGTTATTTCACACAGGCACTTTGGGGGACGCCTCGGCGGGAACAGGGGTCATTTCCACACCGTTGGACACTTCCAGGGAGTGTGTGTATTAGCCAATTACGCCAGCTTGATGAGTCCGGGTGGCAACTCGAGCTGAATGATGCAAGTGAATGGGGACACAGTCCCTTTGGGGACCAGCTAGGACGTGTTTGTGAGATGGTGGTGTACAAGAATGTCCTCGGTGGCTGTGACAGTGTTGCGTGTGTGTGTCTCTATGTGTGTGTGTGTCTTTGTGTGTTGGTGTGCAATGTCCACCTCCCTGAAGCACAACACATCTACGGTGAGCTGTGAAGTCCACAAGAAGCGAGGCTGTTTTTTAATTTGAGCCTTGGATTTTGAGAGGGGACTCGGGGGGGAGGGCGATGTGTGAAGCCCCTGTCATTCCTCTTACGCTCATCTTTACTAATGAAGCATGGGGAGGGAGACGGCGGGGGTGGGGGTTTTGTGGGGCGAAGGGGGAGTCCTCTCTAGGGCCTTCCCCGACTGGCGCTAATTTCACCTGACACCGCCGAGAACCCGCCACATCCATCAGTCTTCATCAGACTCAATCAGACTGGCCGTGAGATGTGCCCTGCCAGCCGCCATCACAGACACACCGCTACCGCCCAACCGTCTACCACACACACACACACACACACACCCTTCAGCTCCCACCAGCCACTCTCTCTAAATGAAGGCACCTCATCTAAAAAAGGAGATCCATGGACGTGCAACTCTACTCACACACCTGCCGCAAACTCCACAGGGCCTTCTTCAGGTGTCACCACTGTCATACCTGAGACAGATTAGATTAGGTCACTTTTAAGATGCCTAACATGCTTCACCTGCTCTGGAACCTGTGACGGGTCTTTTGGATTGTTACGGCAAGAAAAAACGCCCATAGCTGACTAAGTTATGTAATTCTGGAGTTTTAAAAAGACCATAATACACTACCCTGAAAGTCATTTGGAAAGTTTTGCAAACAGTTTAATTAGAAAAAAAGGAATTTACTTCAATAGTTTCAGGCACCTGGATCATCTGCTATTCCCTGGTGACTATACATGCCTTACAATCAGGACTTCTCTGGTCGATAAGAGCCCAATTTCAGAGGTCAAGCCTTATACAACAGATGGTACCAGACTGCAGTGAGGAGCTGAACAGTGAAGCCAAATACACTGGTGCCAGTTATGATAAAAACTGCTGTTCTGCATGCAGACTCCACTTTACTTGGCTGAGATTTGACACTAGCTCTCTGTACATTGATGCCTATTGGCTGGACAGTGTTGTCATCTGTGCACACATGACGTGTTTCTCCATCCACTAGTTGGCATTGCTAATGTTTGTATTATTTTATTTATTTTATTCACACACACACACACACACACACACACACACACACACACATACAGTATACTATCACTACAAATTTCACTTTTTCCTTTCTTTTTGCTGCTGTCCAAGAAACATCAAATTCTTTTTACTACTTGCATGTTACTCTGAAGGAAACCCAGACATGTTTTATCTAGTTGGTTTTTTATTTAAAAAAAGCTTTATTTTGACTCTAGTTCAGCTAATGTTCCTCATTGAGATCCAATTTTGCTTGGAGCCAAAGCACACCATCACTTGGTTTATTCATCCGGCACTAGGGCTTAGCCAAAGTGTCATGCTTGAACATATTCAAATGTGTAAAGCTATTAAATGTTCATTTGCACAACAGATGAGAGACACGTGCAGCTTAATCAAAGACTGCTATGCTTCGATGTCTTTCAATAAGGAACATTCCAGTGGTGTGGACCAGGTTCTGATTTCGGTAAACACACCAGGCATATTCAATGGGAAAATGTCTTTAAACATTTTTTTTTTTTCAAAATCACAAGCCTATTTGTCCCCAGAGGACACACTGAGGTTGGGTTTTTAACTTTCATACAATGAATCAAATTAATAATACGCCACAGGCTTAAACAGACTGTTGACAGAAAACTGCCATGTCAATCATCATAGATTGAGCAGTTCATACTTTGATTTTGCCGCCTGTGAAACTAAACAAAGTGAAGCAAATTATGTTGTGCGTTTCACAACCACTCATGACTTGAAAGTGCAGATTATTATAGACTATTAAACAAACAAGATTTTCAAAATTAAAATATGCATAAATACAAATACCCATGTACTGTATCTATTAGGAGGGACTTGTAAGACGCTGAGTGTCCAGGAGAGGCCGTTTGATAAGAGCCAATGGTGAGGATAAAGCTGAATTAGAGAGCAATCAACCAGGCAGATGGGCTGAGCATTAGAAGGGGGCCTCGTTTGCGCAATGACCGTCTCCTGAGCTCGCCATACGGCTGTGGGGCCGCATGTGTCCGCGGCGCTGGGGACGGTGGAGCCATGGGATGCTGGGTAAATGAAGCGCGTCTAGACTGTCTGCCATCTCGCCCAGCCGCTAGTCATGGACGTGATGCAGAGCACTTGTGATTGGCTTTCAGTCTGGAAGGACATTTGAGATAATTTTTTTCACGCTGCAAAAGTGGTTTCTTTGTATCTTTGAGGAGCTTTTCACAGATCTACATAAAAACTGATGTGAGACTTCAGTCGCTGAAGTCTGTGCTTGTTCTGCTATTAATAAACTATAATATATTTTTTTCATACACTGTTAAATAAATAATGCAAAATCCCCTAAGGTATTCTATTCTAAAGTATGTGAATAGACTATGTCCTTTTTGAATTGAGAGTCTTGTAAATGTTATTTATTACACAGTCAAACTGCTATTTTCTATGTATTGCTGTAATTAACTGAAATATTCAACATACTGTATGTCTGTGTATTATTTAGTCACACTTTAAAAAAGATGAAAAACTACTACTACAAAAAAATAAATGCTGACAAAGTAAATATTATACGACTTTTACTTCAGGGTACCACGTCAAAAGAGCAGCCACTACTGTAGCCCATGGGTCCTCTTCCCTGTTGTTCAGCTCCAGCTATGCCCTACTCTACCTCCAGCTCTCTCTCCTCTCCTCCTTCCCCTCCCCACTGCACTCCACCACCCAGCCACCACTGCCCCTGCCCTCAAACCTCCCTTCAGGTTAGCTTCATGGTGCTGCCCCTCCACAGCTTGGGAGCTTGTTGCCATCTTGAGTCAGTCATAACCGCAGCCATTGTCAGAAAGGGTTTTTGACGGAGAGCCTTATGGAGGTTGGTGAGTGAGTGGGTGGGTGGGTTGGAGGGAGTTGATGTAAGGGGGGTAAGGTTGGGGGGGGGGGTTGTCTCAGTGCCCAGGCTGCAATGGAGACTTGTGTGGCATCATCCAGCAGCCATATACACACAGACATACTGTACACACAAACACACACACACACACACAAATACACACGCACACGTGTTGCTGAGCTGATGTTGCCTGACACAGTCAAAACACGGCCCATTGTCCACGCTTAGAGGAGCGCCTCGGATGCTCGGCACGTGTGCATCATACCCCACCTGCACGGACGTGAGCTCACCGAGCGTGGCTCTCAAACGCTGTCTGACCGAGCAACCTGGTCCGTGTCAGTGGCGGTCATGTTACAGAACGGGCTGGAAGAGGTAGAGACACACAGCACAGGTTCAAGAGAGCACAGCTAGTCATAGACATACTGTATGTCTCTACAGTTCAACTGCAGAGGACAGAGAAAGAGAGAGAAAGAAACAAAGAAAGAACAAAACAAAGAAAAGAAAGAAAGAATAAAGAAAGAAAGAAGGAATTGAAAAATTGAATTGGAAAAGAGTGCCATACCTAGTTGCTACACAACACAATAGACAAAAGTAAAGGTGGGTTACAAAGGTGGGGGCAATTATAGGATTAAGTGCATTTCAGATTTCTAAAGCCATTTAATGCCTTGTGGCATCAGACCAGGTGCTAAGTGTAGTGGCATTGATTCAAATAGGGAGGTAGGTTGCTGTAATCCACTGGTGTTGTGGGCACCACACTTTGTAAGCAAAGTTACGCTCATCTACTTTCAATGTCTAGCCAACCCACAACTGAAATTTCCACGCCCGCCGTGTCCAAACGTGTCCTCTAATGATAATGTACCACACTCAGGTACAGACTACAAGAACACAGCAGAAGAATATCATTGGAAAGATCCTGTGCAAGTGGATTTCACCTTTATTACTATTACACATCGCAGCAAAGCAGTGATGCATTTTGCTGGAACATTCACTGTCATGGAAGAGCAGCTGAACCAAAACCAAAAAAGCTTTTTTTATTATTATCATTATTATTTTTTTATTTTGGGGTCATAGAGTGCAGCGGGTGCAGAATGGTGTTGGCACTTACTTCCGCCATCTAAAGCTCCTAGAACTGAAAGCTGAGGTCATGCAAAGGCTATAAATGAGAAGTGATGGCCCCGTTGTTCCGTGCCATCTTCCTTAGTCTCTAGTGCTCTTGCTGTTTCCATTTTTTTTTTAATCCTGAACGGGTCGAAATAAAGCCAAGTCCACACAGCGAAGGCGACATTATCCGCGTGTAGCAGAGTACGCATAAAAGAAACGCAGGAAGTCCGAACAGAAGGATGGAGTAGGCCTATGCGAGTATCCATTAAGACACAAGCTTCACTTCATTCACACAATGCGCTGTGGCACTGGCCCATTTAGCCTTGTTTCGGCGACTCTGCAGAGTGCTTTTATGTGTCTCTGTGTGTGGAGGACCTGCTTTAGCACAGCGGATAAATTGCCTTTTTTCCTCCTCTTTTTGTCCATCTTCTCTATTGTATGTCGCAACAATTCGGCTTAATCATCAGAGACCTGAAAGCACTGGTTGCCCTCGATTCCCTCTCTCTTCCTCTCTCTCTCTCTCTCTCTCTCTCTCTCTCTCTCTCTCTCTCTCTCTCTCTCTCTCTCTCGCTTCCTCGCTCTTTCTTTTTTGCTATATTGGGGATTTTTCTATTTAGGAGCGCATTGTTTTAATGCAAATTATAACCATAAAACCCAATACCCCATTCTGTTAAATTAATAGAATTACGAAAAAAATGTAATGATAGCAATTAAGTCTTGAAAATGCAAATTTTATAGTCAAGGACGATTAGCTCATTTATAGCGGGATGCTGGAATGATGCCAGCTAAAGGTAATTTAGATCCCAGTTGCTCACGGTTACATCATGATGGATCTGTGTTGAGCAGCACAACTGTGCACCTACAACGAGAGAAACTTCAAATAGAGGAGCAGGAAGAGGCAGGAGGAGGGACTGCTGACTTCTCGGTTTTAGGCCAAACACAGCAACAAAGTTTTCTGGATGAACGATTGTTTCAGGAGAGTTGTGAATTTCTTTCTCAGAAAAAAAAGGACGGTGTTTCAACATGCACATTCCATTGCCCTTTGCTAAAAAATATGCATTGAGGATCGTTTGTATAAATGTTCTTGTATCTGAAAAATGTGTTAAGACCACAAAAATCTATATGGCAAGATCATGTTCTATCTTTTTCACTGTCACATTTTGAACTCATAATAATAGAGATCACTCTGTATTAAAAATTTACATCAAAACTAAAGGTAGGGGTGACATTTAAATGCCTGGATTTCAGAAGGCTAACATCGTTTGGCCATGTAAAGTAGTCACATTAATTATTGTAAAAAAAGGTGCAAAGGCCTAATGAAATGGCTCTAATGGGCCAACCGAGGCCCATGCTTCCTAATGGCTTAACATTTTCATTAAGCCCTTTTTACTCCAACTACTGGTATTACACCGCAAACCGCCCAGGCCATCATCTCCAGCTTCATCATTTGTCCTAGGTCACACAGAGAGTGTGTACTAATGAAAGGCCAAGTCTGGTCTGTAACAGTGTTGAAAGCACACACTCAGACACACACACAGACACATACTCACACACACACACACACACACACACACACACACACACACAGAGCACAGTGTGTGTTGACTGCCACTGGATGATATAGCGAGACTATTACAGTAGAGTTGTAAACCTCACCACACTCAACACACTATCATAATAGAATATTGATTATATCAGAAACCAGGCCTCTGCCTCTCTTGGCTGTGGAGCACCAAAGGTCATTTGGTGTGAAAATATAATGGAGAGAGTGGAGAAGTGTTAGGAAGAGGTATAGGATTTTCCAGGCTTGGTCTTACTGGTGGGGGTTATTTTAGTCATGGAAAAAAGAGTAGACCATGATTCTGGTCTCTAACACTGTTTACGCGGCACAAAAGAGCTTTTTTGTAGGTTTGTGTGGGTTATTTTAGATACTGAGTGAAATATGTGACCATAAGAGTTGATTACTCTCTACACTCCATTTTCAGGATATTATTTTCATCTTCGTTTTGTGGGAACAATTTTTCACTGTTCACAGTAATTTCAAGCGCCAGAGAGAGTGAGTGTCTTTGAGATACACTACCCCCCATAGTAAGTATTTACTTCAAAGTTCTTAATTGTTATTATTTCTTTGAAGACAGCCCATCTGCCTAATCTACTATGAGTAACAGGCAATTTGGAATATTAAATGTTGATCAGTTGGATAAAATCGCTACAGGAAAAGTAATGACAAATAACCCACCCACCATGTGAACAGACGCACAAATTACACCACGAGCCGTAGACATTTATGCTTGATTGGAGCAATTTAATGCTTTCTTTAGAGAGGCACGAGGAAGGGGGGAAAAAAAGAAAGAAATGCAAATCCTGGGAGGACAGTTAAGAAAATGACTTTTTAATCATGTAAGAAGCCCCAGTGACTCCTGCCTCTCGACGGCTCCTTAAAAGGTTGCGGTCATTAAGGAAAGACGTCCTCAACTTCGGCTGAGTGACTTTGATGCCTGTCTTACCCGCTCTGGACCCATGGTGGATAAAAAAGAAGAGAAGAAGAAGAAGAAGAAGAAGAAGAAGAAGAAGAAGAAGAAGAAGAAGAAGAAGAAACAAACAAAGAAAAGAAAGAAAGGGAGAAAAGAAAAAAACTAGCAAAAATGAAAGAGAGAGAGAAAAAAAAACTCCTCACACCTCTCCCAGCTCTCCATAAAAGGTATGCATCATAAGTGACCATGACACGCACAATATATTAGAGAATTGACTAATCCCCATGGTGACATTATAGGGCTGTGAAAACTTAATGATGAATTCCGTTTTTCCAGGCCTTTGGAAATATATTCATGAAATTTCAATGTCCATTGAAACAAGCCATCTTTTAAACCAGAACACAACAATGACATTCCATTCCTCATGTCTCTTTAAAGCAATGCATTACTTTTGCCAAATAAATAGTCATCTATCTTCAATCCCAGCCCCCCCATACCCCCCTACAGTCTCTCCTACTACCCTAACCACTCTGGTCAGCTAATTGAACAGCAGTTATTGTTCAGGCCTTTTGTTAGAGAGCAAATGAAACTGCCATTTTAGCATCAGAAATAATCAATTGGATGAGTCTTGTATATACTCTGTGCTCAAAGTAATACAGTATTGATTTCCTACTCTGATGTAGCCGGGCTCCCGCTGAGAGAATTATTATCGGCCTCTGACGTATTTCCATGTAATGTCTTTTTTTTCTCTCTCTGTATTTCTCAATTTCTCTCTCTCTCTCTCTCTCTCTCTCTCTCTCTCTCTCTCTCTCTCTCTCTCTCTCTCTCTCTCTCTCTCACTTCTCTCTCCTCTAACCTGTCACCACACTAGTTCATACACTACAATTAAACTTCAAATCCTGTCTCGGTGACATTACATCACGCTAAATAGGGACACTGTTCCCCTCCCAATTTTGTTGTAACAACAGTAATATCCTAAAAAAAGAAAAGCCGTTTGATTAAACATAATGCTTGATACAACCTCCCACAACAAGAAAAGTTAAGTAATAAACGGCCATAACAGTATTTGCATTCAGTCATGATATTTGCATACCACCGTTATACACATGCCACATATGCTGGAAAAATAACGAGGCCTTATTACTAGTCAGTTTATCGTGTGTGTGTGTGTGTGTGTGTGTGTGTGTGTGTGTGTGTGTGTGTGTGTGAACATGTTTCTCTGTGTTTATGTGTGTGTGAACATGTCAATGAGTGTGTCTCATTCTCTCAGCGTTTGTGTGTGTGTGGGTGTGTGTGTGTGTATGTGTGTGTATCCATGCATGTGTGTACAGAGGTTTCGTTGGATTCATTGCAGCACCACAACTAATAAATTATTTAAATCCATATCAAGGCCTTCTGTCTGCGCTGGTTATGGACGACGATAAAGCCGACTCGGCCCTGAATCAAAGTGACACAGAACAAAGCAATCACGTCGGTGCGACTGCCGACGACGGCGATGGGGCCGCGGCGCTGATGATGCATGGCACGAGGAGAGAGAGAGACAGACCCAGATCACCTCAGTCCATATTGATTAGTGTGTATAATAAAGACAGGGATATGCCTGGACCCCGTGGTGGACATGGTTCACTCGACATGGGCCTTACCCGGGGCCAGAGGCACTATGGAGGTGAGATATGTGTGTGTGTGTGTGTGTGTGTGTGTGTGTGTGTGTGAGAGAGAGAGAGAGAGAGAGAGAGAGAGAGAGAGAGAGAGAGAGAGAGAGAGAGATTGTGTGTGTGTGTCTGTGTTCTGTATGTCTAAAAGAGTGAAGAAGAAACTGTGTGAAATGAAAAAAGGGTGTGTATGTGTGCGTGTGCACTTGTGTGTTTGTGTGTGTGTGTGTGTGTGTGCTTGTGTGCATAAGACACCAGCTTGTGTGGTTGTGTACGTGATACATCTAAAATAACTAAATATGCCGATGTGTGCATGTTTTGTAGGTCTGTGCCTATGGGTGTCTGCAAGCATAAATAAATGAGTGTGTGTGTGTGTGTGTGTGTGTGTGTGTGTGTGTGTGTGTGTGTGTGTGTATG
>JAODXP020000027.1:3114721-3187221 GCA_027497455.2 Sardinella longiceps
CTGCAGTAAAAGAATTAGGGATGGTTGGAAGGCCTTGGTGCAGAAAGACTCCATTGTGCCGGATGGGTGTTTTTTTGCGATTATTCCTCCTGTTTGAGTGTTCAGCAGTTGAATGAACTAACTTGCCGTTTGACTGACAGCTGCATAATTAAGGCTGAATATGCTGAAGTATGTGTGTCTCTACAAAGAAGCCAATGAACCTTCCAGTCTTTTCTTTCTCTTTGGGCACTTTTTTAATGTTGACGAGGAAGAAAATTGGGGTTTGTTCTTCCCTTTGGTGAAGAACATCCTCAAGAAAGGAAAGAAAAAAAAGAATCAGAGGAGGAAAAAAAAAAATGAAAAAAACTTTCATCTCTCCATAACTTCAAAAACGAGACACGGCGAGGGAGAAAACGAGATCTTTAAGAAATTACTTGAGAGAATATTTTGTGTTTGTTTTTGATTTGTAAGTGTTTCTGCAGTTCAATATACAGAGGTGTGGCTAATGGTATAAACTAGTTTACATGGTGAATATGAGATGAAATTGAATTTGCCCTCCATGATAGCTGAAGGATGTTCTGATGCATTAATGCTACAGAGAAACAACCTCGACCAGCCTGCATTACTTTAGTGTTAAGGTTTGCGTGAAATTTATACATTGAAAGATTTAATAAATACACCTGCAAATCATGAGGCGCTGGAAAAATTAATGTCACAGATGAAGTTTGTGTGAAAATATCAATTTGAAAACAACAAATAATCATGCATTATAATGTGCAAGTTCTTCAAAAGGTTTTGTCTCTATTTTTTTTTTTGTTTACTTCAGCAAGTAGCCATCACAGAAAGGGCCGGGCAAACACCTTAGCAGTAGAGAGTCTGGATTTGCTTTGCATGAATCGCTTTATTTCATTTAATTCAAATGAATGGCAGAGAAGCCCGGCAACGCAGCCTGCAGTGACCCTCTACTCCCACCCCCAACCACCACCACCACCATCTCAGAGCCTGGTAACGATCACTGAAGTACAGAGCACAGGAAGGCTTTATGCGGATACCACAAGCTAAGGGCTACATAAATATAGTATTAGACAAAGTGTTATTTCTTTTTATGTATTTTTCTCACCCACTTGCCACACACACACACAGACACACACACACACACACACACACACACACACACACACACACACATGCACACAGCGAGAGAGCTACACACACACACAGACATACGCACACACTCTCATTTTTCCCCTCTAACTAGCAACATCCCCAGGTTTTGGACTATGCAGATGCAGGAGCCTACTTCAAAAAGTTGCAGCTCCCATATGATAGCTCGGCAAAAAGGGCTTTCTTTTAACTTAAATCAGCAAATGCGCACAGAGGGACCCAGAGGCGTCGTTTTTAGAAATAACTGCTCCCAGGGATCGATTTGAAATTTAAATTGTGTTGGAACTGTGTTTGTCATTAGCAATCAAATATTTGAACCGTTAGACTACCTTTTTTTTTGTCCCCTGGATGGAAATGCACATGAGACACCCTTATATTTTTTTTGATGCGGGGAGGGACATAAGAGAGGGAAAAACTTCAGGTCATCATCGCACATAAAAGTCGACGACCCACTCAATGAGCAGGTGAGGAAGACCAAAGGCATTCAAATCCAACATGAATTTGGCTCGCTAAATTTGAGAATGTGTTTATTATGCAAAACTGGGACTTGACAAAATGCACATAAAAATGTCATCAGGTAAAAAGTTGAGATCATATTTCGACCAGGTTAAAAAGTATTGCAAGGTACACGTAGAAACAGTACACACAGACAGTGGGTCCAGAACATGGAGTTTCACAAGCGTCAGAATATGTCATTTGTGTACACTGTGCGGAGTTTACGTACATAAAGTCCATAATTCTTTTCGGAACCTGATCAAGACCAATATCATGCAGCTGTAAGAAGCTTTTCCAGTTAGCTTTGTGAAACATATTGTGCAAACACAATGGCCCAATATATGCATAGTTGGCCCATGGCTTGTGTGCTTCATATATACCATTAATTATCCATGAGGCCCCATTCTGAGCAAATGCGATTTAGCAACAGACAGGCCGCACTAAGAGATCTGGGTTCTGGGTTGTGAAGGTGTGTGTGTGCGTGCGTGTGTGTGTGCGTGTGTATGTGTGTGCGTGTGTGTGTGTGTGTGTGTGTGTGTGTGTGTAGATCTGACATGAAGGTAAAGCTTGCATGTCTGTTCTCTCTCTGCAGAGCCCCTGCAGCCATGTCTGTGATGCTTTATACATTGCACAGCGAGGGTGTGTGTGTGTGTGTGTGTGTGTGTGTGTGTGTGTATGTGTGTGGGGTGCCAACTTCAGTGGCCCGACGCTCCCCAGTAATGAGCACTCCGGGTGGCATCCCAAAAGACACTGCGGCGGCTCCTCAGAACTTTTTCCCGAGCCATAATGGCTGCCCCATAAAGGGAAATCATCATCAATGAAAATGACAGGTTATTAAGATCCAATATTAAGCAATGGGGTTTAATATGATAGGTTATCTATAAAACCTTTACAGCCGCGGCCCCCGTGCGAACACATTCCAGCACCGAGCCCGGTGTCACAGACACATGTTAATAAGCCCACAACCTTTAATTAAGCAATATGTATAAGCAGGTCCCCATTAACAAGTGATTTGTAGGCCAGTTCATTACGTCAAGCACCGGCTACCAGACACATACTCAATACAAATCAAGGCCGCTTGAATATTATCCTCCTTTAATGTGGACCTGATATTGATATTTTATCACTGGGCTCTGATTAGTGACTTTTAAAATCTTCATTTTTCATGGGGTTGGGGCAGCAGGGAGGACCTAATGGTCTTCATTCATTTTGCCACAGAACCATTACTTTACATTGTTTATTGGGCCATGAATGGCAGGGTAGCCTGTATTTATGGAGCCTGGGCACTGCAAAGAAGTACTGTACTCGACGTCTCGCCTGTCCAATCATGACTTTGACATTCCCTTGCGTGTCAATCTAGACTCACTCTTTACCGTGTCATCAGCAGGTCAATGAGATGCAGAGCACAGAGCTCGTGTTCTGTCTTAAGTATGGAAATGTGCAAGGGTGCAAGGTGCTGTTCACTACTGGCAGATACACTAGAATATGTTCAAAGAAGACTACATATGTCTATGCCCATAGATACAGACAGCAAGTCGGATTACCGTCCCATTATCGCGAAAAAACAGAGGTTTGTTTCGGTTGCAAGTCAATCAGGTGCCCTGCTAGTTGTTACACTGTTACAGCTAATCAGACTGGTCATTTGAAGAAGTACAATGATCTGTCCACTCGTGAAACTTCTGTCAGTGTTACAGACATAAAAAACAAACAAACAAACAAAAAAACATGGACAATTAATATTGGTCTGTTTAGCAATTTTCTCTACTGTACTTGCAGCAAAGCTTCTTCACTCACATTTTCCCTCCACGCCATCCCCACCCTAAACACACTTGCTGCCTGTATCTTTTCCTGTGCAATGAGTTCTACATTCAGCACCATTTTATAGACACAAAAGGTGTTACAATACACAGCACACTATATAAGGCATTATGTTCAGTCATACTTTCACAAATGGGGTTTACTATAAATAAATAAATAAATAAATACATTTCTGTTATGTAAAATAATTTAAAGCTATCCTATTCATAACATGTCATCATTATTTTGATTTGGTCACAAGCCTTGATAAGGTTGATGATTCATCAAATGAATGAAGAAAAACAATATTTGAGCTGTTGCACTTTCTGATTACCTCACTCACGTCAGATGATCCGCTACGTAGCTTTAAGCCACTCCCGCGCAACAATCTGATGTTGAAGCCATTTGGAGGGATTTCAAGCCCAATATTCTCTAACCGAACCAATCAGGACCGCTGGCTGTGTAGCGGCTGCTGTACAGGATGTGATGTAGCGGAGAAGCAACTGTTTTGAATCCAACAAACATAACCAGCGTCATCGGTTGGTTTCGATGTGATTGGCTGAAGTGGCACGTCAATTAAATTGATGGACAAGCCGTTTGTCCAGTTAGATTCAAGGATTTCTGGCTCCTGAAATAACTCTGCTATGGTTCGACATCTGTGGCGAATTCAGCGGTCGTAACGTTTCGTAACGTAACGCAACAGTTCCCATTCTTCCCTATGGGTGACGTAGTAAACGTTTTGTAACGTTACGTCGTCTTGAACACGCCACAGATGTTCGCGCCTTAGCGCTGCATCTGACGTGAGTGAGGTAACTTTCTGAGGGAAACCTTACCAAACGTAGACTAGATATAACCAGTCAGTGAATGTTAAGAGACAGGACCTACTGCATGTTGACCTTTTTTCTCTGGTTGTCGGACTTGAGGGACTCTGATAGAGGGAGGGTGAACAGACAGTCCAGGGAGGGTCAGTGAGGGAGGTCCTTTAGAGTAGAGTCGCAGACACTTGCTCCAACTGGCTCAACTCTGTGGGAACCTATAGTAAGGGGGGAAAAGTGAGCCTCAATTTCATAATTTACAAGTTTTAATATTTTTAAATAGGCTTTAGCATCATTATTTGTTGTGAGAACGTGAATAAGGTTCTCTATGCTGATAATACTTCTATGTGTAATAAAGGTAATAATCCAATGACACCACAAAGCAACATTACATTACTATAAAGATGTACTAATGCATCAGATTTATACAACACATAAACAGAGACAGGAAGGATAGTAAATGAAAGCCTGAGAGTTCTCCAGCAATGTTCTTACAACCCGCAGAATGAGAAGAGTCACACTCACGGAAAAAGGGCTTCTTCCTCTTCCTCTCTCTGAGTTGTGAGCAGTTGGCTGCATGTCCCTCCTCTTCCTCCTTTGCTATCCTGGCTCCTGGCTGAGTCGCTTCATTGTCCGCATGAGGAACGCCATCAATGTCGCCTATCACCTTCACGTGCACAATAGAGGAGCATAACAGACAAAGTTAGGTTGCTTGATGCCAGTTGTCAGTATGTGAATGCATGATGTTGGTGTTCACACAGAGCGATGATATGTAATACCCAATGAATATCCAAAAGCAATGCCATTTCTTTCACAAAACATGGATTTAGACATCATTTTCTGCATGCGCCTGAGAAACAAATGATGTATTTGCCACAAGGTTGCAAGATAATTAGTGTCTTCAGAACCAGTTATACCTTACAGGTACCAAGATAGCCATTAATCTCAAAGAATGCTAAACAATAACCCAAGGACAACATCTTCTGGGCAGAGAGAGAGAGAGAGAGAGAGAGAGAGAGAGAGAGATGCCAAGTTCCTGAGAAAAGCTAAACAATAGCCTCAGTTAAGTTTGAGGAGGAACAATTAGAAAGAAAGAAGTCAGTGAAGGAAAGACATGCAATTTCTCAATTTAATTCACTTTCTCTATAGGCTAATCTCCCTCATTTTCCAAATGCAAATGTTGAACTGTGTTGTTCTAGGAGATGTGTTGTTTTTGCTGCTGTTGTTTTAAAGAAAATCCCTTCTTTTCGTCATTTCTTTCTAAGCACTCTGATTCCTGGAAAGTTTGATCAAAGACAGAGGCAAGTAAAATCACTTGTGTGTTGCTACAGTAGTTCAGATAAGGTACACATAGTTTAACTGTCACTGACACTGTGTATTCTTAACTCAACCAATCCACTAAAGGCTATGAAGGCTTCCGTTTCGACCATTATTATTAATAATATTGTTGTTACTATAATCATTATCATTATTATTACTATTATTATTATTATCAGAATAACATACAATCATACAATATTACTAAAAACTAAGCTACTTTGCTAAGCTATGTAAAACAATATACGCTGTCAAATGCTCAAAAAGTCGAGACAAAAGGTGCGTGCATCCTGATTAAAGAGGAACACAATAAAAACAAAGCCAGCCCACCATCACCTGAGCCGCGGTAAAACCAAGTGATGAGAGCAGCAACAGAGACGCTTGTATTTACTGCGCACAGGACGGTCATCAGCATTTCTTCAAAGCATAAATAATTTTCACAGAGGTAATATTCAAGCTGTTGGAGCCTTAGTTGTGCATTTTTAATGGAACTTTTACAGAAGTCGGGCCAGCCTCGCATATGCTGTGCGTCGCATATGGGGTTGGGAGGGGAGGGGGTGTGGGGGGGCAAGATGATGCAGCACAGTTGGCTAGACTCGGGTTTTTAGGACCGTAGACGTTTTCCCCAGTAGCCTGAGAGAAAAAGACACAGACACATATAAAGCCAACGCCGTTTTACAATGGAGGGTAATGAACACGTCTACGTTTATGTCCTCTGCCATCTTGTTTCCGCAGATGAAGCTGTTTGCCGCTCTTCTCTGAAGTTAGCGATGTTGCATTATCCAGAGACTCTTATCCACTGCGATTTGGAACCTGCTAAAACATCTGTTTAAATAAATTAAACTGTGAGGATTTCTGAGGTCTTCAGTCTTCTGTGACTTCTTTTTTTTTTACACATCCGTCAGCACAATTAAAGGATTGCTTTTGATTACACCATTCCTGCCATTTATGCATTTTTTTTCTCTCAGGAACAGCCTTTTCTCTCTTGATGGAGGTTTAAGGCGGTCTCATTTGTGTAGTCATGTATATTTGAGATTTACATATTATTTGCTCTTTTTGATCGTAGTTTGGAAAAGTAGTACCATCACAAACCAGCTAAAGCATGAGTGTTAGTAGAGGTTTTTGTTTTGAGAGCTTAAAACCTGACTATCATTTGGTGGACTTGATCCATTAGTCAATATATGCCCAGAAGACAAAAGAACCACCATTTAAGTAGATACAATAATCCTTCAGCCACAGATAAGCATTAGGGCTGGATTTCTTGAATCGCATGCTTCTCCAATGCAATAAAAATACAGATACAGGACATGTAATTTTCCTGTCAATGCAAACAGGAATCACCATGAAAGTGCATTTTATATTTTAAATATCTACAGAAAATAAAAAAGACCATTTTAGCCTTAATTATTTTTGTGTGAAGGTGATGTGATGTCCTAATATCCCAAAGCCTAAATTCTGTTTTGGTTAAGGGGCATTGCAGGCTTGGTACAAGTCCTCTCCTTGGAGCTGTCACCTTGAATCTGTAGCCCAGTTTGTGCACAGCCACCCCCCATCCCCTCACACACACACACACACCCCTCCTCACACACGCACACACACACACACACACACACACACACACACACACACACACACACACACACACACACACACACACACACACACACACACACACACACACACACACACACACACACACACAACTTCACAGCACCATAGAGCATATTGCTTGCACAATTACTTTATATAGAATATAAACCTAAATTTTATAAACCTAAAAATAATCCTAATTGTATTGGATTGTCCTTTGGATATTGCTGGATGCATTGTTCTACATGTACTCAAACCAGTATGGATAAAGACATGGAGACAAGGCATTGAATTAGTTTAAATATGCAAAGAGGTCTTGCTGTATATCATCACCATTGGAGAGATGTTGGCATTCTGTGGGTGTTTGTGTGAGTGTGTACAGTATATGTGTGTATGTGTGCATGTGTGTCTAAGCATGTGTGTGTGTGTGTGTGGTTGAGTGAGGGAAAACTGCAGCGGCATTACTGTCACCATCGCTCGGGGTCGGCAGACACGGCTGCCATCAGCGTCTTCCACGCGCCAGCCCACGTTGCGGCGCTCTCCCATCACACACAGGCATGACACCGCGTGACATTCCACGCTGCTGAGCGCCGCAGAAATGACACGCTTCAAAGCCAAGGCCCGACACAGGACACATGGGTGTAGCATGGCAGCCCCTGATGCCTCGTGCTTTCACATCTCACACGGACGTGAGACTCCTCCAGATGAAACACAGTAACACGCCATGAATAAATCAGAGTGACAAAAGACACAGTGGGTTGATGCATTGAAGGCACCAACTCTTCTGTGTGTGTGTGTGTGTGTGTGTGTGTGTGTGTGTGTGTGTGTGTGTGTGTGTGTGTGTGTGTGTGTGTATGTGTGTGTGTGTATGTGTGTGTGTGTGTGTGTGTGTGTTTGTGTGTGTGTGTGTGTGTGTGTATGTGTGTGTGTCTGTGTGTGTGTGTGTGAGTGTGTATGCGTGTTTGTGTGTGTGTGTGTGTGTGTGTGTGTGTGTGTGTGTGTGTGTGTGTGTGTGTGTGTGTGTCTGTGTGTGTTTGTGTACAAACACTCTAGGCCTGTTTCTTAGCCCATTAACAACCAACCACCTTGTTTTGAAAAGTGTGTGGCTCACTTGCGGGTAGAATTCATGTGCCGCCCATCTTGTGACTGATAAATATGCTGTGTGTTCAGGCTCCTGCTCATCAGTCAAACAACAAGCTTGAGTTGCCATTAGGTAACGCACTCTGCCTGGAAGCAAGCCATTGACGTGTGCTCTGTACAAATCTGTTTTTTTTTTTCTCTCTCTCACTCTTTCTCTCTCATTCTCTCTCTTCCCGTTGTTTTTGACACGGAAGTTTAAAATATTAATTTTGTTGGGACAATCCAGGTTGCTCTCGGGGTGGTGGGGGGTTGGGGGTTGGGGGGATGGGAGTTAATGCATGTGCTAGCAGTTGTTAGCGAGCGAAATCAGTGGTACATTTAATTAGACGGCAATCTGGGCAGCAGTCTGCTCACTGCTGCCTGACTGCATGCGGTAATGTGTGAAGCATGATGGGCAGGGGTGGTGGTGGGGGAAGAGGGGTGTGTGTCTGTGTGTGTGTGTGTGTGTGTGTGTGTGTGTGTGTGTGTGTGTGTGTGTGTGTGTGTTTGGGAGGGGGGGGTGTTCAGTGAGTATTAGCGAATGCATCTCTGTTAAGATTTCCTAGACGAAGCGAAAAAATGAGAGTGGGAATTAGCGGAGGGAACGTGCGCAGGGATCATCATTGGGGTGAGCTATGCTTCTCCTCACTGTCCATGGTAGGGCTGCCTCAGGGAACGGAGGGAGTCTGTGTGTCTGGGATTCTTTTGTGCATGTGTGTATATGTGTGTGTTTGTGTGTCTGTGTGTGTGTGTGCGTGTGTGTGTGTGTGTGTGTGTGTGTGTGTGTGTGTGTGTGTGTGTGTGTGTGTGTGTGTGTGTGTGTGTATGAGTGTCTGTAGGAGGACATGTGCAGTTGTGTCTGCGTCCTGCCGTCCTTGAGGGTCTGTTTGCCTGTCAGCTCTGTAGTTTGCAGCCTCTGGCTCACAGCAGCTCCTTAGCCAGACCGCATCTGAGCCGCATCTAAGCCATATCTGAGCCGCATGTGTTACAGAGTCTGCTGCCATATGAGGTTGATGATGACTCCTCTCCTCTGCATGCATCACACACACACACACACACACACACACACACACACACACACACACACACACACACACAGACACCCACACATACGCACGCACACACACACACACACACACACACACACACACACACACACACACACACACACACACACAAACACACTGTGCTGCTGTCTGTCTTGCTTGCCTTTCTGTCTGTGGCAATATCTCTCTGTGTTGCACGTCACACACAACAGTGGCCAGAATGCTTACGATAAAGCTCATCTATGTCTCTGAATGGTGAATATTTATTTATATAAGCCCAGAACAGGCAAAATATAACTGAATTAAAAAAAGACAGCCAGACAAAAGCAATAGATGGAGATGCAGTGAAAAAGAAGGGAGATGTAAAGCCAGTGAAAGTGGAGATAGACAGAGTCTAAAACAGACATAAAAGAACATAAAAAGACAATAATATAATGGAGCAATGGTACAGATGTAGACTGAGAGAGAGAGAGAGAGAGAGAGATAGAAAGAGAGATAGACTGATAGATAGTCAGATAGAAAGATAAGAGAGAGAGAGAAAGACAGAGACAGATATAGGGAGAGAGAGAGAGAGAGAGAGAGAGAGAGAGAGAGAGAGAGAGAGGGACAGATGGAAAAACAAAGACAAAAAGACAGAGAAAGAGAGAGAGAGAGAAGCAGACAGACAGATAGAAAGATAAAGAGAGATTAGGAGAGAAACAGCAAAGATGACAGGCAGCAAAAGATGCCCACCTCCACGATGGCCCCGTCGGGCTGGCGGAGGAAGTGCCTGTGGCGCTGTCTAAGGCCGCTCAGGTGCAGCGTGTAGATGGACACGTGTGTGCTTCGCTCACCACCGCCGCCGCCACTAGCACTACCGCCTTCCCCTGCAGGCGTAGCCCCGGGGGGGTCCGACCCAGCCCTCATCGCTCCAGGCTCCTCCTCTGTCCAGATGTAGTCGTAGACTGCCACCTAGTGAGGCAGAGAACCCCGCTGTAACCAAGTATTACATGGCATCGCCCACTCACAACAATAACTCCCCCCCCCTACACACTCACACACACACGCCCCATCACATCCCAACCCAGCACAATACACACACATATACACAGGCACGCACACACATGTATGCACACACACACACACACTTGCAAGCACACACACACACACACACACACACACACACACACACACACACACACACACACACACACACACACACACACACACACACACACACACACACACCACAGCAGTTTAATGAGCTACATGGAGCCTGTCAACACCCAGAGAGGGAAAGAGAGGCCAACGCAGAGGCACCACATGTGTGCATGTGCTCTGTGTGTGTGTGTGTGTGTGTGTGTGTGTGTGTGTGTGTGTGTGTGTGTGTGTGTGTGTGAGTGCGAGCCTGTGTTTCTGTGATTGAAAGGTTACAGAGATGAGGAAGGGAGGGAGAGAGAAAAAAAGAGAAAGAGGACAGAAGGAGAGGGAGAGAGACTTATAATAGCTTGTGTGTGTTTGTGTGTGCGTATGTGTGTTTGTGTGTGTGTGTGTGTGTGTGTGTGTTTGTCAAGGGTGGGTGTTCAATCCTTGATGATTAAAAGGCAGCAATAGCTTTAGCACCGCATACTTGCACAAATGTTCACTTTGACTCAATTACCTAGCCCTACCTGTGACCACAGCTTAGCTCCCTCAAAGAATCAACCCAAAACAGTTGACAGTAATCCTCTTTAATTTGCCCTGCACTTTAGCATCTGTGGCTGAACTCGCTTTACTAAAAAGTCAAGAATGCGAGAGGATCAAATTGCTAAATTATTCACCCCTCTCTAACCTCTTCCAAAGCACTTTAGCACATTCTAAGGCTTGTCCTCAGCGCCATTTATAAATGAGCTCAATGGGTCCGGGCTCATCGGAAGAACACACACCAAAAGAGAACAACTGGCAACTCATCTCTCTGCTGAGCACTGACTTAAAACTAATATGGAGTAATGTTGCAGCAGGTAAAGGATCAGGTTGTGTTGGCAGACACACACACACACACACACACACACACACACACACACACACACACACACACACACACACACACACACGGGGCCAGTGTTGTTGTTTATGCATGCCGGCCCTTCATGCTCATGCTGTACCTGTAATGCAGTGCCTTGCTCTATTAGGAGAACACAGCGAGCAAGCAGAGCGTGTAACATGTTATATAGGTCATGGAATGCAGAGGCATTGATGTGTGAAGATCGCGGTGCCTCCACCCGATAACGTCAGGGGTTGGGAGGCTGCTTTCGGAGGCCAACGCAGCGCAGTGCAGTGCAGTGCAGTGCCAGCTACATCACAAGCGCCCTCCGCACAGTCACTCTGACCTCTAGCCAGGTGCAGCGAAAACACATGCAAATGCGGCAGACATTGCACGCACGGACGCATTGCACACACACACACACAAACAAACACGCTGAGGCACACATGCACGCAACCGCCTAGTGAATATGTATGAACCACATTAGAGCACGCTGTAGACACAGCCTTAATCACGTAATGTGCTACATGAAGACAGACATGCAAGATGAGAAATACATAGTAAGAAACAGAGAGAGAGAGAGAGAGAGAGAGAGAGAGAAAGGAGAAAGAGAGAGTTAGAGAAAGAGAGAGTGAGAGAGAAAGATGCTTGTCTGATGCAGATTTGAACCGACTTTCAAAGCAATTAAAAATAAACACAGAGTGCAAAAGAACAGGCCAGGACCACTGACTATCCTGGGCGCTCTAAAATAACTCATCCTGGGAGACTTGGGGTCTTCAAGGCCTACAAAAACCAAGGAGAGATTTATACGGGACGCCAGTGCCTGAACACCAAAATAAGCACCCAGATAACAACTGGCTCTTGAAAGGAAGTGGGCCTGATCTGGTGGCGCGCTGGCAGAACCTCACCCAATCTGGGGCCAGATGCACTGCAGACCAGAGCCGGTCTCTCCACCTCTCTTGGGGAGGGACTCATCCGCTGAGATGGGAAACAGATTTTTTTGGGGGGGTGGGTGGTGGAAGTGAGGGTGGGGGCCCCCCCACCTCTCTGCCTCCATGATCGAGGAGGAAGCAAGCAGGCAGGCAGGACAGGGCAGGCCCAGCCACTGCCAGGAACAGGGTAGGGACCTAATTACAGCATGATTCACTCTCTCTCTCTCTCTCTCTCTCTCTCTCTCTCTCTCTCTCTCTCTCTCTCGCTCTCTTCTTTCTCTCCCTGTGTGTTTCTGTGTGACTCCGACAGGTTCAGTCTGGGTGAAAGGCACCAGGAAGTTTTTCAGGCCGCAGCCGAGTTTGTAAACTCAAGGTGACCCCCTAATTGGTTCCGTAATTACGATTCGTCTGGAAAAACAAAGCCGAGCTCAATGAGGGGGGAAGGCTACGAGGCAGGGTCATGGTGAAGGAGAGACTTAATTTTTGTGTATACCCCGTGTCGTGATTTCTTGAACTACTTAGACTGTTGGCTAAACACAACTCGCGCTCGTTAAAGAGCACGAGAGCCATTACTGCACGTAATTAGACACTTCTTGAATACAGACAGCCCCGAGTGAAGGACTTCTTTGTACGTCCTCAAAGGAGAGAAGCCGTCACAAAGAAATCATGAAAGAAAGCTGAAATATAGATTTCTTTTTACCTCTACTTGACCTAATATTACTTCATCGCTTTGAGCTTTGAGTACTTTTTTCATGAATGTGATTTGAACTTGTTAAATATTCTGTCACTCCACTTCCTACTTGGTGTTACAGAACTAAACTGCTAATGACATGAAGGCATTTTGACCAGACCCAGTCATCTAGACCTGATGAAAACATTTCTCCCTCCTGTGAAAGGTCAACATCCAAAATTGCCCAGAATTGAAAAACAAATAAATAAAACTGACTGAAAATTAAATTCACTGAAATTGAGAAGCCACCAAGTTGAAGTGTGGATCAATGACGATAGATTTTGAAGATAGATGTGTCTAGATAGATGTCAACACTACTGTATGAATGTTTGACAACACTAAAAACTTGCCATCTGAATTTATCAGACAAAACCTTCATCTTGGCTCAAATGATTATGTGTTTGGATGAAAAGAATCATAATTAAAAAAAAACCTGATGATACAATTAATGTTCACATATATTCTGTAGGTGTAAGGCAGCACATTTTTTTTCCATTAATATTGATGGTGTCTGAAAATTCTTGAATATTGAAATTCCTTTTGTGCGTTGCGCTATGTCCTCAGTGAGAACAGGTATACAGTACATGAGAACTATCTCAGGAAAACAACCGAGGGGGGTCTTTTTCCATAATTTCAGGGGATTTGGCACTGGAATGACCCTTCTGTGGTATGTTCTCGTACACATAGCGCTATGCATTTTGGCACCACAAAGACGAGATTATTTCAAATGAGCTCTTATGCAATAGCAGTTCAGTAAATGTAACAGGTGTTGTCTAATGAGTGTCTTTCCTCCTTTTTCTGCACATGCTAAATCTGCTCTTGTGGTTGTTTTTCACCAAGCTAGTTACACACTAATCTGCATGTGAAATTTCTTTGACGAAAACGAGACAAATGCAAAGAAAAAATAAAAACAGGGTTCTGTGACAACAACGCACCATTTTGAGATAACATTTCATACGTTGCATCATGGTTCTCCTTTTGAATCATTTATGAAATGCAATGAGGAAATAAAAGAAGCTTTGGTTTGGGTGTTTGCTTGGCTCTCGTGAGCGCGACTGAGTGCTTTCTTAGCCCCATTGTTCCATCGGATAGCACTAAGTGACTGATTTAGATTCAATGCCTGGGTGTTCTCAGGGAGACCAGCTGTGGGTTAAGCTGATAGCATTCAAAGTGAGCTAACCTAATTCCAACCAATCTAGCCTCGATTTATTGTTGACGTCTGTATTTAGAAATCTGATATAGTCCATATCAGTCTCTTTACTTGCATCAGGGGAGACAACCATTACCTTTTTTCGAGGACTATAAACATCAAACCATGTCTCCCAGCCCAGACATAAATTCAGGATTTGCAGACGTTACGGGCAAACGCACAGACAGGCCAAGATCCAGGAAGTACGGATCAACCAGAAGCCACTGCACCAGTCCTTTTCAAGCGAGTGTGCGCCTGCATGAAAGCAAATGTGATTACACGTCTCCATGTTTGCAAAAATGGATATTCGAAATTCGATAAGCGTAATATTTAAGCGTAAGTGTGCACCAGCGCCCCATGCTTTCTTAATGTAACAGAGAGAGAGAGCTTGCCTTGTTTGTTTCAAAATGGAGTAATATGCATTTGTGTATTAATACCAGACACTGTTAAGAACTAAACATCTAGACGGGATGCGGCATCACCCCTGAAAAGAGAGGAAGTGATATGGGCCGCTGGTAGAAAGACAACGTATCTACAGTACTGACCCACATCCATCTCTAAAAAAAGAATACAAACTTACGAGTAATATCATCCAAAAACGAGGGCAATCAAACTCTTAAATGATATGATAGATACCTTCAAAAAAGATAATAGCCTACTGTGTTACTGTGTTATGTTATGAGCTAAAAATACAGCATGCGTTTAGATAGCCTAACAGTTTTACTCCCCTGTTAAGGGTTGGCACCACACATACAGTAGTCATAGCCACTTATAAAACAGAGAAACACACATTACTGCAGACACCTATGATATACTGACACTAAAGAACAACACTGTGCTTATCAGGTCCAGTCGGATTATTCATGTGGGTGTGTGAAATGTATCTCCATATATTAGGCTCAGTATATGTTATGTCATGCTTACAACAATTTGGTTATAGTAATAAATGACATGTTACTAAACAAAACTGTCAGAGGGAAAGAGAGAGAGAGAGATGAGATGAATGTGTGTGTGTGTGTGTGTGTGTGTGTGTGTGTGTGTGTGTGTGTGTGTGTGTGTGTGTGTGTGTGTGTGTGTGTGTGTGTGTGTGTGTGTGTTTAAGGGGGTGGGAGAGATAGGGGCTTCTATAGCAGGCCAAATCAGCTGTGTGATTGATCCAAACGAGAGAGCACCATCATTACCACGCAGACTCATCCAGATCCTGCTCTCCCTTTTTATTCTAATTTTACCTTCCATTTCCATGCTTCTTTGGACTAATTAAATCTCTCTCTCTCTCTCTCTCTCTCTCTCTCTCTCTCTCTCTCTCTCTCTCTCTCTCTCTCTCTCTCTCTCTTTCTCAAGTCATTGGGATGACAAATAATGCAGGGCAATTTTGGCACATTATTATGTATGAAATGTGAAATGTATTCCACTTGGCTGAATATCTTGTGTGTAATGAACACAACAGCAAACTCAAGACTGTGTGTGTGTGTGTGTGTGTGTGTGTGTGTGTGTGTGTGTGTGTGTGTGTTCGTGCGCGCTTGAGTGTGTTTGGTATGTGTGTGTGTGTGTGTGTGTGTGTGTGTGTCTACTGCCTGTGCCTGTACGAGATCTTCACCTCAGCTTCCACCTTTTTTCTTTTCTTTTTTTCTTCTCTCCTGTTTTTCTTTTCATCAAGACAAAGCTGCTGACCTTCCTGTTCCATACCACCCACCCGTTTCCTTGTCCCAGAACGCAATTTATATATATATATATATATATATATATATATATATATATATATATATATATATATAGTCGCTGCCTCTCTACCATGCCGATCCTTTGGGTTTTCAGTTTTCTGTCCCACTTGGCTTTAATTTACTGTGGGAAAATAATTAGAATCTCACTTTTTGCGAAGAGTGGAGTGAAAATGTAAACAATGCTTCCCTGCGGGCGAGTGCTTCATCACGTTGACAGGTGCATTTGAATTTGCCTGGGTGGCGGACAGCCTGGGTTATTTATGTGTCAGTCGACTTGCACATGGAAGCCCCGGCCCGGGGAAGATGGGCAGCGGCGGCACTGCCACAGCTATGCCGCTATCGCCACCGCCACTCATGACCCTCTAATCCAAAAAGCCCCAGCACACACACACACACACACATAAACAAACAAACACACACACACACACATAAACAGGGCTCTGAGATGGCTAAGAGAGGGCCAAGATAAGCCAATGAACTAATAAAACACACACACACACACACAAAGATACAGATACGCACATGCACAGGACTGACAGATGCTGAGAGAAGGCCAAGAGAAACCATCAATTTAGCACACACATATACACACACAAATTGTTAAGCGCAACACAAAGATACATTCACACATATATACAGTACATACATTGCATACATCTATACCGTACATGCATACTGTACATACATACTCACGAAATCTACATATAAATTTGGGAGACAGATATAGACATATGCACATACATGTGTGTACACACACACACACACACACACACACACACACACACACACACACACACACGTGCACACAGCCATGCATCCTCACAGACTCTCTGGACAGACTCATATTGCCTGCGGGCATCTGTGACTGGGTAGGGAAGACTCCTCAGTGGCTGTCTGTGCAGTGCCCGGTCACTCCCACACTGTGGTGCACGCACACACACACACACACACACACACACACACACACACACACACACACACACACACACACACATAGAGGGAGAGAGCGCAGTCACCCACACTCAAACACAGTTCAGCAAGCAGCACATGTGCACACATGCGCGTACACACAGGCACAAACACACACACACACACACACACACACACACACACACACACACACACACACACACACACACACAGTCACACAGCTGGCTGTATTTCAAGGCCTGTTCCTGTCTGAGAGGCAGAGGGACAGACCAGCCTGCGCTGCTGTGTGTAGCAGCAGACGCCCCCCCCCCACCACACACACACACACACACACACACACACACACACACACACACACACACACACACACACACACACACACACACACACACACACCCCCCACATTTCCACCATCACCCTCCAATTGCTGCCGCGCCAACAACGCATGGCTACGCAGGACAAGCCAGCCCAAGCCAAGCCATTAAAATGGAAATAGATCTGCTATTATTGTATCGTCTCTTTACATGAGAGAGGGAGAGGACGCTGAGCATGTTGCTCGGGTGCAATTAGGACGGCCTGAAGATGGCACAAATTATGTCTCCGTGTTCACTTCCGAACGTTTTGGCCACGCTCCAACTACATATCTGGCCAGAGTGCAGTGAGGGGAGAGACAGTCGAGCGTTTCAAATTACAGCTGTTTAACAAAGTGCCGTTAAATGCAGTTCATATATTCCTGTTTCAATCTGCTTATCCTCCTATTAAGGCCCAAATTTTATTATTTATATATTATTGTTGGATAAATGGACTAGCATACCAGTGATATATTTGGCCGACTTTGATGGTGTTTATGAAGGGGTTGTGGGGGTCGGGGGGTGCGGGGTAAACAAATGGGATGAATATTTACAGTACAAATAAATAGGATAACTTGAGAGTTTAAACGGTGATGGTATCTCATACCGCATAATCTTGGAAGCAAATCTGCATAATTTACTGTCACTAATCTGCCTTTATCCACTGCAAATAAGCCAATTTAATCCATAAGCAACTCTGAAGAATGGATCATTCACTTTGTATGGCGCGTGAACGGTTGATGCCTTGAAGAGATCCATTTTCTCAAGGTTTGTTTTGATGAGCTAAAGGCTAAGGCTTAGGATCTGGAGTCCTCTGTTCAACCACTGTGTTTCAGATCTCAGATCTCCAGTCTGCTAAGACTTGAATGGCCCGAGGATCTAAATCACAAGTTCATTTCGCAAAAGCCTCCTGGGCATGACTTTCGTGGAAAAACATTCCAAAGGTTCCTTAAGAATACCTGAAGGTCTGCATGAAACAATTTCAACATAGAAAAAAACTTTATTAGAGATATTAGAGATATTATATATTATATATAGTTTTTTTATTTATTTACCAAAGGGTAAAAGAAATAAACTTGACTGAAAATAATGTCAATTTAAACTACTACTCAATTGAAATTCAGAGGCATCTCTTCAGAGGTTCTTGATATCAATTTTACTTTTGAAGTGAACAAGTTAAAGATGTATTTGGGTAATAGACGGTACTAAGGAAAGAAGCAAGTAGCTGTTAATTCACAAAAAAATTCAAACCACTTAGCTCAAGATAAACATCACTGTAGCCTACATACGGATGTTGAATAAAGTCCCTTTTAAACACATTTATTCAAGATCATAAAAAGCTTTTGTCATCAAATGCAAAACAGACATGAAGTGACTGTGACCTTTCTTTAATAAGACCATCTGTAAAGTCATGATGGCGATAAGGAGAAAAGCTTCATCTACTGCTCCTTGGCATGTCACCCATTCCGCTAAGACGTGGCACCTGCCACAATCACCAGTCCTGTCCCTTCAGGCATTGCATTGAGCCAAGGTCACGCACGGTAAAGGTCAGTGACGGAGTAAATAAAACGAAGAAGAGATTAGGTGGATAAGGATGTGGTAGGTACAGCATATGGTATACTATATGTACTGTAGGCGTTGCTTCCCATGAAGACTGACCATCGGCCAATGTTTTATGCATTAGTAGGCCATCAGGTTGCGGATAAATGTCTATGGCTGAGGAGTGTGGAAATACTGTCTGTTTTATCTGAATTCAGAGAAGAAAAATGTTGTGTCCTAAGTTGCTGATGTTGTTGATGTTATTGAACTGTAAGAATGAAGAATGGTTGTTGTGAATTGCTCTCATGTTTTGGCTTTGATTTGTGTCTCTCACGCTTTGTTTTGGGCATTAGGCCTCACTTGGATAACAACTCCCAACATCCTGTGTTTGTCCCTATTCTGCAGTGAATCACCAGGCATCTAGAAGAGATCTCTCTCATCCTCTCTCTCTCTCTCTCTCTCTCTCTCTCTCTCTCTCTCTCTGCGCTCTCATGACGGATGGCGGACTGACACTGGGAATGCGTTTGCACCCTTGGATTTAGGTTAATTACAGGATGCAACTCACCGCATTTACCTTTGTCAGCTGTCATTAGTTAAACATCCCTTCCCCTTTGCAAAGGTTTTGATTCCAAGTGGATGTAGTTGCATCAGCTACTTTAAAAAAAAAAAAGGAAAGTAGAGGGGGAAAAAGGAAACACAAGGAGCAAGATGTATTCTCTTTTAAAAATCTCATTTGCTCGGCGAGCCACTAAAAAACTGCTCACTTACTGGCCGACAGTCCAATTTGTACCTTCTGTTTTGCATTACGGATGGCAAGTGAAAAGCACCGGGAATCCATAGGAGACGGGGTGCAAGAGAGCAGGCCTTTGCTCCGAGAAACATGTGGACCCAATTTTGTGGCTTCCAGCTGGATGTGTTTTGACAGCTGACAAGGCATGCAACATATTAAGATGAAATTAAAAGAAAAGTCCCATCGTCCCCGTCCCTGTTCGTAGCGCAAGAATGAGAACGAAGGGAAAGAAAATAAAAAGTAAAAGAGAACAGAAGGAGAGAGTGAAGGGGAGAAGAGAGAGAGAGAGAGAGAGAGAGAGAGAGAGAGAGAGAGAGAGAGAGAGAGAGAGAGAGAAAAAAAAAGGAAAACACCACGTCGGAAAACAATCAGTTGGACGATATTTTCATTCTTCTCCGCATGTGACACTCAAGAGGCCCGTTGCGAATCAAAGGGCGCTTCCTCTGTGCTCTTGGCCTCACTCCAGAACTGAATAGTGTGTGTGTGTGTGTGTGTGTGTGTGTGTGTGTGTGTGTGTGTGTGTGTGTGTGAGGGAGGGTGTGTGTGGGGGGATGAAGTCCCACTAAATACTGATCCAGGATCAGTACCTCCTGAGGCTAATCTGATTATCATTATAGGCTAAAAGCACCAACCTGATCTCAGTTCAAGCCCCATCCACAGCCAGCCCTGGACAACTGAGATAGGGCGAGTTTTCCAGCAATATCCTGTTCCTGGATTAAAAAGTGAAGGCCACATTAGGCAGGCCCCTGACACACCCTGTAATTATATGTATATATAATCCTGAGAGCGTGCTACATTGCACCCGCTGAAAGGATATCTGTTGCCATCTAATGTACTTTCTGTAACCTATATTTTCTTTGAGATGAGAGATTACGGATATTATGATCCATAAAGTTAACAGTCTGTGATGGAAAAGCCAATGCATGTTCACACAGAACAGACATTGTGTTAACATTAAAGGGATGCTAGGCAACTTTTTACTGTAAAAATAGTAAACTATCTACATAAAAACCTTTCAAACATCTCTCAGAGTCTTGCTGCCACTGCTAGAACATGCTGATGAAGATGATAATGATGTCTGATAGCAAAAAAGTTTGAATGTCATGCTGTGACTAGGTTTTCTTTTATTATTATTATTATTATTATTATTATTATTATTATTTTGAGGTGGTTTCCTACTCCCTACCCAGAACTGTACAGAGCAGATCTTGGATGGCTCCTGGGAATAAAACTTTAATTTCTCCACCCTTCTTATGACTAATGTCACCCAAATTAATTCGGAGAGGGTACCAAAACAAATCGTCTGATAAAAAGTATATCTCAAACAGTGGTGTAAAGTTGTCTGGTGTCCCTTTACCCTTCACTCCTCCACATAGTCTCACTTTTTCTACAGTGGAGCAATATATTGCCACATGAAGCATCTGCACACAGATTCATCCATAGCAACAACACACATGATCGACTCTGACTTTAAGGCATTGCAAAGTCTTATTTCCAACAATTTAGCGAGAAAATTTCTTCACCTGCGACCTCCGTGGATGGTTTGCCCTGTGGATGGCCCAAAGGTCACTGAGGTGCTAACAAAGGCCGACAGGTCTACTCTGACCTGAGGAGGGGAGGGCAGGGGTGGAGACAGTGAGGTCACGGATGGGGGTTGGGGGCTCCCCCCGACATCTCAACCCCCTCCACCACCACCACCCCCAACCCCATCCCCCACCACTTCCCATTTTTAACCACAGTCCGCCATCACTGCTTTCACACATTACTGCCCACCAAAAAGTCTGTGACCTTTTCACCAACCCAGGCATGTCCCCTTCGCAGTCAAATCTCATATTGAGCTCCCTAATGCGGCTGTGCCTCTCCCTATGCCTGGAGCCTCAGGCCATGCCATTCAGGCTTACTGCACTGTCCACTAATAGCCCCCTGTAATTGAAGAAGCTGCTCCCAGTCCTAATGTGTCCACACACGACTGCAACCCCCCCCCCCCTTACACACACACACACACACACACACACACACACACACACACACACACACACACACGCACACACACACACACACGCACACACACACACACACACACACGCACACAAACACACACACACGCACGCACATAAATAGACTGGAGTTTGGTGTATGTGTTGAGGTGTGTGTAAAATTGCATAGAGGTGTGTTTGTGTGTTTTGAGGTGTGTGAGTCTGTGTCTGACAGAGTATGCAAGTGCATGCGTGTCAGAGTGGTATGTGTGCGTGTGTGTGTGTGTCTGTGTGTGCGTGTGTGTGCGTGTGTTTAGGCTAGATGATAGGTGAGGCAGGTGCCATCCTCCTTTGACCCCTTCTGTATTGGGGTAAGGGGGAGAGGTCCAACCCCTGTGTTTGTGTTCCTGTTTTGGGTTCCTGTTGTCCATGAGGGCTTTTAGGGACTATTGTTTTCCCCTGACAGGACCTTCCCGTCACGGGGTGGGAGCCCTCCTGGAAACCCACCCAGAGGTGGTGATGGAGTTACTAAAAGGAAATCTCACTTGGAGTATTAGCATCATGTAAGGGATAACAAACTCCATAGTATGCGTATATAGGAAACACCTTACAACAATTACACCAATAAATGTGTTATTTTCCTATATACACATACTATGGAGTTCATTATCCCATTTACAGTATATCATTGTTGTCATGTCTGCACTATGTGGTATTGCTAACAATTTGCATATTTTGATTGCCAAAATAGGCTAGTTTGCAGAATTGCTGTCCTTCTTTCCGCCACACATCTTTTCAATCAGAATCTACCAGGATAAACTTTTCTAGTTCAAAATAGATACTGAAGTTGTTATGGTCATAAGCCATAAGATCATAAGTCATTAATTCCTCCTGTCATCAGAAGATTCTAATCTGTCTTGGCCTTTATAAAATCACTGTTTCCCATCATTTCAAACGCAATATAAAAAAGCTACAATGAGTCTGTGCCATGAACATCGGTAAGGTCACTAAACTGTAATCCTGTGTTAACGTGTAAGTTCATTTAAACTTCAGAGCGAGCTGGGCGAATTGATATGCAAGTGTAAATATGGACTGAGAAGTGGAACTACTATACATTCACAGCCAGGCAGTTATTTGAAAATATGCACATTCTAAATAGAACATATCAATAGGAAATTTGACCAAGCAGTGGTACGAGCCATAGCTACCCAATAGTATGCCAACTGTATCACATTTATTGAGTGAGCAGTGTATGGTTGAGTGTAAAGGTCAGGGCCCACTGGACATGATGCGAGACCCGAATGCATGTGCATGGACTGCAACTGTAAGAGTAAGATAGGAATGTACTTGTTTAAACGTAAACGTGATTTTATCTGTATTTTTGTACTGTGATCCCCGTCCTATCCCCTGGTAGCACTTTATTGTATGATTGTGCATAAACATTGTGTTAATGACCCTAAATGAATTTCTGTGGAGCTGAACTATGAAATAGTTTATAAGCATAATATGCTTATTGCCTCACATACTGTAGCTACACTGGTAAGGAAACACTACAGTGTATGTGAAAGCAATCCGCTGCCTACAGGTCATTTTAATATGGATAAATCACCTTTGTGTATAGTAAAATAAATATCTATGAAATCACTAATGATATAAGAATTAAAAAAAAGTTTTTAGAGATTATAGTCAATTTAAGCCTCAGCAGAAAACAGGGCTGATGAATGACAAATACAGGGAAGAAAACAAAAGAAGGAACAAGAAAAAAGGAGTGATGAAGAAAAAGAAAAGAAGTGGAGTGCTGAGACTTCTTGGGGGGGAAAGGAAGAAGAAAACGAGCTCACACAGCCTGCACATCATTAGAATCCCCAATCTGTGACACCCACACCCTCCTCCCCTCTCTAATGCCCCCCGCGACAGGTTTGCCGCCTGTCAGTTGTTTTTTTTCTTTTTTTGTAAGAAAAAAAAAAAAAAAACGGAGCACCTTGGGTGTTCCCAAATTTTGCCCTGTGGTTACACATTACGGAGACGCGTGGCGGCGTCGGCAGGAGCAGCGGTGGAGAGACAAACGGCTCAGCGGCGGGCGCACAAATCTCCACGCGATCTCCGTTGCGAAAACATCTCCGGGGCCAACGGGCTCCCATTAACGCAATGTCACCCAAACTTCTCGTGAATTACGGAGAAGATTACTGCTAACCAGCCCCCTCTTCCGTCACTGTCAAGGCCCTCTGACAAAACAGTTTGCATACCTGCTTAAGTATTACAGCAATGAACACCTCCCTTCCAGGTACAGTAATCAAGGGGGTGATGGCAGACAATTAATTAGGTCCATCTGCATCACTGCCTCTACATAATTAATGCGCTCATTACAGGGACCCTGTATGATTTGGTACCTCCAACTCTTTTCGCTTAAGCTCAGCACTTCACGCCAAGCGCAACTTGTGAAAGCTAGAAAGACACAGGAGTTGCATTGATCACCTCGGCTTGTGTCCCTTCCAACCTGAACAAGAGGGAAATTCATTTCAATTTACCTTCATAGCAACTCCAGCAGGCATAAGATGGCACATTAGAAAAATATTTCAATAGCCACGGACACAAAGATATGCCAAATATTTTGTTGGAGAAAATAAAAAAAGACATTATAAGACATGACAGTTAAATGGGCAATATTATTACAAGTCATTCTTTTCAAGAGGGTTTGATAGGATGTTAAAGCTACCAGCAACAAAACCCCATCCTAAGGCCTGGAAAGAACAGAAAGTGGGCCATAATATAAACTTAATTGGAGAAAAAAAAAGGAAATCAGATTAGGATTTATGGCTGCCCTGTGAAAATTACAAGTTTGATAATAATAGGCCATTTGGAGATTTGTTATTGAATGTAGAATCCTCCAGTTTTATTTTATTGTTCTTCCGCTTGAGGGAAACAAATGTACAGTATCAGGCTCAAGTGTTGGGAGAGACCGCAGGATTAGAGAATAGTTCCAGCACATGTTGTGCTCAAGTAGTCTCATTTCCTCCTCATATGTAAAGGCTTAGGGAAACAAAGCCAAAAATATACAGCTACAACTAAACTAAACTAACCATAAACTTAAAGGTGTAGTCAGTGACTTTATGTGGTTTGTAAACACGTAAGACTTTTTAGATCATAAAGATAATATCTCCTAATGACTGGCTAGCTATTCTCCTAGGGTCACTGTAAAAAAAAACCTCACTAAGATCTGAAAGTCACAAATCTAAAACATTTTGTAGAAATATACAAAGTGGGGGTAATCTCTTTCATCTATTTTACATGTCAATGACTTCCAGGCAGGTTAAAGAGCTGTTTTCATTAAAAAGCACCGAGTTCTGCACAGTACCTTGGACTCTGGTATGAAACTAAGTCAACAAAGGGGCACAATACTGGATTACACATACTGGAAAAAAAAGAACTTAGTCAACATAAAAAGGTGCTCAGATAATCAACAAGAACAACAAATAAAACACATGCATTCCTCCCTACATAGGCTACCACTGAGCAACAACTACATCCATTCACACTATCCCTCAGACATACAGTACAATAGGGTGTACTCTAAGAACCTGCTTCAGTCTTTGTGTCCTTGGTCAGTGCATGAAACTTGTCAGCACAATGACAGGATTCACTGGGAAACATTGCTACTGAATACTACTAGCATTATTCAGCTAACAATAAAGCATGTGTGACAACAACCTGTCTGACACAGCAATGCTACTTCCTGATAAAAGTTGACTTCACAGACATAACATTGTACTGCTCTTTGATTACAACTCTTGTTTGCCTACACAGGTTGCCAACACAGGTTGGGAAGGTGGTAGCGTCCTTCACCGTCAAGTGTAGCCATTGTTTTTCTCCTAATTTCTCTCCCCCTCCTCCTTTAGTTAATGAAAGCCTCGTGGCCCATTGTTATGAAAATTACGCCTTTCTCTCCTATATTAATTGGGTCCATAATAAGGAGTTCGTCAGACTCATTATTTAATTGCAAGGGCACATTTGGAATACAGTTTCTGAGATGTATTTTTAATGAAAAACACTACATCCTGACCTAATCATATCAACCTTATTCTATCTAATTAAGGATGCAAAAAATCATTAGAGTTGCAAAATATTAGTTTCAGCTCTGCTCTCCTTGCTTTCATGAATACATTTTTTTCATGTCTAATGATAAATAGTTAATGAGGTAAAAATGACAAAAATTTGCATGTAGGCAAATTAGTTTAATAGGGATATGTCTTTGCTGAGTTAGGAAAGTGACCCTCTTTTGCATGGAAAAATTGCTACAATAATTATGAAATAATGGCAGAGCCCATCTTATTTAAATGAAAAATTGCCTGCCTGAATAATGTAAAAATCATAAAATGCAATAACTCTAAATTTTCATCACACTAGCAAATGTGTTTAATGTGTTAGTGTTTTATCAGTTTAATAAAGGCAAATTAGGGACAATATGAAGTAAGCACTGATTGTTATTATACTGTGAAAGTACAGTTACGTGGAGACGATTAAGATGTGGGGAGCAACTGCGAGGAACTATCAGCTAAATGAGCCATGTTCTTAATCAGAAACTTCAGGGGATGTCCACAAAATGATAAAGTTCAATGTAAACAACTTCATCTAATTACAGAGTTACTGCTTCCTACGGATGAAAGAACTGTAGCCTATGGAGTGGGGTTTTAGTATGCAGAAGAAATTGCCTTTTCTGATTGGTCGACTCTGTAGCGAGAACATTTCAAAAGGATCAGCAGCAATTGGCTGTTACCACAGAGGATGAAGGTGAAGCGGAGGTTAGTTTTCAAAAATAGTACATTTGAAATGGCAAAGTAGTACACTTTCTCTGATATTATAGCAATCAAGCAGCATTACTTTCTATGACCCCCTTTATAACTTAGTTGATTAACATACGTGAGTTTTATAGTGTTTTCAAAGGGCATGAGTTGGTTGGTTCATGCAGTAGATGTGCTACTATGAGCCATGGTAGCATTTTGGGAACCTGAGACACATTCCTAAAGCAACGACTTGCTGTGCTGTGCCTATTTTGGTAATTAAGCAGTACTAATTAGAATGAACTAATGACCTCTGAGATGAATTCTTCACTTCCTCAAATGTAACTAAATATACTAATTTCTTAACTTGCAAATGTTGCAGTGCCATGCATAGAGATTTGAGAACTAAAAGCAAACACTATTCTCATACATAACATCTAAAATCTCCTCTGACCAAAAAAACAACAATATTGTCTTGGTTTGGCTATACCTCTTTCAAGAGTTTCAGGCCTACACCTACAGTAGCAGTAGCAGAATGATGGACTTGGTGGAAGTGTAACGGAGGCCAGCTAGCGCGGCTAGCTCGGCGGTAGTGTGTAAATCCTCATCACCCAATTCCATGGGCGCTTCTAACACGCTGAGTTAGAAGCTCGGGCTTTTAGCTCAGTTGGTTAGAGCGTTCCACTCCCACGCCGGGAGTTTGTAGCTTGCGGGGTGGCGGGTTCGAGACCCGTGTGCGGTGCGGACCGCCACCGGCTACAGAAGCAAACAGCTCTCAGTGTTCCTCGTCATGCTGTTCTTCATCCCCACTATTAGACCTTGGCTGCCATTATCCCTGACATTTAGTTATACAACTAAAGTTAGGATTATGAAAGAGGGAGTTGGGAGAGCTTACCTTACGTCTTTCCCCATTGAACCCTCTCCACTGTTCGGCTTTCTTAATGATGTAGTTCAGTTCCTGATTGGATACTTCCAGATCTTGAGGGACAAAGAATGACCCTTCAGGACAGTGGAGGCGTTGGTAGACATCCAAGACACGGCCGTCATTGTGAAGCCTGAAGAAGTAAACAAGTTAAAGAGGTTAAAGGAGACTGTTGTATCTTTATTTGAGGTGGTAAGCTTGTATAATTTGTAGGGATTGGTTGTGATTGGGATGTCTTAAACTGAGGCCTGCGAGTGGTTTAGAACAAATGTTAATTGGGTGTAACTACCACCCCCCACCACTGGAATCGCTGAAGAGGCAAAACCAATCCTATCTCCCTCTTAACATACCTGTGAAATTGTCCTGCTGAACAATTTTGTGCACTTAACACCAAGCTCCCAAGTCGATGACTCAAATCCTTTCACACTTTGAACACTTTCGTCCCTAACTATTTATTTATTTTTTTATTTTTTGAGTAGACCTGCATTTCTTTTTTTTTTTCGTTTGAGTGTCATATTTCACTTCGTACTTAACTGGCTGCCACAATTATTAACCTCTTAATAGCTGTGCTGACCTTTACCTCAAAATCTCATTCTGGTGAGCAGTAAAGGAGAGAGAGTGGCCTCTTACTTTTTAAATGTTATCCAAGGTTGGACTTTCCTGCCCAGATCCTGCCCTGCCCCTCCAAGAAATGCCCAAATCCAGCAAATACGTGATGGCTGCAAATTCATGGTCTATGATTTTTTTTTTTTCCAAAACCAGCCATTTCACCAATCAAGTTTGTAATCTGAATAGCATCTGAACATATTAGACAAAAATATTGGAAAGATGAATAAACATATAAGGTCCATACATGTGTGGCTGTTTTTTTTGTTTTGTTTTGCTTTGTTTATATATATACTGTATAAATATCGAATCAGACTCCTCTCTGAGATCTGAGAGACATCCTCAGCTGTATCGGGACTGAATGTTTAAACTGAGCAAACTGTTTCATGAGCTGAGATTGAGTCATACAACCACTCCAGCTTCCATATCGATTGGTGTCTTGATGCTGGTTGCACATCAAAGGAACTTTTATTCTCAACCGGCGCGGATCGACGACATGGATCTCAACCACCCATAAAGCAGTTGCGTTAGCCTCTCTTCAAAACTCAGCGCCCTGTTGACCTAACATGGGGAATCTCCTCAGTCAAAGGGTAATCAAGTCTCAAATAAAGCGTGCATCAATAATGCAGGCTTTTAAGATGCAAACCCTGTGAAGACTTCTGTTAAGTATCCCCCTGAATGCCATGGAGAGATATCTGACTGATCTGGTCTCTTTGGCTGTGGTGTATAAAAAATATGACCCTACTTTTATACAGGCAAACATACACACACACACACGCACATACTCTGTCTGTCTGTCTCTCTCTCTCTCTCTCTCTCTCTCTCTCTCTCTCTCTCTCTCTCTCTCTCTCTCTCTCTACACACACACACACACACACACACACACACACACACACACACACACACACACACAAGAGAAGAACCTTGCATTGATGATTCAAGGTTAGTCCATTCACTAGAAATAACACATAAGAAAAGAATATTTTGGCCTGCTTCAAATGGCAGCTCCAACACTGGGTGTAAATAACAGTCATTTAAAAAAAAAAAAAAAACAAGACTATGAACAACTGAATATGTCAGTTATCGAAAGAATTAAAAGACTTTACAGCACATTATACATAAAAATCCAGTCTCTGGATATACTATAAAACGAAACCTAACACAGACAGCATTACAATATTGACCCCATGTTTGTGAATAAACGTGTACAAAAGTTAGTTTAACATGAAAGTGCCACATTTGCTGTCTCATAGTCTGTTTCACATTTCACATGGAGCCCTTTACTGAGGGCCTAGGGATCATGGTGTGATAAGGCCTATACTGAGTAGTAGATCATACTTCCCCTGTTCCTCCTCTCTCTCTCTCTCTCTCTCTCTCTCTCTCTCTCTCTCTCTCTCTCTCTCTCTCTCTCTCTCTCTCTCTCTCTCTCTCTCTCTCTCTCTCTCTCTCTCTCAGCCCCTGAGCCTGGTGAATGTGGCACGGTCTGCTGCCTGCAACCCCACAACCCCACTCAAAAGGCTGGGGAGACCAGTCTCGCTTCAGTACCCTTACAAAATGGAGGATCTCTTTTTTCCCCCAACAAAATCTTTTTTTTTCTCTCCTCCTCTGTCTCTTTCATTCCTTCTCCTCCTTCTCCCTGTCTCTTTCTCCGTGTCTTCACACCCCATATCATTTACCTTGCTATAATTCAATGCAACACCCTTGCCACTGATCCTTTCTCAGTTTTTTTCTTCTATTTGTGACTTTTTAAAAAAAGGTATTATAAAAAAAAGATGTAAAAAAAAGAAGAAGAATTGAAGAAGGGGGGGAAATCAGTCAAATATTTTGCTGCAAATGAATCAGGGCTGCCTAAAATGTAATTAAAAAAGGATAACAGTTCATTCTATCTATACATATAGCCCCGGGGTCTATTTTAGAAATAGGTCATGGGCTATGTCAGAACCACTCTTCTGTCAGCCAATCGGAATTTGTAACCCATAAAATTATCAACCCTCCACAGCCTGCTGCCCTACATTCGCTTCCATCCACACGGATGTGAGTGGCAGAAGTCATTATTCCTCGCTGCTGTTTTAATATTGCCCATTTAGAGGAAGGCCTGATAAGCGGCGCTTACCGAAAATGAGATGGTAGCCTCCTTTCCCTTACTCCCGATTCCACAAAGCGATTAATTCAATAAGGGGTTTGCTACAATTTGCACCCTCATTGATCTATTTTTTTTTTGTTCATTTCATTTCTCTGGTCATGTGCTGCTGCAAAAAAAATTACATGTTGCATAAAAATGTGTCATTACTATGGGGGATGCTGCTGAAACCCAAATAGCTTGCAAGCTATCAGCGAGGTTTTACATCAGATGTGTTTCCCTAGTGCTATGAAATAACCACTATGGTTAAACACGCTTGACGCATATTATGAAATATATACCTGACAGATAAACATCAGGGGGAAAAAAAAAAACGGCAAACATTTTATGAATTAAGATCACACTTCAAAACGGACACAGGTAAAACACAACTTTCATGTCAGACTAGCAAATCACATCAATGCCGGCCCTTAGCAAATGCTACAATACAGGTATGATATTACTATCCTATGCAATATACTCGGAAAATAATAGACTAGTTCATATCATATTCATGTCATCAAAACAACCCCGTGAAAAGATTTTTTCCTTAACAGTAATTAGATCAGTGCTGTCTTGGCAGACAGTGAGGAAGCAGGGACTCCTGAGGAGACACACACACACACACACACACACACACACACACACACACACACACACACACACACACACACAGATGCATGATGTGTGATAGCACATGGCCAGGACACCAGCACTTCACCTCACTGGCAGAGTATTCCCCCATGGCTACCAGCTCCCAAAAATACCCAGCGATAATTTTTAATTCTGGTGAGTCTTTGCTGCGCTGCGCCTTGCATATCGACTGCACTGTTGTGACATGTTTCAGCCACCAGGAAGGTCGGGGGTGGGAGGTGGAGAGGGATGGGGTGTTGGGATGGGGGGTGTGGGGTGTGGGGGACTCCCTAAGTTTGACAGGAAAGAGCAAAATGACAGCAAAGGAGGTCTTACTGGAGTGGAATCATGAAGGGCTTCCAGGGAACAGATATGAGGACATATGGGGTGGGGATGGGGTTCATTGAGAGCATACACTACAAGACATCTCAATAACACAAAATCAGGCAGACAGAGAAAGGCCACTCGGATATGTAGCCATCTAGAGAATGAAATAGGGCATTTAGAACCTGGGAGAACTCTCTGCCTTGTCATTGTAGGAACCTTGGTCTAAGAACTCTGTAAGGGATGCTAGTTCAGAAGAATGTTTAGGATTTAAGACATGGCATGCTACATGTCAGACTTTGTAAATAAAAGATTAAGTATAGGAGAAATCATGAAGCTTTAACACTAATCTACTTTCGTGTTGAAAATACTGTATTGTATATGGCATAATCCATTCTAAATGTAAGGCTTGACCCTGCTGGGATGCATCTTGATACGATCTTTGAGATGTGAATGTTGGATGTGTCAGCCACCAGACTTGTCTATCTGGTATTATGTGCTCTACCTACCTAATTTTTGTAGTCAATCCCTTTTCCTCCTATGTGACTGATGCTAAAAAGCAGAGCAATATCGTATGTAGATATAGAATTTGTGAAGATTCCAATTAGAGGAACTGAGAACTCCAATAAAATTGAACACTCAAAAACCTGTGCATTAATTGTTGACAAGGTTGACTGATAATGCATTGAAAGTATACTAATTACTAAACAACTTCTCACCTCATAAAACATAAAAGTTCTGTGTACCTACTCTCCTCATAAAGTATAGACTGTAGGCATTACAGGTTATGCCTATTGCAAGTTTAAAAGTACACAAGTATGCTAGCTTAGTAGGGAGGACACCTGTGTGACAAACTTGCCTAATGAAGTATATGTAGAGGATGGTGAGGGAGAGCAGGAAGTGAACAGCGTAGAGGAAGAGGGTGACGATGATGCCTGCGGCCCCCGACTGCTCTGTCTTGAGGAGGTGCCAGTAGAGCTTGGCAGCATCACCCACTGGGTGCTCAGGACTGTAGACCAGACGCTGCCAGAGAGAAAGTCACACACACACACACACACACACACACACACACACACACACACACACACACACACACACACACACACACACACACACAGTGTGGCATATAACTTTGCTTCAGTTTTAATTAACAGTTGTAGCAGAAATATGATTGAAATGCAATTTGTGAATGTATGTGCGTGCCACATATTGACACCTGCAAGTTGAAAATGTCATGAAAATAGCACTGATCAAAACTTAATTACTATGTTTTAAATTAATCAATTAAATTGAACTCTGTTAGCATTTTTAAGTTATGAGCAAAATCTGCTAGAAAATAGCCTAATACAGGACTCCTTCTCTTGTGCAGAATCAACGCTAAGCAGCCTAACAGATATCATAAAAAATACATCCACAAAACATAATTAATGTGTCCTGCTTGAAGCACCTTATCTGCCTTTGCTGAAGTGATATTACATTCTACCATATCTGGGTGAGTCAAACGCAGAGGTTTTAAACATAATCATTCATCCTTATGCAAAAGAGAGAAAGAAAGAAAGAAAGAAAGAAAGAAAGAAAGAGAGAAAGAAGAGAGCAAAAAAAAGAAGAGCCAAGTATCTAATCTAACCTTGTTGATTTATTTTCAGTTGGAGGTTTTTGTTGTTGTTGTTTTTTTTTTTTTTAAAGTCACTTTGCCAAGATAATGCGGTGAAACTTCTATTTAAAGTGGCGCCAGTGTCCAAGTTATTTTAAGTGACTTACCCCCAGGATGGCATCCACTACAAAGACTGCCAGGGGGTCGAGCAGTGTCCACACAGCCAGCGCCATGATAAACTTTGACAAGAAGGATGGCAGTGAGGCAAACAGCAGCTGACAGCCCCATCTGATCAGCAGCAGAAGCAACGTAACCGCGCTCAAGGTCAGAGGGCCAAGCACTACCATGGCCAGCTCCTCGCGGGTATGAAGCAAGGAATTCTGGTAGACCAGCTCTACTGTGTGAGCGTGGAATTGGAATCTGGGGAGTCAAGGAGAGAGAGAGAGAGAGAGAGAGAGAGAGAGAGAGAGAGAGAGAGAGAGAGAGAGAGAGAGAGAGAGATGAGGGATGAGGTGGTGGGGGGTGTTGAGTTGAGCAAATGGAGGGGGGGGGGTATTGTACAGTATACGTATGCTGGAGGGCTAAGCCGCTCTTTTGTTTACAAATTTTTAACAAACAAGCATCATTGGTACAAAAAATATATATATAAAGAGAGAGACAGAGAGAAATATGTTTGTTTGTCCTTTTCAGTGATTCAAACAAATGCATATAATAGCAAGATGAGCAAAGATGTATACCAGCATTTTGTGTCAACAAGCACACTGCTCAACCTCCATTATTTACAAAACTGCACATACTCTTTGGCTCTGTTTACTGTGATACTGATACAACATTAAAAAAAAAAAAATGTCAACTTGTCAACACTTCTGTTAGGTATAAAAAGTGAAACTCAAACCTGTGTGGGTGAGACTTTGATGTACGTACTCTACTCTCTCAGTTAAGATCAAGGCTCATGGAATTCTTAATCTACCAGCTGCAGGTTGTGGTAGCATGAGTGACGTCCATTTTAGTGGTCATTAATTCCCCTGTGAATTGCTAAAGAGAGAGACTGCACTCCCCATTAAACACCATACGGTTCATTTGGCTTGTGCTTTACCCAGACCATGCACTATTGTTCTTGTAAAACTCCCAACTAGTCTAAATGTTCTATTGTCACAACAAAGATTATCATTTTAAATGATTTAAGTTCTAGAATTCCAAAAAAAGTTTTTTTTAAAACATTTTAAGACATTTTAGACTAATTTACTCATTATTATAAACACGGTTCATCAGCTTTGCTACAGAGTCATATTGTGACTGTGGATATGTTTTATTTGACCCAAGGAGACATATTACTGACCAAAAAGGGATTGTGGTTTCACTTTTACTCTTTCCCCCTCCAACATTCTGTCTCTCTCTAGATGTGTGTGTTAGAGGGAAAGACAGAATCTATGTGTGTGTGTGAGTGAGTGTGATATGCTGAGGGTTGATTGGAGCAGTGTAGGGCAAAGTGAGAGAGAGGGAGATAGACCACTGATGACCAGAAGGCATGCACACACACTCACACACACACACACACACACACACACACACACACACACACACACACACACACACACACACACACACTGTCAGCACGTCGCCTATCCCTGACCATCACTGAAGCATGCCGGTCACCAGCTCAGCCCATTCCACAGAGAATCGCTTGAAGGGAACGCACGGACAGACATGTGGAACTTGTCATCTGCCAGTGACCCCCACCCCCCCACTCCATCCCCACTCCATCCTCACCGCGAGCCCACTACAACCCTTCCACCCCTTCATCCACTCACTCCATGTTCACTTCTTTTCTCCTCTTTTTCTCTCTGCCACCCCCTCTATCTCTCCATCCCTCCCTGCCCTGCATTTTTATGCCGTTCTGTCAGGTCGGTTTCCATGATTTAATGCTCGTGTTTGTTCCCCCGTGCAGTAAAATCTGGTTTGTAAGCATATTCACAGACCCACTCAGAAAAGCGATAAATTAAATCAACACCACATGCGGCATCCCGATATTACAAGACCACAGCATCAGGCTCTGGGTTTATGGCAGGACAAAACGCTGTCTACTAAATGATATAAAATAAATTCTTTCCAAATAATGCGCGCTGAGAGGGAAACCGCAGGGATGGCAGGTTGAAATCCGTGAGCCCGTCCCACGTGGGGTCATTACGGCTTTAGAGCAGGCTTATTAAACAACTAATGGGGAGGATTTTCTACAGATGATGGAGCTCACCGATGTTTGATCTGGAAGTCTGTGTGTAAGTCTGGGAGCGAGAGTGTGACTCTCTCTCTCCTGTGTGTGTGTGTGTGTGTGTGTGTGTGTGTGTGTGTGTGTGTGTGTGTGTGTGTGTGTGTGTGCGCGCACTGGAGTTTGAGAACACTTGATGCCCATGTCAGGGCCACTGAAGCCTCATGTACCCATATGATCATGCATGTAGTGTTAAAGGAAGGTTATGGTTTTGTATGCACTTGAATATCAGCTCTGTGAACATGGATTTTTTGTCCTTAGGGCCCATGCATCATACTAGTTTTGGTGTGTGGAGGTACAGTTGTACAGTTTGAGTCCACATAGAGATAGATGGGGAGATTGCTAAAGATACAGCACTTTATTTCTCGATCTGTAGAGTATGTCCCACTATGTGGAGTACATAACAAATTGTGCATGTAATTGTGCATGTAAGACCAGCTGATAGTCCAGGTTTAACCCAACTGCAGTACCAGGGGGACAAAAGACAAGTGTGACACATGGGAGATACATTATTTGGAGGAAAACAAAAAAGGAGAGATGCAGAGAGAAGATAGAGAAGAGAGGGAGAGAAGGAGAAAATAGAGAGTGAGAGGGAGAGAGAGAGAGAGATAGAGAGAGAGAGAGAGGGGAGAAGACGAGCAGGTGGGCAGAGTGATATCAAAGGCGGCAGGGCTCACTTGTTGACAGGAACTCCGATGGCCTGCAGGAAGAGCCACTGGCTGCAGTAATGCAGGTAGAGACGCACAAACCACATCAAAGCCACCAGCGGGATAATGAGGCCGAGCTGCAGCAGGCGCGCGCAGCAGTGCCGCCTCGGCGACAGACCCAGCTCACATGGCAACATGCGCAGGGCCAGACGGACGCGCTCTGACGCTGAGCCGCCGCATGGCAGGCCCACACCGCTGCCACTGCTGTTGCTATTAACGTCGCCACCGCAGGAGTGCTGGAGTCTGCACAGAGAATACACAGGGGAGAAAAAAAAAAGTCTCAAACACACACACACATGCAAACACACACAAACACACACACACACACACACACACACACACACACACACACACACACACAAACACACACACACAGCACTCATGAGTAAAGTATATGTACATTCTATACTGTCTGTACATGCATTTGCATACAGAGAAGTCAGAAGACAAACATACAAAGATACATCCATGGAAACACACACACACACACACACACACACACACACACACACACACACACACACACACACACACACACACACACACAATGTGGCAGCATAAACATGTAAACATATCAGATTTGTATTACCCTGCAAATATTGCTTTTAGTCTATCTATGTCTACATTTCTAGCACTGTGTTCAACCATTCTCTTTCATACAGAGAACACAGATGGTGTGAGAAGAGAGGGAGAAAGAGGGTACTAGAGCGAGGGTAGACAAGAGCGAGAGCATAATCACAGTCTCCACAGGACAAGTACTGTAATCTCTCGCTCGCTCTCCCTTACACACACACACACACACACACATACACACACGCGCACACATACACGCACAAACACACGGACTGTGACAGCATGCAACACAGAATTGAAGCAAACCAAACAAATAAACTAGCAAAAAAATAATAACCATGAGCGCTATTAGCTTAAAATCAAATCATTTTGCTTCAAAATGATTTAAATAATTGAAACAACTGGTGGGCCCTCACATCACATCACCTCAGATCAGTTCAGATCAGATCATGTCTAAAACTCTGGCACGGTCGACACAGGAAACTATCCTGCAGTACGAGTTATCAGCTGTTGTACACAAGTGCTGGAGCTGTTGAATTTGAGTGCAATTTGCAGAGGATTAACTCACAGGATGTTGCCGGCAATTTCTTACATCAAGCCACAATAAACTGAGGAGAGATGGCCCCTGGCCCCAGGAGGGAGAGACACTCTGAAGTGTTAAATTATTTGGACTTCTCAGGTTTCCCTAGAAGATAAACACCAGATCGCCTTAAGTTTTCATGTGTGAGGAGGAGGGAGGAGAGAGCCGCACCAAAGCTAGTGCTGGGTCTCTCCTTGCTCAGAAAAATTTTTTTTTGCAGTGTCAACAAGTTTGCTCTGCAGAGAAGAGAAATATTCACGGTCACAGACATTCTAGCAGCGCGGCAAGGACAACCTCAGCAGAAGTTTGTTCTACAGAGCGCAAGCAGAACTAAGCCATCTTATTTCTCCAAGTCCTATTAGTTCTGCTTCACCGGCATACCTCCAACAATCGGACAAATATGTATACCGTAGTACACTCTAAAGAGACTCAGCCAAGATCTTTCCTGCATTCATCGCCCATGATGGCAAACAGAGTGGTGCACTTACTTATTAAAACTAAGCTATGGAAGTTGTTTTTGAAACTGTTATTTAAAAGCACACCATGACCACAAAAGGTCATGTTTGGACAGCCAGGCTCACTGAACAGCCTGACTGCCTGCCTCGACTGGGTTCCAAGCATTATCTTATGTATATTCTGTGGTTTCTATGTAGGCGTTAGCCATCAACCAAATGCAAGACCCTGGGCCGTTGGGATGTCAATCATATGCCAGGACGAAGGTGGGCTGTGCCTCATAGTGAAATCCAGGGCAGAACACAGTGGATGGCTAGGTCAACCAAAGTTTTTGCGTTTCTGTGTTGATGTTTTGATAATGCTTTATTATGGAATGCTTAATGTGTCTTCATAGAATACTTTCAGCTTCAAGCAAGAAGGACTTGGTTTTGCCCTAGGAATATAAATGTGCCCTAGTGGTAGCAAATTGTTTTGCGCAGCCAATATGTCTAGTGATGAGCCATAGGGATGTGTGATTGATCACTTCTCTGTGGTGGGGGACCAAATACAATGGTCTATACGTGTAGAGAGTCATGGGAGGGCTATGTGGTTGTCTGAATCAGCCATGGTCTATCCTTTGCAGCCAGACTATACATTTTATGTTGGTTTTATAAAACCATTAATTTGCTTGTAAGGAGAGGCGGCCAGGCCATAGTGTTTGTATGGTAGTTTGGTTTGTATGCTAACTTCTGACGGTATCAGGGTGACAGTGCTTATACTTATGTCACCTCATTGTGGTTGTGTGTCTTCACATTCCTTTTGTTGATTCTAGGTAATTTTTGGAGGGCTGGTGTAGCCTCTTTCACCTCACCTTGGGCAGTATTCTCCCAGTTGCTTAAGTAAAAAAAAAAGTGTGCTTAGTACAGGCTGAATCGCTAGCCTGACACGCCAGACTATATCATAAGAATGTATAGTCTGAAGACCACTGATAGACTGTGCCTCAATGGAGGGGTGGGTGATTGCGTTGTCTTTCAAACTGCCTCTCCACGTAATAGGCTAGCGTTCCGGACAGTGGTACCAGCTGGTATATCAAACTTTTCCCGTAGCCCATCGGTAACACGGCAAAGACATCTTTTTTCAGAACGAAAGACTTCAGTGCATTTTCTTGTTTCACTTTCAAAGAAAATGACAAGTGCAATTCGTCCAAAACTAAAGCTAAAGACGATTCTCTATATACGCTCTGGTTTGAGCAGGACTGTCGTCATCGTACAAAGCCCGCCTTACGATTTCCTGTACACATACCGTGCGGTGATTGGTTATCCGCCGCCAGAGTCAGGATACAACGGGTTTCTATCAGGGGTCTCTAGACGTATCCGCTGTGCAAATTCAAATTTGCTACCGCTAGGGGTACGTCTAGAGTTCTAGGCTACTGAAACGCACGGGGCTGACCACTTTTTCGACCTACAGTAAGCACATGAGAGAATACCGGCCGTTGTGCAAAGTGAACACTTTCAATAGGCATACTGTACATTTACCTTCAAGGTGGTATAGGCACTTCAATTTCTATTTTCTGATTGGCTGCTAATAAATCTAGTTGGAGAAACTAAAGCCTGGGAAACCAGTAGAGTAGCCTGGCATAGTCCAGTATCAAAATACAATATTAAGTGGGGGCTGGCTATCTTAGAAATAGCATCTTAAATATCTTAGAGATAAGAACACTGAGGTAAAGAAGGCTTCTGAAGTTAGCGTACAGTCATTTTCAGGGCAGCGTCTAAACAGTTTGTTTGCTCAGGGATTCACTTTGTCCTCTTTGTCACCGAATGCCATAACGCAACTTGTTCCACACCACACAGCACAAAGCTCCTTTCTGCACATCTGCAAAAGTGAAATTACGCTGTCGACAAAAAGCCAACGTGTCAGAGACATGGGCAAGATGCTTCACTGTCACAGCATATAACGTAAAAATTGCCAAAGCCGAGCTGACTCTCATCTTTGTGTAATGAAGATATTGATGATGCATGAACGGAAAATCTTTTGAGCTGTCTCTGCAGCGGTCCTTCTCAATGAGATATGGATAACGTGATGTGAAATCTGTTATCACCACCAAATTGATTTCATCGTTGCACCTACAATTATAAATGTGTGTCTTAAAAGGAACAGAGGAGGGTGGGTGGGAAGAAAGGTGGGAGAGACAGAGAGAGGGAGAGAAAGAGAGAGATGAGAAGAGGGAAAGGGGGAGTTTGCAGTGAGTGAGCTTTGTCTCGTGGGCTGAATTTTCTGCACAGTATCACAACCTGTCCATTTAATGTGACAGCGAGTTCTTGCAGGGGCACATCTGAAGCGCTCATCAAAAACTCACAGGGAGCTGCCAAGACGTTTCAAGGCAACCTCATTTACAGTAAGCACCACCCGGATGTTGTTCACTGAAGTAGTTGCAAAACTGACAAACTAATGACGAAAAACGATGCGTTTAAAATCGCAAATAACCTTTAATCACCAGCTCTTATTTGATGTTTCTTCAAGACTCCCTTCATTCAGGGTGTGAGGTGAATATTATGTAAGGTAAAAACAAACCCCATGGATTTTTTCTCTCCAATTTAACATAAAATGAGCAACAAGCAGGGACATGTACTGTATTAAGCCTTGTAGATGGCATGAGTAATAACTGCAGAGTGAGTGAGGTGATGGTGTTGCCTTTAAAGCTGATTTATGTGAAGACAGCTCCAGGGGAAAAAGAGCAAAAGGTAACCCTGGGAAATATTTTCGCCTTCGGTTAAAGGCTCTAAATCTGGGGCCACTTAAAGACTGGACTTATCCTTTATTTTGAGGATTAAGTTATTTGCTGTCACTTTCCCCCCCTCCCTTATATTCAGGCCAAAGGCATTGTTTTGTAAATGCGCCAAAACCATTTTTTTTTTTTTTTAAACCCTGCCGTCAAAGAATGGATTCTATCTCAGAATCCTGAACAAAAAGGAGAGCAAAGAGGGGGTGAGGGGGGATTGGTCTTCATTTTACAGAGCAAGCCGGAATGTTTGTGTTTCTCCTCAAAAAGTCATGTGACTCTATGTCAATAATCAGAATGTGATAGATTTGCACAGCCAAGCAAAGATGGGAGTATGAAAACAAGCAGAAGATATAATAACTTTGAGGTTTATAGTTCAGCACTAGAGTTGGCAGGACATGAAGGGAACTGGTTTTGCTTTCAATTTCCAAAGATTTGACTTGAGTTATGAGACTGTATGGCTAATTTTGAATGGAAAAAATATAGCATAAATGTTTAAACGCTTTTCAGTTCCATGCCATAGATGACATGTAGGCTATTGCTTCTTGAGACATAGTCAAGAGAACAATGTACATAAAACTTTATATGACAGGAAGACAAGAACAATACAGTTAGATTGTTTTAAATCACGCAAGATACCTTAGTCTACTGACATCTTACACAGTGACTTAAATGCACAAGATTAAAAAGTAGACAGAATATGAGTACTGTTCATGACCCAACACAAAAGCTTTCATGCTGTACTGAGGAGGCTTTCAGTGCACAAATTAATGGCAAACACCTTCAAAGGGAGCAAGAGCAAGAATCTTGACAACGTGTCTCTAAATAGCGAATAAAGTAGCATTGCAGAAGAGAGGTACTGTATCTCTCTGACTGTCTTTATTTCCTCTTAGAGGTGTGTGTCAGGAATGTCAGGAAGCCAGTCACATGATGGGTAAAAAGCAGCCCTCTGATTTTTGTGATTGATGGTAAATCGCAGGATTAGCAATATCACAGTGTATGCCTTCTTCATTGCGCCACGTTTTTTCCCGCCAAGCCATATCTAAGGAGCACGTTCAACTTCAAGGCAGCCTTCATAGGCCTTCGTAGCACAACTCTACCTCAAGCCTTTGAAGTGAGACAAGCCATAGCTGTTTCTTCGACAAGCTGACGGCCTTTTTTGTTAAGGGTTGTCACTGTGAGAGAAGGTGAGTACACATGCTGCTGCTTTTACATGCAGCGTGCTGCTTGCACCTCAGAAAGGCATTCTTCGTACTGAGACATAGGCTACAGATCCCGGCAAAATAAAACGCTTTAAGAGAGAGCGAGAGAGAAAAAAAATAAATAGATAATGTGTTTGGGACCAGGGAAGCTGCGATTGTTGATTTCTCCTGCATGTGCAACTTCACGCTTCAGTTGCGACAACAACAGCTCACGATTAGCATACAGGGAGAGGCAGAAAAAAGAAAAATGTGGTCTATAATGGAATGGAGTAGGCCAAATAATGTTGTCCTAGTGCTTTAAATATGTGTGCCACTGTTTTCACTATCCAATAAGTTAATACCATCGAAGACAAACTAATGGTAATTTAATTAACTCCACAAAATGGTTTATAATTTCATACCATGAAAAAAAAAAAAAACCTGGTGAAAACATTGGTATTACTGTTACGGTTAGCACTGTTCCCACTAGATAATTTCTTTTGCACTGAAGCCATCTGCACAGTGGAAACACATGAATGGCCCTGATGTCTGTATAACTCTAGAGAGGGGTTTGGGAAAACAGAGTCAAGTGAAGGGATGGGGAAATGGGGGGTGGAGAGAAGGTGGGGTGGAATAACGCTAGGGCGGTGGGGGTTAAGAAACTACAACCAAGTGGTGTGGGGTCCTTTAGTGGAAACCATGTCATTCCACTGGAGCGAGGCGCAGTGGAAAAACCTGACCTTCCCAAGCCTACTGTTGATTAACTAAGGACAACGCTAGCAAGAGCCAGAGTACCATCACTGAATGAAAGTGCTTTTGTCCTCACAACCAGAGAGAAGGGTTCTGTTTTTTTTTAGGGAAGCTCTTTTTTTTTGTCAGAGCCCCTGATGCTTTTGTTCACAGCACTAATGAGAGCTTGGATAGTGATGTGCACCCTGGAAATATCACGTGACGGTTTTACATTAATTATCTTAGCTTTAACAGTTAACACCTGTAGAAACAGGTCTACTACTGGCTGACGGAAAGCTGTTACACTGGGGGGGTAAAAAGCTTGGCTGTGGGCTAACAGCTCACCCTGGGAGGTCAAACTTAAAACAGGATGTGCTGAAAACTTACGATTTGAAAGAAATTACTTGACTTCTTTCTCCAAATGCATATTAAAAGATAATCATATGCCCAGGTTCTGATATTTTGCGAAAAACACCCCTTGGGGCTGTGTAAAGTAGAACAGGCTGGGACCCCCTAAAGGTTTGAGTAATTGGGTGATTGGATATCATTCACTTGCACTTATGAAATGGGCTAACATGTTTTTGGAGTCCTTAAAAATTCTTCAGATTTAGCTCTCTTTTTTTGTGCACCCTTTTTCCGAGCCAGCCATTACCCTAACATCTAGGGGTTTTTTTTTATAACAAGCAGCCCATTTTACATGATGCTGGCACAGTAGAGATCCACGTAAATGAGTTTCATTGAGAAAATGGGAAAGCAGTAGGTATTTGGGGTATAGTAAAAGAGAATTATAGCACAGTGAGTCAGCGGTCGAATTGGAATACATCACATAATTAGAATACTAATGTTGCGCTGCCAAATTATCAGAATTATTTGCAGCTGAGAGAGGATGAGGAGATGGGAGCCGAAGCTCTCTAACCTAATCAAAAAGTAGTGAAAAAAAAAAAAAAAAAAACGTGTTCCACTTAATTAGCGTCCCTTGTTTGACTAATGGCTGACTGCCTCGTTTTTTAATACAGCGCAGCTCTTACATGTGAAGCAAGTGTAGGAGTCCCCGTAAAACAATGAGTCGTAATGTTGGTCTGGATGGGCAGAGTGAGAAGAGGTGCTGCGCTACTCAGCAGAGTTCCCCCCACAGCGAACATTTTTTTTTTTTTTTCTTTTTTTTTTTTGGATCAGGGTGGGGGAGACGGAGGGGATGGATTTCATGAGAACGGGCTGGAGGTTTTTGTGTACGTGAGGTAGCTGTTTAAATCAGTGCAACATGTGGCCGTTTTTATGGACTGCGTGTACTCAGCACTGACTAAAACATGCAAATGGCAGGTCCCGCAGTGATTAATAAATGCAATGGAAACACTGGGATTTTTGTCAGGGCACCTGGGATTCACAAAAACCCAGCCTGAAAAACAGGCAGTTATGAGCAGGTTGCTTTTCCATAACCTAAGTGTTCCTCTGACCTTTAAGAACAAATCCAATGTTTCGCAGCACGATATTTCAGAGTGTAATGGCCTACTGATTAAGTAAAGGAAACAAGTAATCACAAACGCTCGGTGGAAATCCTCCAGAGTGAAATGTATGGAGAGCTGAAAGCACAACCATTAGGGTTAATGCTGGAATCCAACAGCTTTCATTCATGGGAGCTTGTCTTGTCACTGGAACGATGAATGACACCAATGTAGAGCCTGCCATTCAAACGCACACGCCTGCAGCTGTGAAGTCCAGGCCAAGACACACACTCTACACACACCTGCATGTGTGTACGCTGTGTTTGCATAGAAGCACACACACACACAGACATGCACACACACATGCACACACACATATACACGAGTGCACACATACATACCCACACGTGTTAATAAACTCACAGATAAACCCTGCCCACAACCACATACATACTTGCACATGAGCCAACTTCGCAAACACAAACACTCCCACCCCCACATGTACACACAAGCACAAACAAACACACACACGCACACATGCGCGCATAATTTTTCACACCCCCCCCCCCCACACACACACACACACACACACACACACACACTAGTGGCGTCCCGGTGGAGGTGTTGTGGTGTCAAAGACCCGTCATTCTGCTCGTCTCATCCCCACTGCTCTGTGTGGGCAGGGGAGAAAGCACCAGCCGAGCGGCTCTCCAGCCTTCAATCAGAGGCCCCCACGCCGCGGCAGGCTTCTCCTCAAGAGCTGATGCCGTCTTGCCCAGGCACTATGGGGCCCCGGAGCCCACCGGGGCCTCCAGAGAGCCACTCAGATACGGCAACGTCCACCGGGAACTCTGCATTGCCCCGAGGAGGAATCGCTGATGAGATGCAGCCTGCCAGCTTAACAAGAGGGGAGTTAAGGCGGAGTAAAAAAAGAAAAGAAAAAGAGGAACGGACTCTGTAACACGTCTGCTTTTTAAAATAAAAACCCGGAAAAAAAAGAGAAGAGAACTGTAATGTGTCCTAGTACGAAGCTACTTGAGTCAATCTACCAATGCGTGTTTAGACAGATGCTCAGAGATTTGTGCAGAGATATGGTCTGTTTTTTTTTTTTATGCTGGCAAACAATGCAAAAAAAGATACATAAATAAGAATTGTTGGAATAAGCCACATAATAGAATAAAGAGGAGATTGTGGCAAGACATTAGAGGCTTGGGGAATGAATACCAATCGTTAAGGGCAAGCAGCAACAAGCAAGGTTACAGAGCAATCAGTTTGGCATAACACAACTACAACCACACGAGTTGTGCAAATGAAAAATCGAAAACGCTAATGTGATAAAAATATGTATTTTGACAGACACTTCTACAATCCCAAAAAACTAATTTGCATAAAATCGCTTTTTCTGGCCTGTCAACTATATAACTGTTCTGTTTATGCTTGAGAATAACACTCCAGTCCTTCTATCAATCACTACTGTGTTCTCAAGCAATATTGTTTTTTTTTTTTTTTGAATAAAATTAAGAATAAAATCATATTTATCACTCCCACATTGGCACAACTACCCACAGTGATGTCTAATATTAAATAGTTTAAAACGACGGACGGAACCAGAGGCCATGTTCAGCACTTTGTGATGAGGGCAGGCGAGGAGCAGCACAGCAAACTAACCTCTGCCCCCGTGGCTGACCTCTCGACTGCAGCGGGCACAGCTCTCGTCCAGAGAGTGCGGAGCGAGGGCTGTGGGAAACGCGGTGCACACATCTAACAGGCCAGGCCCTGCGCGGGATCTCACGTCGCCCACCTCAACCCGGGCCAACCAACAACAGCGGCATGGGGGCCAGGAGGCTCACAGACGGGGGAAGCTGACAGCTCCCATTTCCTTGAAGTGGGTGTGTGTTTGTGGTGACCTAGGAGAGGTGAGGCCAGCACATGAGTCGCTTAGTGTTTTCTTTTTTTTCTTTCTTTCTTTCTTTTTTTTTTTAAATATGTATTTCAGGGGTCCTCATGGGGGCCATGGGGGGCTGGGCTCACACTTCTCTTCCTGCCTCTCAGCACAGGAAATGGCCCCGGGAGCTTGCCGCTGACCAGCGGCACCTTTAACCACAGCTATGCTGAGAATTACATCAGAATTGATTGACCCCTGCTAAGATTGTGGCGCGGTTTCGCTCCACACTGCCTGGGCTGGTTGGGTTTTGAAGGGAGCTGGCTGGCTGGTTGACTGGCTTGGCTGGGCAGCGGTTCTCGTTTCAGGTGTTTTTGTTTATCGAGGCTATGAACTGGGCTGGTGTTCTGGGGTCCTGGGAGCTGCTCTGCGGAGCTTTTCCTCCAGTTTAATACTAGACAAAACATCCTAGGAGTGGGATTTCAGTCACATTGCACAGCCGTGACATGATTCGATACACCTACATAATGCTTCTTGATTTCATGGTAAACCTGCAAAAACACATATTATGCACTTGTTGCATGGCCTATCTGAGACTAGAATATTTACATAGCTCTTAAAAGGCACTGAGTGACAAAGGGGTGAATTAAGGAGTTGATTACGAGCAGAAGATGCCAAGTAGGAGTACTAAGAGAAAATATAGGTCACAGTGTTCTGAATGACTTCATTTGGGATGGACTGAAATGTTTTTCTTTTTTATTTATCTATCTTTTTTTTAGCTTGGACACATTGACACAAGCTGACATTTAGAGTGTCTGATGTCTTACAGACAACGTAGATAAGGGGCGTTTACAGTGGAGAGTTTGAAAAAGTAGAAATTTGTTACTAACCTTGTCTTCATTACTTACATGATTATAAACACCCTTCCAGATTTCTTAGGAAAAAAACATGTTAATTGTATTTTCTGGTGCTCTTAATTATTCATGGAAAAAATAAACATAAATGATGAAACTGAAGATGGCAGAGGAACACTTCTCCCAGACTTGGTATTTCCACAATTTAGTAAATACAGTTGTCATAGATACAGACAGACAAAAATAAGACTAAGAAAAGAAAAAAAAAAAAAAACACACAGCAGAAACAAAAACAGAAAATACAGACCAATTCACAAACGGCATGTAAAATTAGCCTAACCTCTTTAAAGGCAAGGCAGAAGTAGAGCATGTGTCTTAATATAAAAGTGCTTTTCTCACTTTTGAAAGTGTAAAATGAGTGTGGAGATTCTGGCAACATCAGCCGGCCTCTGGAGGCAAAGGGGGGCTGCCACAGTCTGTCTTATCTTTGCCGTTTTCTTTTTATAACAAGAAAAGTCACAGATATAATTGATATGAGATTTAGGGGGTACATTTCAGTGTAATTAGAGTCTTGATAATTGGGCTAATTAGACCTAATTGTTATGTGAGAGTGAGTTTGATTAAAACAGGTTTCCCCAAAACGAAAGGGGGAAAAATTATTTAGTTGGGTAACATTGCTGAAATACACACACACACACACACACACACACACACACACACACACACACACACACACACACACACACACACACACACATAGAGGCATGTGGGCATCATGCAGTTGTCTAATTAATGACTAAACATGTACAAACAGAGAGGCTTGATCATAACACTGACGTCGATGTTCAGTTGAGATTGTTAACAGCAAATGACACAGTGCTTGAGTTATATTACTGCATGCCTGTGAACGATTCTTGCCCTCTTTTTTCTAGTTTTTAATGGCATTATTAAGCACATACGTGTAAGGGGCCTATTCGTTTATTTTTGGATTGGCTGAATGTTTCAGTTAGATACTGTACCATCAAAGAGCCAATTAAATCAAGGCAAACTGGAGCACATAATAAGTTATATCTAAATAACGATGGGCATAAATTAAAACTTAACTTTTATTGCCGGAGATTAAAAGCCTAACCCTTTCTTTAATGAAGACTTTAATATTCTATAATATGTCATGCAAGGGCCAGCGTGTGTGTGATGACTAAAAGGATGGATTCCTCATCGGTGAATCACCTGACAAATAGGACTGCAGATGAACCACAGAGGCATACAGTACACTTAGCCTACCCTGCAACAGAACCAACGGTTATCTTGGGATAAGTATTTGTATGGGGAAGACAGCCAGATAGATAGACTTATTCAGAGTCCAGAATGGAAATCTGAAGTATGCGGTTTTGCTTTGTACTGATATGAAAGGCAAATTTAATTTGTTGAAAGTTGATTGAACATTATCTAAGGGAATTAAAAAAAAAAAAAAAAAAAAAAAACTGACAGTAACTGTCAAAGGTTGATTCAAATAATATACTGCTGTTGTGAAACATTTGTGGTACCTTTGTTATTTCAAAGTTTACAGGTACTTTCTATTCAGTGACACTGTAATATTGGTATGCTTTACTGTAGGACCTATTTTATTTAATAGTATGAGCTTGGTGTACTTAGATATTAACGACAATGCCTGCTACAATGTATGTATGTACTTAAGGGTAATGTTTGGGTAAAGTTTTCTTTCATTTTCGCTCAACTGAATGTGACTTTGAAAGTGTACATAGACACTGCATGTATGTGTGTGTGTGTGTGTGTGTGTGTGTGTGTGTGTGTGTGTGTGTGTGTGTGTGTGTGTGTATGAAAGAGAGCAAGACTACTGCAAAGCTCCAAATTGGACCTCAATCTTCTTTTTTGGGCTTTGATTTTTCCTGCTTACATGGCTCAGAAAAAGGTGGCTAGGACTGCACTCACAGACATCAAATGAGAGGTATGAGGTCAGAATATGGCTTTCATGTCTCCTTCAAACAGATACCAACAGTCAGGGAGAAGCTCATCAAATCATTTCTGGTGATGTTTTTTTTCTATTATTATTATTCTTTTTCTTCTTTTTTTATTTTACTCTCAATGTGTTTTTCAATTCCTACTGCAATTGACCGCCATTGTCAATACTTGCACTTTAGAGCATTGTGTTTTTCTTTGAAATTGTAATTTATGGTCTACGGTTATTAACGTGCTGCGAATGTTTTGGGAAGCTGCGTTTGAGGTTAGCAACCAACAGTTCAGTTTTTGATATGTAAATCTGGGAAGGGATAAAATGTGTGGAACATAATCAAGCTCAGAGAAAGGGGGAAGGACTACGCAGGCTCTGCCCTATCCTGATAAACTTCAAAATATCAAACGCTATTCATGTTCTGTGCATTGTGAGAAGCAGACAGTGTTCAATGTCTCTTCATAAATAAGTATGATGCCGGGAGCCTTTTATCGTTTTCACTTTGTGTTACGCATGGTTTACCACTATATGCTGTGGGAGCTTCTGCTATGAATCTAGTTTTTCAGAAGGAGTGTATTAATTATCTATGAATTATTATGTGAGGCTTCAATATGTTTTATTTTTTTCCCCCTATTTTTTATTTTTTGCGTTCACAAAAAAATGTTTGAAGAAAAGGATTTGGCCTATTCACTCTATTTGCTTAAGGATTTCTGGGCTCCAAAAAAAAAAGGGTAAACTTTCAAAAGTGTGTTATACAGGAGAACCTTAAGTGAACCTATCTGTCATAATGTTTTTTTTTCCAGTCCCCAAAAACAAAAATACAATGTGGACACATCAACAAAACTATGTCCACAAATAGTTTTATGTATGTATGTATGTATGTATGTATGTACAATATACATGCATATAAGTATATAGACAGTACATACATACATGTATGAGTATGTATGTAGGCCTACAGTATGTATGTATATGTATGTATGTTTGTTTGTAATGTATGCATAAAGATCACTCATACTTATAGTCAAATAAGCGGTCAGTTCATGTCCTCAAAAATCACAGCACCCTAGCCATCCACCTGAACCATGAATAGCACCTAACCTAGAATATACTGTATGTGAACACTGGTTTAAAATACAACCAGTACTACCAGTATTATTACAATAACTGAGGCACCAGGTAACAATAAAGATTATTCTCTGTCATAATATACCAAATGCATACAATATTGCTACTGGGATGGGGCACTGACCACTGAGACCACTGAGGGATGAATGACACTTTACTTCTTGTCTACATATTCTGTATGTAGACCTCTGAGCTCTCTCTGGCTGTGTTATGCTGTGATGTGCAGTACAGTGCAGTGCAGTGCATGGAGCAGTGAAAACAAAGCCTTCTCATCAATGAGGCAGCTCAGTCTCAAGTGATTCTCTAGATGGCAGTAATATCCCTCAATCACTGTAATATAACTCTGAGAATGAGCGTAACAGTGTAAGGGGGGGAGACTCCAGCAAGCTCACAGGGAAAGACAGAGGGAAGGAGGGGAGGGATAGAGGGCGAGAGAGAGAGAGAGAGACAGAGAGAGAGAGAGAGAGAGAGAGAGACAGAGGCGGGGGGAGAGACAGAGGAAGATAGATAAATAGATAGAGAGAGAGAGGGGGGACAAGGTAGAGAGAAAGAGAGAGACCCAAGGCAAAGGTAGAGAGAGAGAGAGAGAGAGAGAGAGAGAGAGAGAGAGAGAGAGAGAGAAAGGGGGGGCAAATATGTGAGAGAATCAAACACAGGTAGCGAGAGAAATGTAGGGGGAGGAGATAAAGTGAGAAATGTGGGGATAATTTCATCTGAGGTTAATGCTTCATATTACACAGAGGGGGGGCATGTTACTTGTCCAGCATTTGGACCCTAACTGTACCCAGGGCCAGAAGAAGGAGCACATACAAAAACACACACACACACGCACATATATAAACAAACACACACAAACACACACACATACACACGCACATGCACACACACAAAAACTGTGCACACGCGAATGCACACACACACACACACACACACACACACACACACACACACACACACACACACACACACACACACACACACACACACACACACACACACACACACACACTATCTACGGCTGGACCACAACAACACACTGGCGATGCTGAAATAATAAAAAAAAAACATCCAAAATCCAACATTAAGGGTATGATCTAAAGTTGCACACTTCTGTCCGATGAAAGTGTCTTCAATGCCAAACATGTTGTCAGACGCAAGACATAAATCTGCAGTTTATAAATAACTATCCTGCCGAGACTGGGCCTCCACTGTAAACAAATGAGTATGGATACAGTTACAAGATATGGAGTGAACTTGATGCAAATTTAACAGAATGTCAAATCACTCCTGAGTCAACTGTATTTGGTGATAACCTTGATGCTGTTAATCACCCAATACGGGTTTGTGTGTGTTTCAATATGAAAATGTTTTCATAGATTTTCAACTTGTTTCTTTAAAAAACTGTAATGGAATGTTCATATTTCTTATTTTTTCAAAACAGACAATAGTATTAACATATTTAAAACAACCAAAAATCTAAAAAATAATATGTTGTATTTTCATGTCTGTATGTTTCTTTTTTTGTATATTGTCACAGGCACTAAGGGTGTTGCTGCATGGTGTATATTCTAAACAGGGCTTACCTGATTTGTTATACTGTGTTATGGTCTATTTCTATAGTTTTACTCCCCACTACTACAAACTGCAGTGAATGACAGTGTCAAACGCAGTGATAATAACTAATTTAGCTGATTAACTAATTAACTAATTTTCAGTAGTGGGCATTCACAGGGAAAAGGCAATTATCAGCATAACAAAATGCTATGTGTTGCCTCTGTTTATATTACAGTAAATGGCTTTAGATAGGACACTGAATCAAAATCCAGCAACACCTCCATTATCTCAAACAGACAATAACAAATGAAGTATATAAAGCTATATCTAAATATATCTAAACAGACAATACTGTATATTATATATATTAAAATTGTACAGACAATGATTATTTGTCAATATTTGATTGTTAAATAAATAAAGCCCTTCTAATACTTCCAATAACTCTTCAATCATTTAGATAAATAGCCATAACACCCTCAAACAAACACAACATTCCATACAACAGTAAACATGCATACGCATGCACAAAAAAAGATAAACAATGACAGATAAACACGAAGAACCTCACAGAAAACTTGAGAAGAGTTTGATTCATAAACACATAAAACATGCCACACAAACATGTCAAGTAAATAAGGCTTTGTGATGGTACTGCCAAAAGAGGACTCACACGCACACACCCACACCCACACCCACACACACACACATAAACAAACACACACACACACACACACACACACACACACACACACACTCATATACACAAACATAGACATACACTCATACACACACACACACACGACAAACATACACACTCACACACACACACACACACACACACACACACACACACACGGATAGAAGGGGCCTCACACCAGGATAAAGTTGATAATGAGTTGTGCGACTCACTGCAGGGAGAACGTGTACTCCTCCAGCTCCTCGGTGACGAGTCTCCAGTGCGCCTCCTGCTTGCGTGGCTGCAGCGCGGGAGGCTGGAGCTGGAGCTGGGGAGGAGGATGAGGAGGTGGAGGTGCAGCAGGAGGAGGAGGAGGAGGAGGAGGAGGAAGCACTGGGCTCCCTCTCCGACTGGGGCTCCAGCTATTTATCTTGTTGATTGGCTTCTTCTGTTTCATGCCCTGGAAAATCGGGGGAGACATACACAGAGTCTCAAACACACATATCGTACAGTATACACACACACACACACACACACACACACACACACACACACACACACACACACACACACACATACATACACACAGGCTCAGACACACAGATGAAAACACAGAGAGAGAGAAAGGCACACGTGCGCATACACACACACACACACACACACACACACACACACACACACACACACACACACACACACATACGCTTGGATGTCGTTTGTAATCAAAGCAGGAAGCGCCTCGTTCGCGATTCATCAGGGGGGAAGCATGGTGACAGTGCACGACACCCGGCCCTCATCGTTCAAACACATCTGTACACACACACACACACACACACACACACACACACACACACACACACAACACACAATAACACACACTCAATCACAGAAATATACACACGCGTAGATGCATACATACACACACACACAAACACACACACACACAAACTCAAGCTTAACACAATCATCACAGAGAGACGGATGACACTCAAATTACACCCAAACGTCTAATCAAAGCTCCAGTAGAGAGGGAAAGAGAGCATGCAAGGTAGTGTGGAGGGGTTTGTGTGTGTGTGTGTGTGTGTGTGTGTGTGTGTGTGTGTGTGTGTGTGTGTGTGTGTGCGAGGAGGGGCGGGGGTAAGCGGGGGTGAGAGAGAGAGAGAGAGAGAGAGAGAGAGAGAGAGAGAGAGAGAGAGAGAGAGAGTGATGTGTCGGGTGTTTAACCGTGCGATATGGTTCATTTCGGCAGACAGGGCTGATGCGCGCGAGGAGTCATTTGCTGTCATAAACGGCAGCCAGACGCACCGAGTCAGGAAGTGGCTTTTAAATATTTCACACAAGCACTTGGGCTGCTTCTGCCACCACTGCCACCTCCACCACCTCCGCCACCACCACCACCGTGGCTGCTGATATTATTTGTTAAGCCGCCAACGTGCTAACAGCTTGCTCAGCCGCGTCCTGTCGAGTGCTCCGACATGCCCTTGGGTGGGCTTAGGCCGCCGCTGTGCTATAAGTTGTGAGATCCTTCGTGCTTATACATGTTAATGAGTTTCCCGTAGTTTGAAAGCACGCTTTATCTCGCCATGCCCCTCTACCTCTCGCTACCTCTCTCTCTCTCTCTCTATTGCTCTCTCTCTCTCTCACTCGCTTGGCCTCCCACCCTCACAACTCTGCCCCTCTCTCCCTCTCTCTCTCTCTCTTGCTCTTTCTTTTCCCCCACCTGAAAAACTAACCCGGCTCTGGATGTAGTAAATACAGCTGAATAAAATAAGGCGGCCATCGTTCCATTTCCTTCAGCGTACGCGCGTGCGTGCACACACACACACACACACACACACACACACACACACAAACGCATACACACTACGCCACCTTGGCCTAAAGATAATGTGGATTTTCAGAATGATGGCGGTCATTAAAAAAAGATAAAGCAGACAGGGCAAAAGAGAAATAGACACAGGAGGCCCCAGAAAGGAAGAAAAACAGGGGAAATATAAACCAGCGGTGTTCTTCACGGCTCCCCCAATCACCCCCCTTGACAATAAATTTATGGGGGGATATCTTAAGGAGGAGATTTTCCAATGTGATTTTCAGGGAGCCTCTAGGGGGGGGTGGTCAGTGAGAGAGAGAGAGAGAGAGAGAGAGAGAGAGAGAGAGAGAGAGAGAGAGAGAGAGGTGGAAAGAAAAGAATACATTTTAATTAACCCTCCCCAGCAGGTCTAGTCATCCTGGAAGCCCTGCGAGGAAGGAGTTTTCCTGTGCACCCTGGTCAGGGCAGGTTAGAGATCATGGCGTTTAATCATTAGACAAGTGCCTGACGCCATGCTGGTCTCACGTCCCTATGACGACTGCGAGCGGACTGAGGTCTAGCACTAGGGTGGCCCGTGGGCAGATATGGAGGTCTGGATAAATTAAGTTTGGACTTGATACAGTTACAGTAAACGGCTCTTACAAAAAAAAAAAAAAAAAAAAAAAGAAAGAAAGAAAGAAAGAAACATCTGTGTTTTTTGATGTTCATTTCAGAGTGTGTGTGTGAGTTTCAGAGTGTTGAGAGTGTATGAGTGTGTGAGAGTGTGTATGAGCGTTCTGCCATAGATGCTAGGCGAGACATGCTGTTGAGCAGGCAAAAGCTAAGGGGATGCCTGGGAGTGTGAGTACAAGGTGTGTTATACGTGTTCTTGGGTGTATGTTGTGTATGCGTGGGGGAGGGGAGTTTGAGTGGTGTTGTGATTATGTGTGTATGTGTGTATGTGTATATGTGTGTATGTGTGTGTGTGTGTGTGTGTGTGTGTCGGGGGGGGGGGGGGTATTTAGTTATATGGACAATGAAGTGTTTTAGGCCATAGTGTGTGGGCACAGTGTATGATGGTGGCTTAAAATACAATATCAGCAGTGAGGAGAGGAAGAGGAGGACCAGAAGAAGAAGAACATGTGGCATGTTGTGCAATTACCACTTCAAAGTGTGGCAGGTAACGCAAGGGCCTCTGATTAATTTAGCTCAAGTCCTGCCGAGCACAGGAAGAGGTGTGGTATGTACAAGGCAAGACTGACAGAGATTGGTTGTGTTTGTGTGTGTGTGTGTGTGTGTGTGTGTGTGTGTGTGTGTGTGTGTGTGTGTGTGTGTGTGTGTGTGTGTGTGTGTGTGTGTGTGTGTGTGTGTGAGAGAGAGAGAGAGAGAGAGAGAGAGAGAGAGAGAGAGAGAGAGGAGGCTGAGACACATAGCGGATAGGAGAGGTTTTTGCTGGCATTGCTGATTTCACAGAATTTGAGCTGCTTTGGCATGTCAAGCAGATCAGAAATGGCTTTGAAGACTGAAAAATACCTGTTAGTGTGAAATGTATTTTGACAAATCTCAGATAATAACGAGAGGGGAGGTGGATAGGACAGGGGTAGGAGGTGGTAGTTGTGGGGTGGGAGGGGAGGGGGCTAAGGAGGGAGTCCCATTTCCAAGGCCCAACTGTTTCCTAAATCACATTGTTACCTTGTGCAGCGTTCCAGGCTTGGCTTTGGCTGTGAAGGGATCACTTTTCTCCTCTGAACGCCCAGGGATTGGGAGTATTCCAGAGGAATTCTTCCCTGGAATGAATGGAGTGGGGGAAAAATGATCTGTGTTTGTTACATACAGTGAAATCAATTAGTAAATTTTCCAAAAAAAAAAAAACCTTTCACTTACAAATAATTTACAAAAGATGTCCAAATAAACAAACAACTTAGATAAGAATTATTAAATTATCGCAAAAATGTCGTACGGCCTACTGTATGTATTCCTGAGAATCTTTGAGATGCAAACTGGACCATAGATTTTCAAGCACTATTGACAAACAATACAAACACAACCCAAATGTGTGACTAAAGCTTATTTAATGTTTTTAGTAGCTAACCCAGGGCCGGTTCTAGGCTTTTTTGGTGCCCTAGGCCAGATTTGAGTCCCCCCCCCCCCCACCCCACCCCCTAGCACAATACAGTATACCTCATTGGATTGGTCAGACCAGAGCTGACCACATCATTTTCCTTTGCTCTGTGCCCCGATGCTCATTGTATTAAGTAACTTGTCTACTTTAGGAAATAACCTGGGTTTTGAGTTAATTTACAGAACTGCCTTTCAGTAGACCAGTGCACATGCAATCAGCACATGCCAATCAGCACAAGCCATATCTCATCGATAAGACACTAGAAAGTACAACATTGGCCCTTTTCCCCTGGACCATTGCGGTACCTACTCTACTCTACTTCACTCGCTTTTTGTGAATTTCCATTGGGAGTTGTACTTAATTCCCATTACAATTTTTCATACCTGCTATGGCCAGGTTTTATTCGTGCTGAGCCGATACTAAAACATCATATGACCAGCCTGGCGGTCACTGATTAGTCCAAGAGAGCCATCACAAGCAGCAAGAGTCACTGTTTAAATACTGTCTGGTGAACTTTGAAAGCTGTTTGACTATTCCTTGTCAAATAAAATATTCCAAACCATGAATCTCAACTCCTCTGCTCCTTTTGAGAACACTGTGCCATTGTTTAAAAAAAATCATATTGTTGGTTATAATAGCATATTTAACCTGCAACCGTGAACAAAGATAGGGAATGACACCGCAAGGTAGTTATGCTAAATTTGAAATGCTACTTTAGGCTGCTATCTTCTACTACCAGCCTCTTAAAGTTGGACATAATAAGACATTAACATGGAAACCATGGCCTATTAAGTTGAACATGCTAACTTTTAGGTCTCCAGTACACTATGGGAGAAATAGAAAGAAAGATACAGATGTGAAGATAGATGAGAGTTTGGACTAGTTTAATTTCCCCCTCATCCTACCAACCACTGCCATGCTGATTTGGCCTACCTAATGTAATGGAAATGTAGTGGACCTGATAACAAAACTGAGCAGAGTAAGGTAGAGGAGGTGCTTTGCATGGAAAATAGCGCAAAATGTCTACACAAAGTAGGCCTAAACAGTTTATGTATGAGAACCTGGGTATACTTTTAGAAGATGAAAATAACAGTTTTCGTACGGGAAACGCAAAGGACCTGGTCCAAAAAACTGAGCAGAGTAGGGAAGAGTAGAGTAGGCACTTTGTATGGAAAACCGCAGCCTACACAGTATATGTCTGAGAAGCTGTAAATAGTTTCAGAAGATGATAATAACATCTTTTGAATGCATTTTGTTGATTTGTGAAACTCCCTCCCTACTCCAGGCACAGGGTGGTGATGCATGGGAGTGGCTGGCACAGGTAAATCAGTTCCAGTGAACTGTCTGAAGATTTCACATAAAAAGAAAACAACCAGGATGAAGACGCACATATTACCATCTTTCTGTGTGGGGTGACGAAACTTTCACAACACATGCACTCATTCACTCACTTACACACACACACACACACATTGCATCTCTCTCTCTCCCCTCTGTTTCTCTCTCTCTCTCTATCTCACACACGCACACACATCCACACACAATCTCTCAGTCCAACCTCTTCTGGCTTCCGATCGCTCTAATGCACGCAATTAGACATGATGAAAAATCGAAAAAGAAATTAAATTTAGTTGTAATACATTTCTTCATTCTTCTTTCCTTTTGGAAAATTACTTTTGAAGTGTTTTTCTCTTCCCCTTTCTCCCTCCTTCTCTCTTTCTCTCTCTCTCTTTCTCTCTTCCTCGTTCTCTCTCTCACTCACTCACACACACTCTCTCTCTTTTGCTTCCTGTAATTTAAATGGTAAGCTGCCAGATGTGTGTCTCATGCTTGAAGAGCCGGGGTTTTGCATTATTTAGCATATTAACATTCACAGAATTTAAAAAAGGCTTCCTGCCTTGCCTCAAGCGTCTAATTAAGTAAACCTTAGCTTGATACATGTAAAAATTTCACGACGAGAAACTTTTTTCATTGCATTTTTTCCCCTCCTCCTCCTCCTCACTTCTCCAGCCACTCACATCTATATAATAAATATGGAAACTTCCCCGATGATATAATTTTTCTCTGGCTGCAGGATTAAATATATCAGTAATAATAACTTTTAAATATAGGAAACATATCAGGAAGGCTTCTAAAGGCTAAAATAGGTTTAATGCTACCAGGATCCTGCCTGCCAGGATTCTGACATCTCTTCCACATTTTGAAGCTGACATCAGATTTAATTTGCGTCCATATGTGAGTTTTAATTACCCCATTTTTTTATTTTATTTTTCATTATATTTATTTATTTACTTATTTTTAGGGGGGTAAACATTTGCGGTGCCTTCAGTTAGAAGGTAACAGGGTTAAATATGTTCCCTCCCTCTTCCCTCTCTCAAAGGCAAGGGGATATGTGTTTTCGTTTCATTAAGGGATTGCGTAATTATCAAATTTTCACTTGCATGGCTAAGCTGTCACAGGGAGTACCATCACTCGATTTCATAACTTGCTCTGAGGTAGCATGCCTATGTGCAAGGCAGACATGCAGAAGGGTGTGCTTTTGTAGTGACTTAACTGGTTTGCCACAGAACAGCAAGTCAGGCATATGACTTGAGTTTTCCTTACAGAAAATGTCAGAGAAAAAGGGGGAGTTGGGAGAGCGAGAGAGAGAGAGAGAGAGAGAGAGAGAGAGAGAGAGAGAGAGAGAGAGAGAGAGAGGAGGGAGTTGGTCCCTGAAAAGAGCCTAGTCAATGACCCATGCCGTGGCATATTTAAAAAGGTCTATGAAATGTTATTCAAGAAGTGGGACGCTGGCGATTATTTTTAGACATTCGACTGAAAGGCCTATTGTATGTACAGTAAAGTCATGCAATATCATCTGCTGGGTATTTTTCGTCCCGCACCAGCTACGATGACAGCACTAACTTTGAACCAGCCAGAAAAGGCGAGTAATCTGGAAAGGTTGCCAAGAATTCAAATGAACCTACAGGCAGCGTACCCTGTAGATATGTTAAACCTAATAAGAACTGATGTGTATGTGTACTGATGAAATTATCTTGCATTTATGTGTTTACTAAACTCCTATTTATTTATGCCAATAAATGTCACATATACAAGGATCTGGTTCTTCCATGGTGCTAAATTTTCTTTCTCATAACTGCAAAATAGCTTATCCAAACGTGTTGACTTTAATAAAGTAGAGTCCGTTTCATAACCGTGTTGTTTAGTGCTGTTAAAAGAGCTTTCTTCCATCGGTTAGTTAATGTTCACCTAAATTATACCTATGATTATACATGCAGAATAAAATCATACCTCTGAAAAAGTTAATATTTAAAATTCGTTCAACACACAGTGGGTCAGACAACTCTATCTTTCCCTGTGCTAAAAATTCAAAAGCTGTTTGTTTCTGTCTGCACTCATGTCTCAGTCCTTTGGACACCCAGCGACTGTATAATCCCTCAAATATACAGGACTCCTACTCTGTTTTAAAACCCTCTACCCACTGGCCATTTGTGTGTACTTGTGTGTGCGTATGCTAGTGTGTGTGTGTGTGTGTGTGTGTGTGTGTGTGTGTGTGTGTGTGAAAGAGAGAGAGAGAGAGGTTCGGGATTGAGATCGTCCCGGTCCGCGGCCCCTTCTGCGTTGAGAGAGAAAAGGAGCGCCGGTGTTGATCTGGGTCTCGATGCAGTGGCCTCTTCTTTAATTACTTGCGTCCAGAGCCTGAGACTCAGATGGTGCTGCCGGGCCAGAATTAGTGCTGTGTTGACAGCTATAGGCTATGGCCATGAACTCACGAGGCCGCTGCCGTAACCTCGCCTTCTCTGAGGGCGAACAACGGCTCCTTGTTATCCTCGGCTTCTCCCTGGACACTTGTGTGTTTGTGTGTGCATGTCTGTGTGTGTGCATTTATGTGCGAGGGAGTGTGTGTGTGTGCGAGGGTGTATCTGCATTCATGTGCGAGGGAGTGTGTGTGTGAGTGTGTGTCAATATATGAATGTTTGTATATGTATGTCTGTTTTTATTAACGACACAGAGTGTCTGTATGTATTTGAGTATTTGAATGTTGCATGGACTACTTTACTTTTTGTGTATTTGTGTGTGTGTGTGTGTGTGTGTGTGTGTGTGTGTGTGTGTGTGTGTGTGTGTGTGTGTGTGTGTGTTCTTGTGTAAAACAGAAGATGCTATTTTTTTTATTATTATATATATCCAACACTGCTGTGGCAATGGATACATTCTATCAGTGCACAGTATGCATCAAATATGCTGTATGTGTGAGTTTTAATACATTTTGTTTATATCTGTGATTATATGAATGTGTGTCCAAATGCATGTGTATTTGCGGCTCCCTCAGTCTCTTTGTGTTTATGTGTATCTGTGTGTGTTGGTGTCTCTCTCATTCTCTTTGTGTGTGTGTGTGTGTGTGTGTGTGTGTGTGTGTGTGTGTGTGTGTGTGTGTGTGTGTGTGTGTGTGTGTGTGTGTGTAAATGTGTGTGTGTCTAAGGCCTGAGGCCACCATGCAGGTTGCTGGCAGTGAAAGGTGAGCAGTCGGGGCCTCAGTGCTGGCACACCTAGACTCCTAATTGCCCCCCTTGCACCTCTCTTTATTTCAAACTCGCCGTGAAGCGAAGGTCAGTGCATTATTGATTACCCCAGAGGACCACGCTTGATTTCAAAGATGGCCAAACAAGCACACTGCATGACTTCAGTAATGACTGCACAAAGGTCAACAATTAGATCTAATCACCAGGCAACAAAGTGATGGGAAAGACACCATTATGCTAATGAGAGATGTAAGTTTTCACCATTGAAGAAAAAGATTTAAAAAAAAAATCAGTTATTTTACAGATTTGCTATTTTAAGATATTTTTGTATCTAAGCGGCCATGCAACTGTTGATATTTGCTTTCTGCCACAGCGGTAAGTCATCTTGAATAACATTTAAGCATACATGGAAATTATATCATAGTGGGTGAAAAAAAAACATCATGAGAGATATGTCACATCAGAACATTTTGTTGCTTTTTTCCCTTCTTTTCTTTCACATTAACAAAGAACCCCTTGGGTATGTTTGTCCCACTCTATCAATTGTACCGCATGGGGGCGAGTTCACAGGCCTATGTCTATGCAAACAGACTTTGATGTAGCAAAGGTTAAAGAGTCCGTTTAAAAAAGCGGACAGTGGAAAATTAATTGGGGTAAGACTCCAACATGATCGAGAGAGTATGATCCTGAGATCAACTCAAGATGCAGGGGGGAAAAAAAAGAAAAAAATTAAAAAATAAAACAATCTATCCCCTCGGGGAGGAAGTGTGTTGTCGCCGATGTGGTGTACGCCAGCGAAACAGGCCCGAGACGCTAGTTAGGGAAAATCCTCGAAATTGTCACTGAGCTCAAGGGCCACTTTATGATGATGCATGCGTGCGCACCCAAGGCTACGGGGAAGCAACAAAGACAACCTACGAGCTCGATCCTCCACGCCACCGTGGTTACTGATACACTGTGGGGGCAATCAGAATGCGGCGAGCTAATCTAATTAGTCGTCTGAATTCAAACAAACCCAGTGGAACCGGATCATTCCGTTAATGTGAAAGGTCAGTTAACCCTCGACGCCTCTAGCGTTGTCTTATGAGGAGAAAAAGAAAAGGGGAAAATGGTGAGTACAGTATGTGGGACCTTTTTATTCCATATTTTCTGTAATTTAGTTTAGGAAAAGAGAGAAAAAATAATAGAAGCATGCGGTAGCTGCTCAAATAATTAGAAACTGAATACGACTTTAGGGATTCTTCAGGCCAAAAGATGAATCTTTCTTTCCTTCTTCATCTTCTTCTTCTTAGGTGTTTAAAAAGGTGTTTCGTGAATATTGTCATTATCTGGACTTGATTTCTGTTCACTCAGCTTTTGTATAGCTCTCTGAGTGCGAGTTCTGAGTTACAGGTTGACGCAAGAGTGATTTTACTGTGAAAAGCCACAGTGCCCTAACAGCAAGGAAAGGCTGAGAAACAGGAAATCCTAGCAGCAGGAGCTATGGCAGCAGCAGCCTCCCAGCTTGGATGACAGACACAGATCTACTTTTCCACACTGAAATTACATTTCCATTTGAGGTTGTCTCTCCAATCTCTGGTCCGCGACGTGACGGCATCTCTCCATCTGAACGGCGTAACCTGCTCAGCGGAGTAATGCAACCTGAACGCGCCCGTATGCAAATGTGACACAGACGTCAGCTCGGCTTACCTAACCCCCAGCATGACGAGCCGCAAGGGACACCTTTTGATCTGCTATTTGGGTTTCAGATAGGGTTCACTTCTCCAGCTTGCCCCCCTTACCTGGCTTCAGTCTGTTCCACAGCACCACTCCCTCCGTCCCCAAATTTACTTCTTCCAACACCCTCACTACTTCATTTTGCATCTAGTAATATTTTCTTTTATTATGATAATTTATTGGTATTTATTATTAGAATTTTTTTTTACCTGATTGGAAAGGAGAAGCAAATCTCCCAGAATGCCTCAGTGTGGGGACACCTCTTTCGTGGGGGTGTTAGGATCTCGGTGAGGGGTCAGAGGTCATAGCGGAGAGGAAGTGACAAGCTGTGAAATGTAAAAGACCAATTTCTTCCACATGTTCCGGCGCTCTGAGAACACTCCGGAGCTGTCAGCCGGCATCACGTTTAAAATGGGCCAGGTTGCTACCCAGCAGACCTGTCACGACTCATTAGTAATTAAAAAGCCTGTGTGATGTTTAAAGCTGAGCACCCCAGAAACTTTTTTCTTCTCTCTCCCTCTCTCTCTCTCTCTCTCCCACTCTATCTCTCTTTTCCTCAGCACTGTTAAATAAAGATGAGTCCCACCAAAAAAAGATATATGATGTATTAATAACAAAGGCTTCGGGTCCCTTTTGTGCTAGATCAATACCAAATGAGCACTGTGTTTGATTACGCCGTCACCACAGCTCTCGCCAGGATGTTTCATGACCTGAGATGGGCCGTACCCCTGCGTGGAAAGTGTTTTAAGCAAGGAGCCTGCTGCATGAGAGGGAGAGAGAGAGAGAGAGAGAGAGAGAGAGAGAGAGAGAGAGAGAGAGAGAGAGAGAGAGTCTGGCGATGGTGAATGTACAGCTCTATGTCTGTACACATGCTTAGCCTCCATTTCACTTTCATAATAATATAAGATAATACAACAGTAACATGTAAAGACCAGCGCAGCATCTATGTCGCTTTATGTTCCTTTGCCAAACTAAACTAATCCCGATAATGTGTGCTATCCTACTGTTCAATGTATTTTTTTTAAAGCAAACATTGTAACTTAAGCCCAATGTAAAAAGGCATGAAGTGTTTAGATGTGTGTGTGTGTGTGTGTGTGTGTGTGTGTGTGTGTGTGTGTGTGTGTGTGTGTGTGTGTTGTGTGTGTGTGTTCCTCTTGGACCAGCAGGAGGAAGAAGGAAAAGAAGAAGGAAAAAAACAGAGAAGCAGGGAAGAAAAAAAAGACAAGACGTGCTGAACAGTGCAGTGAAAGACTCAGCAGGGAAAAACAAAATGTGTCGAGCAGTGACAGAATGTACTCCAGCCCCTCACCGCCACCCCACTGCCAATTTGTTTTTAGGTGGGGGCTGTGGGGTTTTTCTTGCATTCGCTAATACTTGCGTGCTATATGAGCTTCCAAATCACCCGTTCAGCATTCAGCCCGTACTCCAGTGTCCCTTTTTCAAATGCATGCAACATGTTTCATGACTTTAATCTCAGCATGCGATCCTCGGGACTCATCTGTTGTTTCCCAAACAAACGTCGAGCGCTCACAGGCTGAAAATATCAGTATGCAAATAGACGAGGGAGAGGTTAAATGAGTTCTTATTAGTGGCATCCCTCTGCCACATTTTGTTGGGTGTTTTTTTTTGGTTTTTGTGTGTGTGTGTGTGTTTGTGTTTGTGTGTTTTCTGTTTCAGCGGTTCGTGATCGCTTCGGTTGTGCCAGTTACTTTCGGGGTCCGTAATGCCAAATGTCATCACAATTGGTTTCAAAGATGCCTCGTGGAAGGCAGCTTTTCAATAATCGTGTTTTTTCAAAAAAAAAAAAAAAAGACAAGAAAGAAAGAAAGAAAGAAAGAAAATGGAAAGGTCTACTGACTGATGTCAGCGCCAAAGTCAAAATATTTCACGTGTTGGCGTGAGGAGCGAATCTACGAAACCCCTCCACCCCACGATTACCACCACCACCACCACCACTACCACCCGTATCCCTCCACTTCATGAATATTCCTCACGTTAACTAGTCCCCCTTGCTAAACAAAGCAGAACTCTGTGATGTCTCTACAGACTTCGCATGACTGCCTCAGCGGATGTACCGTACCGTGCGTCTTTATTGAAAGCTGCCACCCTGTCACCCGTCTAGGGGGTGACATTAAAGTGGCATTTGCCCCCCGTGGTGCCCCGGGTTGGGGCCCTTGGCACCCTACCTGGTTCGGAGGCGGAGGAACACGGGGAGGGTGCTGGCCTCTCACTGGAGCATGGCTGGGTCTGAGCAGGGATGTGCAGGGCCACGCTGGGCTCGGGAGCCCCACGGCTGCCTCGAGGGAGCTTCTTCACCTGTGTGTGTGTGTGTGTGTGTGTGTGTGTGTGTGTGTGTTGTGTGTGTGTGTGTGTGTGTGTGTGTGTGTGTGTGTGTGTGTGTGTGTGTGTGTGTGTGTGTGTGTGTGTGTGTGTGTGTGTGTATGAGCATGTTGCAGCAATGTAGACACCACAAAGACAGGACACATATGGTCACCAATGACACACACAACAGAATACAACGCTTATGCTCATTTGATATAACATCAAACATCCAAAATAATTTTTTTATGCCACTATCACCTAAATCAGACTATAACCCAGAATCAAGAATTTTATACAATACATCCTATACAAGCTCTGCCATTGCTCCACTAATTCATTATTATTCTGTCTTTAATACTCTCATGCTGTCACTACTGTATATTTGCACCTTATGTTGGTATACTACTGTACTGGTAATACAGACTGAGAATAATAATTTTTCTATTGAACAAACTGTTGATAATGTCTCTTTTACATTGTTATTGTTTCTATTAGTCGTTGTTTTTGGTAGAAGCGGCAAATGATTCCTAGTGATTATTAGTAACTCGTTCACAGGCAAGAAGATTTACTGGACCAAACAGTAGAGAAGTGATGGTGGTCCCCAAATGATTAATGCTAATAACAATAACAAAGAGATGAGGGAAAGAGATTAGTGTCTCCGATGAGAGAAACTATTGTTCTGCCTTTTAACTCAATTAGGCTGTTGAGTAATGGGATCAATGCATCAGCTCAAATGCATCCGGATATGTTTAGCAAAGATGTGGTTTGTTTACAATCTGGCTCCAATTTCCAATTTTCCCGCTAAAGCCGTTTACCACACACAAGTCCCGGTTGCGTTTGCGTCCAATACCCGCCTTCAACGCCCCCCCCCCCCCTCCTCCCAATCCCTCCCAATCCCTCCATCCCTCCCTCCCTATCCAAAACAACAACAAAAAATAAATGGTTCAAACCGGGTAAGGGGTTGACTACGGTGGCCCCGCAAGCACATGAAGCTTTGTCCAAGATGTAAACACTAATCAACAGGAGCATGACTTCACTGGCTAATTGACAGGGTGACCATCTACGGTCAAAGAATCCCAGTGCTGAAAAACCAGGTCTTGTTGTTTGGTCCAAGGACCAACAGCAGCGTGTGTTTTGTCCCTCCAGCTCTAAAGCCCCCTCCCTCCCCCTTGATGGAATTCATGAGATAAATCTGAAAAGCTCTCTTTGATTAGTTAAGTCAGGTAAGGGTCAGATAGTCCCATAACGGGAGATTACTATGGGAGAGAATCATGGGAAGTATGGTGAAATCCTTGGAGGTGGATGTAGAAATCCTGACTTCAATCAAGACTAGGGATATAAATCTAGTCCTTTTCCTGTTCAATTCCTGATGAAGGTCTCTTGACCGAAACAAAATAAATATTTTTGCTTGCCTAAGAGACTGTATGGGAGCCTACAGTAGAGTCCTTAAATGTCAACCAATAAAATAATGCAACCTACTAAAATGCATCAAATATTGAATTAAAACTGACCCGAATGTCATAGAGAACTTTCACTCCTACACTCGTCTTTCACACCTGAGCTCACCTGGAAGTACAGGTTGCACAGCCAGTTGTCCAGGTCGGTGGACATGAGACTCTCCATCTTGCAGAACTGGTCGACTTCAGAGTCGGGGCGTCCACGGAGTAGGGGGGTCTTGAACTTGCCCTGGATGATGCGGAGTGAGGCGTCGCAGACGGGGAAGGCGGCCCAGCTCACTACGGCGCTCACGTGGCTGCACTCCCCCGGCAGGGACAGCAGTCGGAAGAGAAGGACCGAGCAAGGCAGCACATCACACGGCGCTGGGAGCACCTGGGAGTGAAGCACGGAGATCGGTCAGTGACACAGAGACAGAGACATGAGAAACAGGCCAATGAGACAGACACAGAGACGTGAGAACAGCATGAGACAGAGACATGAGAAACAGGCCAGTGAGACAGACACAGAGACGTGAGAAATAGGCCAGTGAGACAGAAACAGAGATGTGAGAGACAGGGCAGTGAGACAGAAAAAGAGATGTGAGAGACAGGCCAGTGAGACAGAAACAGAGAAGTGAGAAACAGGCCAGTGAGAAACAGAGGTGTGAGAGACAGGGCAGTGAGAAAGAAACAGAGATGTGAGAAATAGGCCAGTGAGACAGAAACAGAGATGTGAGAGACAGGCCAGTGAGACAGACAGAGACATTAGGGACAGGCCAGTGAGACAGAGTTAGAGATACAAGGAGATTGGTCAGTAACATAAAGTCAGAGACATGAGAAACTGGTCCAGTGATACAGAGACAGAGACAACTGTCTTTCTCTCAACTCAGTCTCAGTCTCTTTGTAGGACATAGCGGAACCCAAAAGCACTGTACCATAATTCTATGTCCAGACACAATGACATGTACCGCTCCAGTATACTTAGAAATACTGTACAAACTTCTGTCGTGTAACTTTTATCGTTCTTCTTCAGCAGCTTCATGGAATTGTAAGACCATTCATGTTTACTGTTTAATTACAGCATATCAAATGGCATGTCCTATATGCAGGGCATTTGCCATAATGAGAGTATATAAATAAAACTCTTGAGCTCTTCTGTAAAACCGATAAGCATATGAGTTAACCCTGCTTTGAAGTAGGTGGGTCTACTCCATATTGCTATTAAGACATTGGTTAATTTGCTTAACAGGAACAGGAACTAAGCAGAATCTGTTATTCATTATAGCACTCGTGTCAATGAAATGCATACAGAATGAAAAGTGGTGCAATTAATTGTGCTATTATCCACATTATTAAAGGATGCTTTGATTTTTGGATTACAATATAATAAAATGACAGATGCCAAAATAAATCAAACGGAAAAGAACATAGAAGAGCCAAGATGACTGGCAGGGAAGCAGATGAGAAGTGGGATTAGGGAGACAGACAGGGAGAGTGCAAGAACATTTGGGTACAGCTGTTGTTTTGTACGGTCCAGGGTTAAGACGACAGGATCAATTTAGTGTGCTTTCTCTTAAATTCATGCAGCAGTCGACAGACTTTTTAAAGGCATCTTGTCTCCACGGATGTGCCTCGCAGGGAAACCTTGATGGCTCAGACAGAAGAATACATTTAGCACTAAACAATGTGTCCTGTATGATGCACATGTATGTCTTAGGCAGTGCTCTAAGGGCCAACTGTTTTTGGCAACTGTGGCGAGTGAGTCTAAATGGTTGCCTGTGTTTTCATGTCTTGTATGGGGATGGTGGTGGGGGGGCAGTGCTGAAAGATTGACTAAGGATATATAGCATACACTGCACAAATGTGATTCAAAACAACTGTGAATTTATTAAAATTCAAATATCACCCCAACAGCAGTCGGCATATGTGCTTTCTGTGGGGAGATGTGTCCCCCCCCAACCTCCCTCCCATACACACACACACACACACACACACACACACACACACACACACACACACACACACACAGACGCACACATGGAGACGCACACATAGAGCGTCACAAGCACGACAGTTGTGGTGGGTAACAAACACAGATTCTTATTTACTCAGAGAGCTGCAGACAGAGCCACGTTCGCCTTAAAAAATGAACTGACAGGGAAGCGCCTGGAACTTCATCAATCACCGCTGGGAATATTTCATCCTTCTATTAGTGGTAATGGAAAATGGTGAAGACTTGTTTTATCACATAAATCATGTGTATCCATGCTAATCTGCCTGGCGTTCGCACCTGAAAAATGACACAGCCTCGACTGACTCAGGATAGAATTTATGGCATAATATTGCATATTATGGATATTGAAAAATATTTCGTATTATTAATTTACTGAAGAAGGAAAGGGAAAACAGTCAGTGAGCTCTGCCTTCTCTGTAAATAGGATGTGAGATGCACTTTTCTTACTCCTCTGAGGGAGATTAGCTTGCAGAAGAAGCTGAGTACTCAGGTAGAAGAACAAGGAACGCCACATGGCTGCAGAGTTAGGTGCCCTGGCCTACTGGAACTGGCCATTAAACCATTAGACTATCAAGTTTCATCAAAAACAGACCTGCGATTCTCTTCTTTTCTCTCTCTCTCTCTCTTTCTCTCTCTCTCTCTCTCTCTTTCTCTCTCTCTCTTTCTGCATAAACTCAAAAGCAGAAAGAGAGGAAAGAAAGAATGAAATAAAGAAAGAAGGGAAGAAAGAAATAAGGGGAGAAAGAAGGCAAAAAAAGCCCACATCTCCAGACATGGGGATAAGAAGACTTAACTTCCCCAAGATTTATTTTATCTGGTCCCATTCCATCTTTGAGAAATTCAATTAAAAGCCTTTGGTTAAGAGGATGAAGGAACTACGGAGGGCTTAGAACAATGACTAAGAAAACCACGGACGTGGGAAAAGAGAAAAAAAAAAAGAGGGAAAAAGAATCACGACTGGCAGAGATGCCAGAGATTCTGCTTATCTTCTCCCGCCTTTCATCCTCTCTTTAAAAACCAGGAGGGCTGGACGACTCTGCATCCCACTTAAGGTAAACACTCCCTTTTCTTTCTTTCTTTCTTTCTTTTCTTTCTTTTTTTTAAAGACTTTGGGCCAATACTGGCTTTTTGCAATAGTCCTTGCACATATATAAGAAACAGATCAGTCTGAAGTGCGATGCTCCTTTTAACACAGGGGTTTACAAACAAAGAACGAGGGAACAGGAGAGGACAGGACAGGAGGAGAAAAAGGAGGGGAAGAGGCTGCCTTTCCTTTTTCCCTTCCTCTCCGTTCTTTTCCTTCCCCTTTTCTCCTACTGTTGCTAATTCCCTGTTTCCTGCACGCTAGAAAAACAGCGAGGCGACCGAAAATCACACGACACACGTGGGCAAGGAGTGGGGTGGAGAAGAACGGAGGCCAGAGCCAATTTCCGAGAGCCTCCAACGTCAAAATCTGCTCATCATCTCCAGTCCACAAGACAACAGCAGCGGTAAACGGCAGCAACGTTGTAACGTAGCTAAAAATACGAAACAGGGTTTGTCTGAGCGACGGGAGAATGACACCAGGCTTTCTAAACGCCGCACTAAACCTTTTACCTCAGAATCAGATCCCACGTTCTTAGGCGTGAGAGGGAGAGAGACAGAGGGGGAGAGGGAGAGGAAGATACACACACACACATAAAGAGAGAGGGAGAGAGAGAAAGAAAATAAAGGGAAAGGGTCTGAATTCATTTTTCTTTTTTTTTGCCATCCCACACCATCCTTTGTGGCGAGGAAGAGTGCCAGACAACATTATCAGGAGAGTGGGTCTTGATGAATACACCCACAAGCGATTTGACTGCTGCACGGACACTGAGGCGGCGAGGCCTTCCACAGAATCCCCATTCGGAGACTGTCTTTGGACAGACACAAGAACCTGTATGAAAAGCGTAGTGGGTAGATCCTTACAGAAATACCCTCAAATCTAAACCTTCCTTTGTCAGTCCTTTTTATAAACAGCAGAATGTATCGTAAGGTGGTTGAATACTGAGTTTTTTAGGTAAGTTTCTTTCTTTCTTTTTTTTTACAGTAAATGCCAGGCAGGGATGAAATGGTCTTGCGTATTTGGCAATCCCGTCATTCAGTGTTTTATATACACGGCTTAAGGCCTTTGAAATATCATCACAGATGTTGGTCATTTAAATGTAGTATATAGCACAGTGTTTTTTGATGAAAATCTAATTATGTTACAACAAACAACAAATGAACTGAATGCAATATTCATTCAGTTATTCAGGAAATGTCCAATAACGTTCTGGGTTTCTGGTTCTGACATTCCCTCTCTCATCAAAATGATTCCATAAGATGCATTCCCCAGACCTCAGAAGGAGACACTAAATTTTTCAGAGCATTTGCACTTCATTTTCAGTCCAATAAAACATTATGCCCTTATATAAATAAATAATAAATCTGCCCTGCTATGATTTACATGCATGAATTAAATGCCATGTTTGAAAAGTCCTGTTTTATTCATACTAGATTTCCCTCAAGTCAAAAAGCGGGCAGGTTCACCATCCCATTTTAATACAGCATCTTTCCACCCTCATGGACACAGTTACTGTTTAATATAACTTTTCATAACCTCTTCAAATCTATATATTACCTCGCAGCCAGTGCATAAAGTATTGTAAAGTAGAAGAAAGGCTTTGGGGGGGAGAGGGTGTTCTGTAGCACATCCTGACTTCACCCTTTATGGCAAGCTGTGCATTGTGATTGTATCTGACACATTAGTGCTGTTTGTTTTAAAAGATAGCATTTAGCAAAGGCAGTATTGGATTTCACTTCAAAGAGTCTACTAACCCCCCCACTACCCTTCCCATCTTATGGAACAGGGAAGTATATTAATGCAAGGGGCTCTGGGTGTCACAATTGCTTTCAGATGAAGGATGTGTTTTTTATTTCTCATCTTTTCACACATCCCAGACTGTGCTCTGCTGGTGTGTGTGTGTGTGTGTGTGTGTGTGTGTGTGTGTGTGTGTGGTGTGTGTGGTGTGTGTGTGTGTGTGTGTGTGTGTGTGTGTGTGTGTGTGTGTGCGTGCATTGGAGCGGGACTTGCAATCGTCCCCTTCCACTGCCTTTGAGTTGTTTCAATAAATTGGGGTCCCTGACTGCATCAGCTTTCTCCCAATTGCCACAAATCATATTAGGTCCATCTCCCATTCTGAAGAAAACACATTGTGCTCCATAGAGAGCTTAGATGAAATGAGAGACCATGCAAACAGTGTGAGGAAGAGCTTGCGGTGAAGTCCACATCATCAGAGCTACCTACAGCACCGCACAGCTAACTTTAGCTGCATTCGCTACATGGTGGGCTAGTAGCCTGCAGGCAACAAAGTGTGCTAATTTATACACTGCTTAAGACCTAGCTGGTACAAAGTGACATAATTGGGGTTCGACCTCCCACCTCCCTAACGCTAAGCTGGCCCAAGACTGGTGTAAGGTGAAGGTAATATCTGCTAAATCCTAATTTAACATTACAGTAATCGTGTCTAAGGCACGAGAGCAGGCTTCCAGATGACAACCGTACAGAGTTGCTCTTATGGTGACAACCATAGATGACTCCTCTTCACAAACCATTTACCAAAAACACCTCAACTGGTGACAACCATAGAAAAGCTACAGTTCCTCGACGCAGCCATAAACCATCAACAGATCTTTGATGGCAAGCACAGTGTACATATATCCAACTGACAACCATTGATTTTAGCCCTGCCCCAGTTATCCTATAGTAAGGCTGTGCCAACACAAGCTTTTTCTACGTTTTTTTTCTGTGTATGATACATTTTGGCATTTAACGCATTTAATACAGCTTACATTTAACTATGGTAGACCTGTTAGTCTTGTTATCTTTAGCTATGCTAGCAGTTTCGATGACCCCTATCTTTAGGCCTTTTATTGTGCTAACGCTATTGTAGGATAGCTCTAATCAGTGATGCAAGACGTGGCAGGCAGGGAGAGTGACATTGCACACTGCTCTTTCTGATGACGCTCTGCTCTGCTCTGCTGTGATGTGATGTGCTCTGCTGTGCTACACTCACGGCGTAGAGGCTCTGGTTAATGTTCAGCTCCGTGTCGAAGAAGCGGCCCCGGTGCTCGACGGGCTCCGTGGTGCCGACCCACTGGCTCTCCCTCAGGCGGGACCAGTGCAGGGCAGGGCCACCCAGACGGCTGTGGAGGGCCACGCTCACCGCGTACTGGCCCCTGGGCAGCTTGTCCCGCACCGCGCGCAGGCTATGCAGACGCACCTCGATGGGCTGGGGTGTGTGGGCCCACTCCACCTGATAAAGAGACAGGGAGAGGATGAGGGAGAGAGACAGTAAAAGAGAGTGAACAAGAGAGAGAGCAAGAGGAAGAGAGATCGGGAAAGCCAGACAAGCAAAGACACAGGATTATGCTTACGATAATGTCCTGATTTTTAAACACAGTTTCGACAAAATTTCGATCCGCTAGCAGGGAGCTGGCTATTCATTTTGTCTTCCTTCTTTTTAGTTTGAAGTCTGAAGCTATAAATTACAAGTGTTACAAAAAAGGGTTATAGACAAGGTTCTGGACTACATATTAGCTGGTGAACTATGAGCAAAATAGTATACATGCCTTGTGAAAGCCAACTCATCTTGAATATGTACTCAATAAAGGTAAGATAAACTTTAGCAAACAGACATGCCTTCTAAAATACAACTTTAAAGTACAGATACCTAAATACACTAGGCTACAAAAATCATCACCTTACCAACTTTTACTTAAATTCAACAGTTAAATTTGACTCACTGATCTGATGAATCAGTGGAATGATAGTCTATTGGGATAAAGTTAACCAACGCACTCTGCCAACAGCTGGCGAAAAATGATAAACCAACCAAGCTTCATCTGAACAGAGACACATTGAGAGAGAGAGAGAGAGAGAGAGAGAGAGAGAGAGAGAGAGAGAGAGAGAGAGAGAGAGAGAGAGAGAGAAAATGAGGGAAAGAACAGGGGAGATAGAGAGAATAAGAAGATGAGGGAGAAAGAAAGATACAAAGGACTGCTGAATGCTAATGTGAGAAAGAAGATGGCCGCAATTAGGGACAAGGATAGGGTCTTGGCATGAAAACACATTCTAACTCCCGATGTTTCTGAGCACCCATACTGGGCAGTGTGGTGTGTTTACGATTAAAGGGATGGGATGGAATCTGTTTCCTTCGGAAGAACTGATACTCATTACGACTCCACTAAAGACTGCAGGATCACCCCTGCAGAAAAAAAACAGACCCCTTTCATTTCCCCAGAAACAGCCGTGATCTTTAGCTCCAAGTGTCACAAGCTCAATATGAATCTAATACTTTGCA
>JAODXP020000027.1:3192221-3202221 GCA_027497455.2 Sardinella longiceps
TCCCACATCGCCTCTTGGCCTTTCAATCTTATCTGGCCTAATGCAATAAACCCACACTCTCCGTTCTGCCTCCTTGCTTCCTTGCTTAATTCTTCAAAATAAAGCAATGCTCTCTCTCGCCTCTCACTTCCAGAGGAGACATCCCTCATAGAAGTGAACATTTTCACCAAGAAATATCAGTTACAAGGCCGTTTTTTTTTTCTTCTTCTTCTTTTCTGCTGTTTGCATCCCGTTGAAAAAAAGTCCTGATACATTTCTTGGAGCTTCTAGGCCGGTGCTGGAGTTCTGGCTGAAGTCTGTCCAGTCTCCTTTTCAAAATCAGCTCCACAATCATTTCTCATTGAATTCCCCCACTACCCCCCTCTGTAGCCTTAGGTGATGTGTATTAAGTCTCTAATGTCTAATAGCCACCAAGTGATAATACAAGGAGAAATTTACAGGGCCAAGGATACAGAGGGAAGGTCATCTGGTACACACACACACACACACACACACACACACACACACACACACACATATTTATGTGTGTGTGTGTGTGTGTGCACATATAACATGTTCCTATCTCTTTCACGATCTTTGACAGTTTGGGAGTCCCACTCCTGGCCCACAATGCATTGCGGTCACACGCAGGCTGATGTTTGTTTGCTTGATTCTATTAAGGCGGCCAGTGTGGTGCCGCACAATTATTAAAAACTTAAACATGCTCCAGCCCGGAGGCAAAGTCTGCGGAGACGCGTCAAGCCCTCCGCCTGGTCGGAAGTGGATGGACCAGAGTTGATGCCCCTTGCATCCAATGACATGGACAGATTCCCCAACGCCCGGGGGCCATTCACGGCAGCCGAAACGCACCAGGACAGACAATACAATGCAAAACAGAGCAGAGCAAGTCTTCGCATATGTCAGCAGAATGTAAATGTTTTCCACTTATAGATACATGATTATTTTAAAAGATATCAACAATAGATGGCTCTGAGTGTGTGTCTGTGCCATCCTGTGTGAGCGTGTGTGTGTGTGTGTGTGTGTGTGTGTGTGTGTGTGTGTGTGTGTGTGTGTGTGTGTGGGTGTGTGTGTGTGTGTGTGGGTGGTGTGTGTGTGTGTGTGTGTGTGTGTGTGTGTGTGTGTGTGTGTGTGTGTGAGTGTTGATGCATGCGTGCCTGGATGTACTGTATGTGGTGGAATAAACACACATTAAAGGGACAAACATACCGTTGAAATGAGGCATAAAGCCTGTCCTGTAGAATCATCTCCTCTTGGTGATTTTGTCCCTGGGAATCTGATTCCTTTTGTCAACAAAACACAAGCCGGACATAGAGAAATCAATTTAAAAATACCAAATTCTTATTAATTAATTCAACATAATAAAAACAAACACCATATATGATCAGTGGGTACTGTCGGAGTGTAATCTCATATTTTCCATCAAAAAAATTACCACCAAAATGCGACCGTCTGGCCTGGCTACAACCACTCACCTGAGAATGTAGGTAAGAGTGCTATCTGGCTTAGCAGGCCTAGAGTATTGAAATGAATTCTAGCATACAGGCAGCACCTTCGGCAAATCCCATTGGTCATACTTCGAGTAATCTTCCATTTTTTGGACACAGTTCAGTACCTTTGCATTCTCCCTTAAGAAGGCCATTAGTCCCCGTTTCTTCGCCCACTCCCTCTCCGGTGACACCCCTCCTTTCCCCCCGTCCGCCTGCTGCCAACATAAAAAAAGAGAGAGAGAGAGAGAGAGAGAGAGAGAGAGAGAGAGAGAGAGAGAGAGAGAGTGAAAACACTCGCTCACTGCGGGCCCGACTGCGAGAGGGAATAACGGTTGTGCGAATTAAAGCAGCGGTGCCTAAACAACAGCGCGGTAATACAATCTCCAGGCGATCGATCCGAGCCAGGCCCTAGAGACATAACCACTGCCGCATTTGATGAGCATTTCTTGGGGGATACCATTCAGTCAGCAATTTTCCTCCATTGAAGGTGCTATTGTAGCCACTGACTGACAAGACTCTTGTGAAGGGGCATAAAGGCTTTGTGCGTTAAGAACAATTTATATACAAAAACACATGAGAAAGAGACGAGACAATATTCTTCCAAAATAGACGTGGAAGCTTGAGTAGATGATGTGCTTTTTTCAATCCCAAAGTGGGCGCTGGAACAGTTGGAGAGCGACTAGGCCTTTATGAGGGAATAAAACACACCACAGATCTGCACCAGTATGCACAGATAAGGCTGATTATCCACCACGGAAGCGATGACTCAAGATCTACCATAACATCTGATCCACTGTAACGTACTGTATTGTGGATCAATTTTCTCACTTTTCCTCGCGCGGCCGCACTTCAATGTGCAACTCCCTAATTCTCTTTTTCAGTTTGCGAACAAAAGTCGCCAAGACAAGATTATGGGACTATAAATAACTTTGGATAATATTTCTTTCTTATCCACTTTAGTTATGCATTTGATAATGTTTGGAGTGGCGGAGTGTTTTTGACAAAGGAGCCCAATGTTTCTCATTTTTCACCCTGATGACTGATGTGGTGGTAAGAAGGGAGACGTTTCCTAAGCTTCCTCACATGTTTACTATTGGACTACAGAAAAAAAGAAAAAAAAAATCCTCTGTTTTCACAAAGGACACACACAGAAACAACAGTCACGCTCTAGTTTTCTTGAAAGGACGCTGGGATTGTTGACAAAGCCAAATGAAAAAAAAAATAGAGAGAGAGTGAGGGGAAAAAAACGAATAATGATGAATAGTCACAAAATAGTATGCCGCATCAAGGCAAGCGAAATGAATACTTTGGAGGCAAAGTTAACCTTCTCTGCTCTGATGCGTTTGTGTGAGTGGAAGAAAGGAAATGAAAAGGGAACTGGGCCACAATGACTGAGAAAGAGGACGAGAAGAAGGATGAAAGAAATTAACAGTTAGTTGATACTTTCTCCTTTTTTCCACTAAAGAGTGGAGGCAGACACTGATTTGAGTGTGACCTATACTGTATATCCACATAAAGTTAAATCTGAAGCTGCCCTTCCTTGGGTTTAATTCCAGAGCTTTGATAGGCTAGTAAGGCTAAAATCAGACATATGAAAGGACAGCATGTGGACAGAGGACCCAGAATCTTCCTTCAAAGATGGGCCTGTAATAGCTGCTGGTGAGTGTGTATGTGTTACCTCTGTGAGCTTTAGTGTGTGTGTGTGTGTGTGTGTGTGTGTGTGTGTGTGTGTGTGTGTGTGTGTGTGTGTGTGTATGAAAGTGTGGTCCGTTGTGTGTGTACGAGTCTCTGTGTGTGTGTTTTGTGTGTGTGTGTGTGTGTGTGTGTGTGTGTGTGTGTGTGTGCGTGCATACGTCTGCATTGTGAGTGCACACGCCTGCCTGACACAGATCCCTCTCCTTTTGTGGCTCTGACCTGCTGCAGAGAAAGGCAGCCAAGCGGGATCATGTCATCCTGCACGCGCTCCCTCAGCTGCTCCACGTAGCGAGGGATCACCTCCTCCCTTCTCCCCTCCTCCGCCTCCGCTTCTTGCTGCCTCGGGCCATCCCTCCATCTGCTGGCAGCCGGGACAGAGGCGCCGCGGGCCCCAGCCTCCACCACCGCCACCGCACCAGCCTTCCGGGCCTCCTCCCCTCCATTGGGCAGCACCGTACCTGCAGACCAGGGGATGAGCAAAGGCTCCGCAACGTGTATGTAAACATAGACATAACCACTCACACATGCTCTCTAATTCACACACACACACACTCAGTATACACACACACACAGACACAGACACAGACACACACACACACACACACACACACACACACACACACACACACACACACACACACACACACACACACACACACACACACACACACACACACACACTCACTACACACTCACACACACACACACAATCACACTCAGTACACACACACACACACACACACACACACACACACACACACACACACACACACACACACACACACACACTCAGTACACATTTATGTACGACCAAAGAAACATAAACAGTATATATAAACATTAACTAACATATACAAACAGACACAGTATCTAATTACACATAGGAAAGCAAATTTGCCGAAATGTATGTAGGTGTATCAGAACATGCAAAGACTTCGGCCTACATGCACACACACAGACATCTCCTACACATTTATTGAAAACACACACACACACACACACACACACACACACACACACACACACACACACACACACACACATACACATACACACACACACACACACACACACACACACACACACACACACTCACACACACACAAACACATGATAGATCTCCCTTGGGACAGCTATAGTATAACACCTCCATGCTTTAGGGCTTTGTGAGGAGAATGGAGTCATGCCCTCATCAAACACCTTTGTGTGTGTGTGTGTGTGTGTGTGTGTGTGTGTGTGTGTGTGTGTGTGTGTGTGTGTGTGTGTATGTGTGTGTGTGCACCAAGTTTTGTGCACACAAAATTAAGAGATTTAATTAAACCTCAGAGTTAATCAAAAAGAGACAAGCTAATGATGGCCGCGTGTCATCGTGCCACAAATGTTCTCTTCTGGGCTGGCATTAAATACATGCTGTGAGTGTGTGTGTGTGTGTGTGTGTGTGTGTGTGTGTGTGTGTGTGTGTGTGAGAGAGAGAGAGAGAGAGAGAGAGAGAGAGAGAGAGAGAGAGAGAGAGAGTGCCTGTGTGTGTGTGTTGTAAGCGAAAGCGTGCCAATGCCGCAATGCCTCATTAAAGGTCGAGGAAATATTCTTGCAGTGAGAGTGTGTGTGTGTGAGTGCTGTGACGCTGCCAACAAACTCAAAGACAGCAATTTCCGACGCCAACTTGGCCCCTGTGTGGGGTGGAAGCCACTGGGTCTGACCCTTGAATCTGTTCCTATCTAGGCTCTTTTTACCTCTCGCTGTTTTTCATTCATTCAACTTACCTAGGCTGCACTTTTTCGTCATGGAAAGTGCGGGGTCAACAAACACCCATTATTACTGTGACAGCGACTATACAGTCTGATGATATAGCTAACATCATCACATGAGATCTATATTGACATTTTTTTTTTTCCCAGGAATTTTCCTGCAGATCTAAAACAATAACGGGGTTCCTGTGATGTCAGCAACACGCGAAGAAGCAAGTCACCATAGCTAACCGTTGCTTAATCTGCACTTGCAGTGATGGTTTGGGAAATCATGGCTTTAGACGTACTGGTAAATGCATTTCACCCCTCCAAATGAAGACACTGCCAATGCATTGTTATGAACTGAATTTTTTTTCTGTGCAGCTATGAATATGAATCTTCTGATTTAGCATACTGCCTAGTCATTATTGATGATAGGCCAACTTCAGAGAGGGATGGAGCGAAGCGTGTAATCTCAAATGTACTGATTCATCATCACACAGGGGGTGGGGAACATGAATTTGCGGGATTTGTCATCGAGGAATCCTGCTTAAGACGTCTAGGCACTGGACGGTGTCCATTTTAGCTAATGAGGCCTCTTCCCGCTCATTCCTCATAAAGCCGCTTTGTGTTTGTGTTGAGCCCGTCTTAGCAGGGTAGGAAAAAAGAGAGAGAGAGAGAGAGAGAGAGAGAGAGAGAGAGAGAGAGAGAGAGAGAGAGAGAGAGAGAGAGAGAGAGAGAGAGAGAAAAGCAGCCGGAACCACAAAGCATCTGGGACCGCAGTGAGAAAAGCCCAGGCCTCTCCTTGTCTGCTCACTGCACCAGTGGGAGTCCAACGGAGGGAGGGGGAGAGGGGACAAAAAATAAAAGAAAGAGTGTGAAGTGATTGTGTAAAAGTCTATTGTAGTCACCGCTGACGAGAGCCACTGGCAGCCAGCTACACACTTGGACGTTTGCGGGCAACACAGCGAAAGGAAGAGAGCTCTGTTATGAGTCTTAACCCTCTCTCCCTCTCTCTCTCCCTCTCCTTCTCTCTCTCTCTGTCTTTTCCCCATGTGTGAAAACTGTTAATCCCGAATGGATCCTCTTTACTGTTGTTGTTTTTTTTTCCTTCTTCTCTCCAGGATTTCATGTACATTCTGAGACAATGCCCCTGTCAGCTAATCTCGCCTCCCCAGCTAAATCCACAACAATCGGAATAATACCAGTCGGCTGCATCCTCGCGTGTCGCGAGCGGCCTAAGCCCATCACTCGTGAGCCGGAATTACATCGTCGAGAGCGACGACGAGTCAACAGGATCCTGGGCGACTTGTCTTCCTAGGAGACGAAAGAACAATGGCAGCTTAAGGTGGCCACCATTTTTTTGTCTGTTTGGGTGCATATTCAAATGAGGCGCAGCTAATGGGACACGCCATGCCTGCCGCCGCCATACAATGGACTGCAGGAGGAGAATGGGAAAGCCCATTGCATTGGAGCCCTGCAACACCCAGCATGGCCAATAAGGTGTCAGACTAAAGAGTTCGCTGGCTGCTCTGCTGTTTAGTGGCCCACAATTGACTCGGCCAATGCCATCGCCATACATAGTCCGACAAAAATCATCTTAAAGGGACATTAGGCAACTTTTTGCCACTGTTCTAGGTATCTTTTTAGTCAAGGAATTTGTTTCGGTACCATCTCCAAATTGATTTGGATGACATATAGTCATATGAAGGGTTGGTAAATGGAAGTTTTATTCCCACCAGCCGATTAAGATATGCACTGTGTAGAGGTAGACCACCACATCAAAATAAAAGAAAATTTAGTTACAGCATGACATTATTAATTCTAGTAGTGCCAGGAAGACTCTGAAAAATGTTTGTATTTCTTTTGCATAGTTAGTTCACTAGTTTTACAGCAAAAACTGCCTTTCAATTCCCTTCAATTCAGCTTGAAATGACAACACAGTGAAATTAACAACTCAAAAGGTCTCAAGACGCTTCACTGAGCCTTAAGTCTGAATCCCATAAGAAGACTCTTGTGATTGAAGCCATCCGACTTTGTTCACTCTTTAGCCTCTTTTGGATCACTCAGTGATGTGCAATGGAGGCCAAAGAGGCCTCACCATTCATCTCTGATACTGGATTAATGATATTTTAATGAGGTTATGTTACTGACACTAATATTGGATTAGGGATACTGGGTGTAAGTAACACTGAAATTGGATTACTGATACTGGGTTAGTTAGTGACGCTGATGCTGGATTACTGGATTTGGTTAGTTAGTGACAATGATACTGGATTACTGATATGGGTTAGTTAGTGACACTGATACTGGGTTGCTGATACTGGTTTAGTTAGTGACGCTGATATGGGTTACTGATACTGGTTTAGTTAGTGACACTGATACTAGGTTAGTTAGTGATACAGATTTGGGTTAGTTAGTGATGCTGATATTGAATTACTGAATTTGGGTTAGTTAGTGACATTGATATTTGTTAGGTAGTGATGCTGACACTGGGTTACTGATAATGGTTTAGCTTGTGATACTGATACTGGATTAGTTAGTGAGACTGATACTGGATTACTAATAGACTTTATTACCTGGCAAGTCTATGATGGTTGAAGCATCATCCTCACCAAGCATCTGAGAGAGTCTGCGATAAAGCTTCTGTTCATCATCGTTCAGGTACTCTATGAAGAAAGAGGGGGATGCTGTCACAGGTTTTTTACGATATTGACACATTTTATTGTGCTGTTTGATGCCATACAAATCACATGCCATGCAATAACATCAGGCCATCTTACCACCTTTACCACGCACAATAAACTAAATCTATTTGAGTTTCATGGTGCTAATATGCCAGTATGGTATTCATGGAAATAAGCAGCGCTTCTCATTTCCTGGGAAGAAAAAAACTATTCAGCTGCGAAAGATTATTCCATATTAATGCAAAATACACCGAATTATACACACACACACACACACACACACACACACACACACACACACTCTTCTTCTGAGACGGCCTAGACATTATCAAAGAGGACTCTGTTTTTGAGGATTCCATGGCTATTACAGGCTTGTGATGTCCAAGAGATACAGGTGAAATAGCTTTTCTGTTAATAGCCCCTGTTTCATTATAACATGCATATTACTTGGCTCCCAAGAGCATGGTTTTAATAGGCATGGGTTGGAGAGGTGTGGAGGGAGGGGCAGGGGGAAGGCACGTATTGATATGGCAGGGAGGACCCCCCTCATTTAAGGGAAGTTCAAGGAAGCATAGGAGGGGGAGATGGAGCTGACCAATGATACGTGACCTTCGTCAATGACAGTCGGCTCTTTGTCCTATCTGGTCGTCTATCAGCAAATGTATTTACATAGGGCCGTCCCTCTGTCCAGCCCCCTACACACCCCCACCCCAACCCATACTCTACATCCCATCCCTTTGAGCACCCCCCCCATCCCCCACCCCACCACCACACATTACATCCCATCACAGAGAGCAACCCCCCCCCCAACCCCACCCCTAGATGTGACTGGCCACCAATGATCTTTCTCACCCCGCTTTAATGAACTGAGGGGGAGCTATTATGACAAGAAATGGCATACTTAATTCCAGCTCATCTTCCACACCGGCCTCCGTTGTCCCGAACCGCCTTGGGTTGGCTTCCGACGACGACTGCGGGTCAAAGTAATTTCGGGCACGTTCATTTCCTGTGGAAGGTGACAGAGGACAAGGGAAACACACACACACACACACACACACACATACACACACACACACGCACAGTGCACGGGTGGATGAGTGTGTGTATGTGAACACTGGTGTGTGTGCATGTGTGTGTGTGTGTGAGGTTTTCCTCGTGTTAGAGGTGGTTGCCAGTTGGGTTAGGTTAGTGGTTATTAGAAGCACATGAACCAAAATGTTAATTTTTGAAAACCGGCATGCATGAGGCCCAGGTGCCCGTTGCCCAGCACCAGATAAGACCAAGCCCTTACTACTCTCTCTCTCTCTCTCTCTCTCTCTCTCTCTCTCTCTCTCTCTCTCTCTCTCTCTCTCTCTCTCTCTCTCTCTCTCTCAGAACTGCATATGTGAGAAGCTGGAGCAGCTTCTGGGCCTAATTAGCATGGCCATGGAAGGTCATGGCAGGCAATCTCTTAAATACAAATGCCATATGTTACTTGTGTGCAGAAAGGAACTAATGAGAAATAAAAAGGGTATATGCACTGAGTACCTGGGATGTGAAAAGACAATACCCATGGATTGCTCAGGGGTGGACCGGTTTGGAAGAAAAAGAGAGACCTTGAAACCTCAAGAATGGGAACAAAAAGAGAGAGGGAGAAAGAGTGTGTGAGAGTGCATGTGTGTGTGTGTGTGTGTGTGTGAGTAAGAGAGAGAGAGAGAGGGGAGGGGGGGGGGGGTGTAGGGTAGAAAACCCCTGTCCCCCTATGACTTCTTATTAGCAATCACTGACCTATGGGCTTCAAAGCAACTCAACAGACTTTATAGGAATTCACCACCTTGAGGAGTATTGCTATTAAACAGCTACACCCTGTCAAAAGATGCTATTTTAACCCCAAATGCTTCCACAGGCCCCAGGTATTCCACACCTATATCCTCTATCTAAATTGCTTTGGTTATATAAATGCAGGTTTGAATTAAAAAATAGATCATGTAAAATAGATCATTAAAAAAAAAAAAAAAGATCCATACAGTAGCTGCGAAATTAACCCATGTGATGAGATGTTTTACAAGACATGCACTGCATGTTTAATGCACTTATTTCCAGTTATAAGTTTTAGTTGTGAATAAAAAAGGTCTGTGTGAACATTTAAAAGTCATTTTTAACAAATGAACATTTATTAAGTTATGAAGCGTCAACTAGACAGTTATGGGGTCAAAACTCCTGTACAAATGCTACTGAGCTTATGACTTTTAGCAGCACCATAAATTAACTGTGAAATTCACATCCAACGCTTTTTACACCCTAAACACAGTTTTAACAATTCCACTTTGATGGCTCTAAGGTTATGAAACCCTCAGCGCGGTAATTTGCATAATGGCAGAAGCCCCAAAGATCTGCATCTTTGAATCATATCTTTGATTTACCT
>JAODXP020000027.1:3207221-3217221 GCA_027497455.2 Sardinella longiceps
GAAGCTTTCTGGCACGGCCAGAGAAAGTGACCAACCCCACAGAATTTTGGAGGGATGGCACAACTGCCGTGTCACACTGTCTCTCTGTGTATTGTCGGCGTACATGTATGCGTGTATACAATATGCACTTTCAGAGGTGCAATGGGAGGTTAATGGACGGGTGATTTTCTATCCAAGATGAAGTAGCAATTAAGAAATGGCGGAGGACACATTGCGATCTGGATAGAAAGAGTTTTTTAGTAAATCTGTTTTTACACTCAGCAAGCCCTACAGCAAGACATTCATTTATACCACTGAGATTAATGGTTATCTAATTGTGACTTATTTAAAACCCATTTTCTTTGCCACTGCGTTCCAATCAATTTCTCCAACAGTTAGACTTAAACACTGACCAGACACATTAAACTGTGGAGATTAGAATTTCATTATTTTACATTTTCCTTATTTCAAATGTTTGTTAGACATTGACCTCTGGCACTCTATGTGTAGTGAAGGCATAACATGAGAAAATGAATGAATTTTGTATGATTAGTTGTTAGAATTATCATAACACCAAATTCACAAATACATGATAACTTTAACTATATAAAACAGAGCTCCTTGCAAACACAAGTAATAATCTACAAATTTGCCCTAAGTAGTTTGATTTGATTTTATATAGAACAGCGTTCAAGTAACACTATAGTCTGTCAAGTGTGTCACAACTCTATGTGAGTGCTTCTTCAGGCAGGGGCTCAAGATATTTAAAATGCAGTTTTATGATGGTCAATATGTAGCATTTACATGCGTGTCTTATGAAAGCAAGATCCTAATGCAATCCAGGCAGGATCCTAATGTTCTCAGAAACACAAAGCAGTTATGCTTTTATTTATTTATTTATTTTATATTATTTTTTTCATTCAATCTTTGATGTCTTATGTAATATTTGATGTTGGAGCGACTTAGCATTAACACTTGAGAAAGCGAAAAATCACTGAGATATTACAGAGGGTGTTGTAACTTTCTTTGAGATGCATTGAGACATCGACGGGGCTGGTCTTCGTTTCACTTGTGTAATTAATCATTAAATTAGCGCAACGTGGGCGGATGGCTCGCCTTTATTTTTGAAATCACTGTTTTTGCCCTTGAGACTGAGGCTTTCTCCCTTTTTTTTCAAGAAAAAAAGAGGGTGGCAAAAATACAAGAGACACTAAAATTAATTACCATGAAACACAAGCATTATAATAGGGCAGACAGAAGTGTCAGTCCTTATAAGACAAGATGAAAAAGTGGGTTGGCTGAATTCACAGTGAACATGAAAAGTATACAAATACTGTATAAGATGCCCTCAGTGTGTACAATAAGCCTATATTTCAATGTCTGTCTGGCTTGCGTATATTTCTGCAGCCATTAACACATTCATCAAACCTATTGCCATCTAACAACCTAATTATTTTTCAGAAGATTTATCAGTATTGCATTGAGCTCTACAGATATGTATTTGGTTGGATCATATTTTTCAGCAGTTTCTGGGAAAATGTAAATGTATTTCGTACTGGGCCGGTCGAGAAATATAGGTGCTCATATCTCACATTTCAAATGAATTAGGTCTGTCTGCTGGAAATGTCAACACATTTGCAATTTGCATGTTGCCTCAACTTCAACTCCTTCCTCTGTCCTTAATGAAATATCTTTGAATTAGAAGTATTTCAAATTTGCTACCAGGCAAAGTGCTGTTGGACACTTTGCCAAAGAGTTCTGAAACCTCATGCCATTTTCAAAATAAATTGTAGTTGTGAATATGCAATCATTTCCATTTTCCTTTTATCAGAAATTCTCATTTGGAAGCACCATCTCCTATGACCAGTGGCTTAAGTTTGACATCTGCATAACTGAACATCATAATCTGACAAAAAAGGTACCATTCAAATGGAATCAGAGAAATATGTTGCTAAATTGTATTTCGGAATGTCGAAAAATAGCTACAACACTTGCAATATCACACAGTGTTTAGAGTGCAGACAGCTAAATTCCTTCTGACATGACTTTCCAATGAACATAAATATATTAAATTCAAGAGTGTTGTTATCGAATCATGTGCCAGGCAAATCTTATGCCACGTGACCAAGAACAATCTCTAAATTCATTCTGTTGTCATCTAGAGGCATTCATCCTGCTGTTAAAAAAAAAAAATCCTAGCCCTCTCACTCTTTCTCACTCTCTCTTTCAGACTCTGCATCACACATACATGCAATGCTAACATACAGATCAGGACAGAAAGGCGAAAGAAAAAGGGTATGAAAAAAATCATTTACCACTGTTGACAAGGAAAATCTATGAAGTTTTTTTTTTTTTTTTTGGACTTTTTTTTCTAAAAGAATGTGATTGTTGTCAAAAGGAATTGGGCACAACAATGCCTTGTTCAGTTCTGGTTCCATTCAAAGGCATGGTGGAGAGGGCTAAAGGAAGACCACTGCTAGGGGGCTGGTGGGCTCCAACCAGTCAGAGAGTGAATTTTGCATACTGTACGGATCATCGCCCAGTTCAGGGCAGTCACATTGAATCTGCGATCAACCAATTGTGCTTCATGAAACCGTCAACCTTCATTTACGTCTGGCTGTTTTCTTCTGGGCCGCTGTAAACAAGCCTCTCCGCTCTGAGCTGTCTCTCTCTCTCTCTCTCTCTCTCTCTGTCCCTCCTACTCTCTCTCTCCTTTTCCGCCTTTTCACTCTCCCTCTCTCACCCCTATCTGTTCAGGCAAGGGAGTTGGTGGGTGTGGGAGTATGTGTGGGTGTGGGTGGGGGGGCAGACCACGTCCTTCGCATCTGAACGCCACCACCTCTAGAAGAAGACCCTCATGCATGTACAGGCCACAATCCCACCCCCTCACTGTCAGTCAGTTGCAGACGACGGTATTTTGCTGTTTTGTACACAGTTTGGGTTCACCCATCCTACCCTATCCATCGCTTTCTGAGCGTCAGTCTTTTTCTTTTTCTTTGTGTCATTCTAGAGCTCCAAAACAACATTTGTTTGCTTGTTTGTGACGAGACAATAGCTTGTTATTTGTTATTGCATATTGTTATGTGTTTACTGACTGCCAAGTCTATCTTGTGAAAGAAACAGTTTGCAGAAAAACAGAGGGCAAAAAGCTCATATAAATTGACTCCAGGACTGAAGTAGTGTGTTAATCCAACTGAGTGGTGCCAACACACCGCAAAATCAATAGTGGTTGAAGTGTGTTTGAAGTGGTTTTTGTCTTGGTCAACAACAGTGGGCTTATAATTCTAACACGCAATTTTAAAAAAAGTTACATCATGATAGATAATTAATGTGATTATTTCTAACGATATGATAAAAAAGGTAACATATAGCCACAGAACACTGTGAAAGCACAGCACATTTTTTTTTTACTACATCAAAACAAATCCTTCTCCAGGTCCTTTAACATTTTTAGAACTGCGTTTTCACAAATCCTGCCTAATAATTGTTATCAACCTAATAGCTTTGTGTTGAACAACAACCGCGTCGCTTGCTGAGGACAGAAAAACATAATTAGTATTCAGACTTAATTAATCTACCCTGGCCCCTTTAAGTGAATTAGTCAATTATTTATGCATGTGTGCTCCTTTGATGCTAACAGATTAAGGATGCAAAAAATAGAACCTTAAAACGACAAAAATAAATAAATAAAAAACTTTAACATGATGAAAAAAATGTCACAACAAGTAACATCAATAGCCATAAAGTATATGTGCACTGAGCAGTGCTTAAAGATGTGAGCTTAGTCTTTTTGTTTTTTTGTGTTTTTGTCTAGAGCACTGAAATTGCACAATCAGTAACCTATACCACTAGTAAAGGAGAGTCTATTGTTACTTCTGTAATGCTGCAAAACTCCCAGACCAGGCCTACTGCTAAGGAATGTTCAAAAGGAGGCATATGAAACACACACACACACACACACACACACACACACACACACACACACACACACAGAGAGAGAGCACACACAGACACACACACACACACACACACACACACAAATATGTACTCTTCTGCACATAAATCCAAGGAATTGGAAATACGTCCGGATCAGAGTGCTCTGCGGGATCATGGGAACAGCCTGGGATTTTCAAGAGCCTTTTTGTTTCGTTCCCAGTTCCTTGAGAATGCCCAGTGTCACGGTTTTGGCCTCTACACTGCTCAATTCCCCACTGAGATCTCCCAAGCACTTTCACAGAATGCCAAATGTCAATGGTCAGCCACCGCCACAGCACCTTAATAGCAAATGTGAGGTAAGGACCTGACCTTGCATTATAATGAAAAGTCTACTTACACTGCCAAAAGTGTCCATCTCTTTAAGCTGCAAACTGCTCCTGTGTGTCTAAAAAGAGAAAAGGCATTTAAAAACTTTTAAATCACAGCAAAACATGACATATTGTCAAACTCTAATGGATACCATAACTATGTGTAGAAATAAAACATAAATGTACAGGTTTTAGTATGTTTAATCACTGTCATAGATATCTATCTAAATGTGAAAATGCATAAAAAAACACTTACACATGTGTACATAAAAACCATTCTATTCTAAGATGTTCTCTATACTATGTTTAATTGCAGTAACAATCAACCCCAGATGACCTCAGAACAGGCATCATGTGCATGTGCAAGTATAGGCACAGTTCTTTCCTCATCTTTGTTTTGCACAGCACCCATTTATTCAGGTGCTTATTTTGGGGTTATGGTCTGGCGTGTTGCTACTTTGTAAAGACACACACAGACAAACAGAGAGAGAGAGAGAGAGAGAGAGAGAGAGAGAGAGAGAGAGAGAGATACACACACATACACACAAATGCTCTCTCACACACACAGATGTTTTCAACTAATCAGCTATGAATGTGCAGCCGTTCTCAAGTATCCCAGAGTGGCTGTGACAACACCATCAGCTCAGCAACACACCTAGACGAATAACATCACACGCTTGCACTGTTTATCATCACAAGAACTAATTTATGCCATTATTTAAGCCCTGAGTTTATTCATTTACATCTCATACAATACTATTTTATGCTTTTATCTTTCTCTCCATTCCCTCAATGGTAATTCACATGGCTTTCACAAGTTTCTGCTGAATTAGCAAAACAAACCCCAGGCGAAATGGGAAAGATTATCCTATACCATGCGAGCGACGATGAAATGCTACACTTTTTCTCACCAAACACCGTTCCACTGGGTGTGATTGAAAAACATGTTAAGCTATTGAATCTGCGCTTTGTATACGCGAAGAGAAACGTGTGTTGTAACAAGTGGGGTCTGTGTTTTGGTAATTGTTTCAAATTACATTCACCATAGTAACTGTGAGAAAATGATCCATGGTGGAGGCCGCACAAATAAAAAAGAAAAACTGAATGGGGATAACACTTCCACAACCATCTACCACCTGGTTTAGAAAATGGAGATTGTATAAATAAATGCTCATTACATCATAAAGCCCTTTCACTTGTGTTTCCAGCTAGATCTGTCATGCTTTACATGAAAGGACAAGAAAAGCAGATACTGTGGCTACTTTGAAGCCTTTTGAAAACAACCACATTTTTGGAATTTTAGGAATCACCCATATAGAGCTCATTTAGTTTAAATTAAACCTTAAAGGAGAAATACAGTGTGAATCAACCCATAACCCTGTTGTTCATGGCCATGGAGTAACTTATTTTCAGTTTATTTATGCCCAATTTAGCTACTCAGTCCATTATTCACGCAAAGTTTTCTCAAACTTCCAGATTCTTTACCAGTTAGACAGCACCTGGTGACCTGGAACAACCTGGATTGATTACACCGGATTCTGTGCTTTAACTTTAAGTGGGTGGAGAGGGTGGAGTATTCTCTGAAATGATAAATCACAAGCTCGCAGTGCCATGGTTTCAAAAAAAAAAAAAAAAAATCTGCATTTAAATACAGATTAAACAGGCACTGTAGCCCAGACAAAGTGTTTTATTGCCCTTCTCGTGTTTGGGCCTATAATACACATACACACTACACAGCATTTAGAAATAGAGCAATGCAATATTGAGTTCCTTACCCTTAACTGTAGGCCAATGCCTACTTCAATCCAAAGTTTTGCCCCTCTACTGGTCTAGCCTGTGAATATAGATGGCTAGGATCTGAAGTTGTGGAAGCTCAATCCTGCTGAGAGCAAATCAGTGATAGGCCTACTTTCTTCTGTAGGCTACTACTCTGTGGTGACATCTCTGCCCACCTGCCCACCCTACAACTCATACAAATAGAGCGGTTTGATAAGTGAACACCAAAGGTGTCCGGCCAATCAAATTTCCTATAGCTTGCTACTAGACGTTAGCCTGGGAGTACCCATGCTCCTTTACGGCGCTCAATTTCATTTTACTCTGCAAAGCAGCATGGTGACAATGGCCGATTTTCTTAGACGATTATGACTTTAGATATCCAATCATAGAACAAAGCACTAGCACAACACGGTGGCTCTGGTATTAGCTCTGAGCTATGTAAAGATGCTTTGATAGACATTCGTAGCACCCAATAAACGGCCCTGGACAATCGTAAACGACGCTTCTGCTAAGAGAAAAGCAATAGGTGGGTCTCCAGACTAAATATCACTTGTGATTATTTAGTTTGCGCGATAGCCAGGCTAACTAGACGTAGAAGCTGAGCAAATTCATTTGATTTCTAGGCTTGCAAAAGAAATCAACTTTATTGCGTTACTGCGTAATATTTTTTCCTCAGCAAAGTGGAACAGGAGACCATGAAAAAAAGGTTGGTGCGCAAATTGACTGGGTTGATTAGGTTATGGAAAACAGTCAGCCTCTCACAGATACTAAAGATCATGGAACCCTCTATGCAGATACTGGCAGTATCTCATATTAGTATGGCTCTTTAAAATGCTGTAGAAAACTCAATTCACTTTATATTTATAGGTCTGATGTTTCTGCTGTATAGAGACATTAGGTCTAATGCACCTTGCGTCACATCTTCACATTTCTGATCTTGCAATCATAATCTCTTGATTGGCCACCTGACATCAGTGCATCAAAAATTGTTGACAATAGGCTACTGAAAAGTCATTGTCATCATACAGAGAACTGAAGGTTGGAATTTTAGTCAGTCAATGATCAAAAATGATCATCAGGACGATCACAAAAGCAAAGTTTTTGGTATTTTAATTGCTTTCACTTTTGTCCATGGCCTTCACAGGATGTAGCCTTGGCTATGACATATCAGTAATGGCCACATGCCAAAGTCAGGTTTCTTACAAAGGATGCACGTGCATCATTTACAGTAGGCTATGGCACAAGCCTGTCGAATAACCTTCCTTCGGGATTAGGCCCAAGAGTTGTTATTTTTGAATGAGCGGTAAAACTCTCACCAAAGTCCGGTTGAGTAGATTAAGTTGTTTTAAAAACGGTAATAGCCTATACAATTGTTGTAACATTTCGAGTCCGCCGAAAGTTCTCAGTAAGGTATCCTTTGCGTCACTCTGGGAAGCTCCTTAGCCTACATTAGCCGGTGGTTTTGACAGCTGACATGCTTCACAAGATAGCCTAGGCTACTTCTAAAGGTAAACACGCACAATTAAGTCAATCATTTAATATCGAGTAGGTCTATTGTATATAAAAAATACCCGAAGAGGAAGATATTGTATTTGCATTTTTAGCCTTACCTCCTGCAATTTCCCCAGTGGCTATGGTTATGTCCAAGTCAGTAGACTTGAGAATGAAAAGTGACAATGCAATCTTGGTGAGGCTTTGGAATAACACATTCATTCTTAGAAGTTGATTCGTGTGGTAGCAGGGATGAGAATTAAGTCGCTTCAAATGCAAAATTAACTGGGCTTGTTATTCAACCCTGGAGAGAAAGTAGGCTACTGTGGGTCCATTGCGCACGCCACTTGAAACTGGCAACTGTTGGAGAGAGAGAGAGAGAGATAATGTTACCGACACAGTAACCAGATGGCCTAACCGTTTGTACACTCAAAGTTGTTCTATTATTTATTCGAGTGATTCTGAGGTAACACTGTTTAGAACCCCCTCTGCGACTACAGCAGGCGAGTGAAAGTGACCTCATATTCAACGGCTTTGTTGCTTTCCCAACATCTATCTCAGTAATGTAGTCCCATCTAAGGTAAGCCATCATGGGGCTTTGTAAACATCTATTATGCAGTCTGACCATTTATACAAAGGTTCCTCATACATTATTTAAAAGACTTCATATAAACATACTTCACATAAAAGAAAACCAGAGGAGTAAAACATCTGGTGTGAGGGATAGGTACCAAAACAGCAGATTGCTCACTGCAATAGGGGCATCAGACATGGCAAATGTCTGCCTCTAAACAAACACAACTGTAGCTTTGTTATTGATAACCAAGATTAGGCCATTGGTGGCCTTTTCAGTGCAGACTGATTACTTTTGTAAGAATGAATATTCCACAGTATGCAATTTATATTTTATTTATCATATATGTTCCTTATAAACTACATACTTTGTTTGATTTCCTTCTGCTAATTTTAGTGCTTTTCTGTTCTGTGATGATGTGAAATGTGAAAATACATTGTATGTTGTATATCTTTAATGATGAATCTTTTAGCAATTTGAAATTCTCACATTTCAACTGCACTGTCGACATTGACATATTCCGTGGATCAACTCGGCCTATTAGATTGATGAAGCATGTCGTGTTTGTGAAATAATCATTATTATTTGCTTATTCTATGCAGATCAAGAACATCAGTGAAGTGAAATTAAAAAGGTAAGCCTTGTCTGAGAAACCAACACATCAGACAAAACAATACAGACATAAAGGTCAAAGTAGAGAAAAAAAAAACCCTACAAATCCTTTCTAGAGCTGTTAATCAACATTAGGAGCGCCAACATGGTTGGGTGGATGTGGAACCTAATGTTCAGAATTTGTAGAGCAACATCATAGTGCTCTATTACATTTGCATCTTTGAGGTGACCCTGCACAATAGTATCTCAAGGCATATTAGACTGGTTGTAAATGGGGCCTAAATAAGACATTCACTAATGGACCCCAGTCCTTCTCTCATGGCTGTCCTTGATCATTTAAGCGATTAAATATAGACCTGAATCTGCGTTCCATGTTGGGCATATCCAATTAATTCTCCTTGCTGGCATGAAAGTAGTTAATGATGTTATCTTACCTAATTAACCTGCATAAGGATCGGACTGTAGGACAGCAATTGTTCATCCTTCATCTAAGTGTTCATTACTATCATTACCATAAAGGGTCTAAAGTGATGACGTTAGCTCCTGTGACACCATTCATTTAGATGGAGGGCCTCTTTTGGTTTACAGTGTGGTCATTTGTCAAGCCTGAATTCATACAAAGTAAGAGGTGAATTGAAGATCTAATTGAAAGGCAATTGGGGTTGTTTATGCTAAAATCTAGACGTTTTTGACAAGCAAGTATTTTTTTGTGAATAAAGTCCATTCAAAGCAAATGGACTTAAACAAAACAAAGTAACAAAATAAGCTTTATGAATGGACGTTGTAGGAAAGGGAGTGAGCTGTCACCCCACGTGGCCTCAAACCCCAAGTCTGCTGGGTACCAAACCTGCAGCTGAATACTAGGGGACATAAAAACGTCAGTGCTTACTTCAGTGGTGCTGTGCCTCCCACTTCTATTAAAAAAGATGAGATTGAGTGTTTGGGCAACTTTGAAATGTGTTGATAAATTCCTAGAGTATTTTCTTGTAGTAATCCCCTTTGACTTTTAAATAAATAAATAAATAAATAAATAAATAAGCAGTCAGTTACAGGCCTTGACTAGAGTAAGAAGATTAGGTGTTTATGGTACACTACCAGAGGGGAAAATCCCTGGACAGTATCTTTTCCTGAGACATGTTAAACTAAAGATGATCTGCCCTTTAGAAATCCAAACAAATTACCATAAATACATCCCAAAAAGTATCACTGCTTTTCCCTTCTGTCAGCTTTCCTATTTAAAGGGGTAGTTTAGAGTTTATTAATG
>JAODXP020000027.1:3219721-3234721 GCA_027497455.2 Sardinella longiceps
TGGTGGGAGATTCCTTTGCATTAGCTGTAGTGTAGGAGTAGGGAGAATCACTGTAGGAGGTAATCCTTGAAGCAGGAGCAAGTGATTGATTAAGCAAATGTTTATTTGGCCCAAGTCTAGCTCCCTCTACCATCAAAATGTCAAAATATTTTGTCATATATTTAAACCTCGAAGAAAGATTGAGCTATAAATAACTTCGTTCATGCCAAGGAAAAATACATAAACCTGAAGGCTGATTTATTATTCATGTCTAGATTACTCAAAGTCTAATGCGCCTTTCCAATATTTGTTTCTGAGCCACATGCCCAGTGTTTGTGAGCATCCTGACAATTCCATCATGGCCGTTATGATTTGTGAAGGGTGGGGGAGGGGGGGGTGTTTATTCATCATTTCATACTTTTTACGCCAGCTCTACAGTTGTTATAATCATCATCCATTTGCACTGCATGCACCAAGACCTGACCACCTTCCCTGTAACATAATGCACATGATAAACTATAAATCCCATATGATGCATGAATTTGAATAGAGATGTTTAGTGAAAAGTATTACGGTGATCAGAGATTTGCAAATATATCAAGAATTAAGCTGGCTAAGATTTACATATTTGCTTACAGTACATGCGCTCAACCTTAGATGACGCAGACAGTAGTTAATGTGCTATGGTGCATTTTTAATATAATTCATTTGTCGCGTTAAACGGCTGTCAGTAGATCGAGTGTCACAAGTGATGTGCCAGTATGACACATTAATCCGTTAACACAAATGATTAGGAGGCAGATTTACTAGAAGTCAGAGAGATTTTCAGTAATTTTTCAACAGTCCTGTCCAATAGTGACTGAACTGAATGAGTTGCTTAGCAGTTCTGACTTTGTTTCCTTTAGTATTTATAACAGCAATGGCCTATTTTTTCTTTTTTTTTTCTTTTATCAAGACAGTGTCAAGACATATCATTGATGCAATTCTCAATGCACTGCTTGCTTTGTCATTGCTTTGGATATTTTGCAACTGAAGACATCCGCAGTTATCAAAAAGCATATGGCGCATGGAGGTGGGTGGGGATGGTCTGGGGTGGTGGGTGTTTTGGGGTGTTTTGTGCAGTCGCTTGAAGCTCCAGCAGTGCTTTTGGGAAAATGCTTTGCTGCGCCCCAAATACAAGGATGGCAAGACAGAGTGAGAGAGAGAGAGAGAGAGAGAGAGAGAGAGGGAAAGAGAAAGAGAAAGTGGAAAGAAGTCTGCTGAGCGTGATATTTTTAATATGCATAGAAAAGGAAAGAAATAAGAGTGTTAGAGAATTTTCTGCTTTCTTTGAATGCTGTGCGCCTGCCACGCGTGATAAAACAGGCAAACTAATGTGGCCCCAAAAGATTATGTCTACGAGGCAAGAGATGTGAGCTGCCATCTTGGGCGGACTGAAGGAGGGGGAAAAATTGTGCAAAGAAGTGGAATGATTGTTGAAAGGGCACCGCAAATAATTATCAAAAATGGGCCTTGGGTCATCATTAGGGCATGATCTTAAGAGAATCGGGACCATGGGGAACATTTAGAGAACATCTTGCTCACCATTGGGGTCGCACTCACATGTCAAGGCAGCATCGCTTGACAAGGATTTATTATGTGTCTGACGAGAGCCTGTGAATCTCCCTTTGATTAGCAGGCGAAGGACTCCACACACACACACACATGCATGCACGCACACACACACATACATACATACAAAAATGCTTTGGGAAGCGAACAATTGGACAACTGTAGGAACTGAAACTTTTTTAAGAATACTAAATGCTAAAAATATGCAATCTTTTTTTCCCTCAATTTTGTTTTTTCTCTCTCTCTCTCTCTCTCTCTCTCTCTCTCTCTCTCTCTCTCTCTCTCTCGCTCTCTCGCTCTCTCTGCATTCTGTCTTTCATTCGGATCTGGCTGATTTCTTGTCTGTGTTCATTAGCAAGGGGTGATGATGTCATGGCTGGATACATGTCCCTGTCCTGTCAGGCCATATGCCGTTGGCATGAGTTTGTCAGCGCCAGAGTCGAGTTAGATGGATAGCTGTGCCCATCCTGATGAATCCCCGTCTTTCTCTCTCTCTCTGTTCGCTTTTTGCCTTCCAACACTCACTGACTGACTAACGGCGCGTTCACTTTTGACTTTCTCAGAACCCCAGTGCAGCAAAGTTATTCATTTTCCTACGGGCACAGTTCTCATCGATGTGATACACTCCCACAACGAGATCCTGTTTATGCAGTTGACATGCGCTCAAGAGCAGATGCTTAGCGTCCATGTCTGTTTTTTTTTTTTTTTTTCCTCCCCCTTCTTGGTTGTACTAACTGAGTCTGTGTTTGCGCATTCTGTTTGATGTAGCTATAGGGTAGGGAAAGCCAATCTGTTAAAATCAGCGTCCAACTTCAAACATACTTTATGTGATTATGTGTTTTGAATATGCACAACTCCTGCAATGGTTGGAACAGTGTTCCCTGAAGAAAACCAACTTGTTTTGTGATTTTTTTTTTGGAATCATGCATGTAAACAAAATTAAGGGCAGAAAAAAAAGTTTAAGTTTGTTGTTTTGAACTTTGTTGACTTTTCTGTTTTAGGTAGAAAGGAAAACACAACGTTTACTACATCAAGAAGTCCTTGATCAGCTGACCGGTACTACTACTATGGTCTGTGCTGAACTCAAAACAAACTGGACATTAACGCAACCACAGGCCAGTGTGGTCATGTGTAAATAAATGGCACTTTCAGGGAGTGTGCATTAACCTGCGTTTCTTTTGAACTTTTAATGAATACTGCGCTACAGTTAATAATTCTGTGGGTGCAGTGCACTGAGGTCATTCTGTGTTGCGTGTTCGTCTGTACATCCGCCTCGCGCTCTGTTCTCTGTCTGCTCTTTGAAAGCTTAAAAAAAGCTCATAAAGATATGTAGGCAAGGTGTTTCCAACATTCTTTGCTTTTCTTGCTCTCTGTCTCTCTCTCTCTCTCTCTCTCTCTCTCTCTCTCTCTCTCTCTCTCTCTCTCTCTCTCTCTCTACCCCCCTCCCCCTCCAATGTCTTTCTTCCTCCACCCTCCACAGAAGTCAAGGCAGGACATTCCGTGTCAGAGCATTCATGCATTACTGTTTTAACTATACGCTACTGGATTGGGTGTTCCTCCTTGGCCCCTGTTTGCTGGACGCGAGCTGCGTTTACAGTAACCTGAATGGTGTGATGAGTAATCGCAAGGCATTTTGTACTTGAGAAAGGAGGAAAAGCACACAGAAGCAAAGGCAGGGCTCTGTTGATACAGTTAATGCGCCCTGTCAGGGTCCGCTGGGTTAGCTCATTCTTACATCGAGAGCTCAGAACCTCTCTCTCTCTCTCTCTCTCTCTCTCTCTCTCTCTCTCTCTCTCTCTCTCTCTCTCTCTCTCTCTCTCTCTCTCTCTCTCTCTCTCTCTCACTCACCCACACACACACACACACACACACACACTGGCACTACACAACAGCTCAGGCATGGCCTCTGTGATCACAGCACGAGTGTTTATACACACATGAACAATGAGGTGACCTAGTCGTGCGTCAAGATATACATTCCTCCACCACACAGGCGAGCGAGCCTCTTGCCTCCAGTTGCAGCCAAGCTCACATGGGAAGTCTCCATGTCATTATGGTCTGTGAGCTGCAGTAGGTAGATCAGCTGTGGCGTGTTTCTGTTTAATGTGGCATGATACATTTTATGTTTGTGTTTTAGGTTGATACATTTATGTTTTTTTTTTTCCATTATTTTTATTGTTTAATCCATCTTGATCAACATAGATCAAAAGTGTTGTCTATGTGTCATCATGCAAATTAAAGGTGTTTGGATTTGGACATTGTGGGTATGCAGGGGTTTGCCCAAACACACACACATACATCACTACCAATGAGGAGTTAGAGTCATACTAAAGCACTACCATAGTCCTCACGTCACTGCAACACAAAATCATTGTTTTGAAATGTTGTGTCTAGAATTGGTCTAAGAATCATCACTGGTTGTGTTATACAGTATATTGTTATCATTCTAAGGTGCCTGACTGTATGTGTCTATTCACAGATGACAAAGGCCTTGGAGATGGATCATACACCGCTGCTAAGGTAGGCTTTCTGCAGCCTGGCTTGTATGTTAGTCATGATTTTGTAAGTCACTTTCGATAAAAAATGTTCTACATGCATTAAGTATAAATTGTTATGTATTGTTATGTAAACCACTTGACTTAGTTGACAATTTTATATCACTTAATCTCTGTACGGGCCCTAGAAAAACTTTAGTTTTGTTGTTGATTCACTTTATGTACAGTATGTGTAAGCATGTGTCATTTCGCCCCTGACAGTTGTTTATCAGTGCAAGGCATATCACAACACTGTACACAGAGCATATCACAATGACATGGTATGTGCGCTGTTTGTATCCAAAGATAACTAATCGTGCTTCCTACACGGAGGATTGTATTTTTAGCTCAGCGCGTGTGGCTGAAATCCTCTCTCCTTCACAGTGGCTCCGTCTTTCTCAATCCAAGTAGAAGTTAAATGTCCCATTTGTCGTATTAAAGTCACCTATAGCTTGTGGGTATCTTAAAACAAAAAGAGCAACATATCTTGGAATAGGATTTGATAAAGGCAAAGTGGTAATTAGTTGCTGTGAGTGTTTCAGCGCTGCAAAACGAGCATTACAATCTTGCTTATGTCTCTGCACCCGCTCCCCAAAGCCCATTTTATTAATGTACCTCCATGGGCCCATCAATAAACAGGCCTGAGTAAGCTGTTTGACGCTAAGAGTAAATGAAAAAAAAAAAAGCTGGATAAATATGCCAAGCGCACCTGAGATAGGGAAGCTGTGTGGCAGTAAAACGTAATGAGAGGGAAAATGGATCCCGAAAAAAATGGGCCCCTCTCTGGAAAGGTCAGCGGCCTGCAGTTGGAGAGGATGATGGAGGAGATAGTGTTTCAGCAAAAAGACTTTCAAACAGCGAAAAGGTGGAGGAGGGAAAAAAACTCACTTAACAAGGGCAAACCTTAATAGATGACAACCTTCTTAATGTGTTAATGTAATTGCATGGAGAGCTGCGATGTTGGATTAAAACATATTCGTTTTGAGACACTCTGTATTGCAGTCGTTTGGGTCAAGAGCTGAAATAAGGTCAGCAGCCAATTTCACATTTGCTGAATCTGTATATTTTATAGTTGTCTGATCCTTTATAGTTGCACCATGCAGTTTATGGCCACATCCAATAGATATCAATATTACAGGAGCATTGTTTCTCTGATAGACGTTGGCATCACTAAAATAACAAAACCAGACAGTATGAATTTGATTTGCCAGTTGCTTTAATTGCATTTAATCATTACAAAATTGATTGTTTAACCGAGGGAAGCTGCATAATTCATAGTTATGAAACTTTCAAAATTCATGGTACTCATATAAATGTGGCATGCCATTTTTTAAAAGTAGTCAAAGTCTGTGAAACTTGTGCAGTACTGTATTGTCTGTCATCCTATGGCATGTCTGTCTTTCCATAGTCCTGGGAGGGGAGCGACTGTTTTAATGAAACACTAGCAGGCTCGTCTCTGCTCTGCTCTGCTCTCGTCTCCACTCTCACAATGTGCATACTTACCATCGTTTGTCACATATCATGTTCTATCTTCTGGCGCGATGAAATTGCTCTGAACTTTAAATTCTGTCTCTTTTCCTCATGAGGTCAGTTTCCCTGCATGTGAATTCTGCCCCCTGGACATGTTGCGTAATGCCAGACAGCCCTCATTACTTACAAATGAAAAGTAGGAGAGAGAGAGAGAGAGAGAGAGAGAGAGAGAGAGAGAGAGAGAGAGAGAGAGAGAGAGAGAGAGAGAGAAAAAGACAGAAACTTCCAAATTAATTTACAGTTTTCCCACCTCTCAGGTAGCTGAGTTGAGTGTAATTACTGTCCGTCATAAATGAGTGTAATTGAGAAAGAGCCTACAGCGTACAGTGCGTGGAGTGATAAAGACCAGGCAGCCTAATGAAAGCGTTAAACGCCTGTTGAGACCGATGTGATGCATGCGAGGAAAATAGCTGCTTTGAGACCACACATTTCTCAAGCAACAAGCAACTTCTTGTAGATTTTACAGTGGTTATACATTGACTATATTTTGAATGATCATTTATTCTCTGTTATTTGTTAGGTTACAATTGTATGACTTTGGCTCTTGTTTATTTTGTATGTATTGTCTTGTGTTGTTTATACTGTTTGTATGTGTGTTCTGTGTTGTGGTATTTCGTTCAGGACCTCTTCGAAAACGAGATGGCACATCTCAAGGGTTATCCTCATAAAAGAATACACAACAAAATGCTTTTCAGTCTAACTTAGTGCTGCTGCACATCACATTCCCACGTCTGCTTCCGTTTCCACCGTTTTTGACTTGTTCCTCACTCCTACTCAATCCTAACAGATCAACACAGCCTGCCAATGGGAATAGGCTCGGGAATAAACTAAAGCACCAGTATTGGATTGGAATGAGGCCTAACAGTAAACCTGTATCTCAGGATTTCAGTTATTCAGTGATTAAAATTTCGAAATGTAGTTAAGAGACTTCCAGTGGTCAGAAGGTCACAAGACATTCTTTGTTTGACCTACTGTATGTTTTTAATGCAGGTTTGAGAATACATTTGCGTTCTATCTCATGAAGTGAGACAACTTTTTAAACGGAGGTAGTGGGCAAAAGAATGAGAAATGCGTGGTTTTGTAGACAAAGCCTCTCATTTAGCTTGTTGTTTTAGATGAAATCCTTGCCAGGGTCAAGTGCAAATATGCTATATTTAGTGGATGTTCAGTGGCGTGCGTGCTGTCCAATTTGACAGGGTCATCTCTCTTGGGATCTGTTTGAGGTTTTGGCAGGGGCGAAGGTCCAGTGAATAGACTTTTCTCAGGAGCCTGTGAAGCACAAAATGGCATTATGTTGCAGTCAGACTAGATTGTGCTTGAGTGAGTGTGTGGCCAAAATTTCAACTAGATGCGTGATAAAAAGAGCTTCCTCCTCCATTCAGCCAACCACACACACAACACACACACACTATGCACGCACGCACGTGCACACACACACACACACACACAGATATTCACATAAACAGCAGAATCTTTCCACTACAGTGAGTGTGCAGCAGGCCCAGACGAACATATGGGTGACGCTACATTCTTTTAAAGGAAAGCTATGAATTCTTCACACACCCCCACCCTCAACACACACTCTTTACCGCAAATGACCCCTACTCTACTACAGACACCCCCTCCACACACACACACACGCACACACATACCCCTCCCAAAATTGCCTGTCGGAGTGTCAGCCTGTCTCTTTATCAAACACGTCCATTGTCTGCCAATTCAGAGGACACCAGGATGGACAGAAAAAAAGGAGGGGAGGGGGGGTTATGCACATGTGTGTGTGTGTGTGTGTGTGTGTGTGTGTGTGTGTGTGTGTGTGTGTGGTGGGGGGTAGAGGGTGCAAAACATGACCGCTCTGACATGAATCGAGTCAAGAGCGGGCCACGTATTAGAGGGCTTCCGACTGGGCCACAGACAAGAGAATGGAGAGAAAATCAATAAGGCTTTTGCTGGGCGACCTGACCCACATACAGAGTGGCCCGTTTCATCATGCACAAGCCTTTATAGTGAGTGCACACACGCGCAGGGGCACACACACGCACGCACGCACAGACATGTATGCATTGTGTGTGTGTGTGTGTGTGTGTGTGTCTGAGTGTGTGTGCACTATTAAGCCCCCTGCTTAAAGCCCTCTGCTCTGAAGAGGGAGGGAGAGACAACTAAAAAAAGAGTGAAATTCAGTGATTGAGAGACCCAGCAAAAGAGAGATGGAGAGACAGGGAGAGAGACAGAGTAAAAGAGAGGGAGGAGAGAGAGAGAAAGAGTAAAAAAAGGGGAGGGAGATAGAGAGAGAGAGAGAGAGAGAGAGAGAGGGAGGGAGAGACAGAGTAAAAGATAGGGAGGGAGAGAGGGAGGGAGGGAGAGGGAGAAAGAGCTTAGAGTTCACACAAGCCCAGTTGGCCCTGCCCTGTCCTGCCGCCTGACTTCACTGTCGCTGATTACAAGTGACGTAGAGTTAATAAAAGCGCAAAGCTGGCTGTCAGGCCCGATTAGGCTGGCCACGGAGACGAGACAAAGAGGCTAAGCAGCGGACATTATTCATGGTCATTAACTGGGTTGAGCCCGCCAAGGCAGGACCCTTACCTGAGTACCGCCACGGCTTAGAGTCTAAGGGCCGTCCCTGGCCGACTCAACTCAACTCGACTCGACTCTACCTCCGCCGGACAAGCCCAGACACTCACCGCTGGCTCCCAAGTTGTTTCTCCGTTGTCTCCTAGCTCTAGCGCTCCACTTGCCACATGCTGAGCAGGCGCTTGCCGTTTGTGTGGGTTTGAGCAGCGGCTGCATTAAGGCTTTTTTTTCCTGTAGAAGGGCATTGGCTGAGAGGACTGCTGGGGTATCAGCTGTAGGAGCTCCCACGTCCAGAGGAGAGACCATTGACTCCTGCGCTGGGGCCAGAGCCAGGGCCAAGGGTCATAAGTTCAACACATCTAGGTCAAAAGAGTCTCAGAAGGATTTTTTTTTGTTTTGGTTTGTTTTGGTTCTGTTTGTGTTACTAGACCCATATTTTGCATAGTGTCTGCAATAGATAAAAAAAATAAATATAATACATATTTCTGAATTTGGACATAATGTTGGATGTTATTCTGAAAATAACATTATTCAGCTGTACAATATAGCATATTCAGTGAGAGAGTGGGTGCGACCAATGAAAAATTCATACACAGTTACCATGGAAATAAAAGTTTTTTTGGCTCCATCAATTAAAATTAGCATTTGGAATTTTGTAATAACTATTACCAAAATTACCAGTTCTTATGAATGTAGTTTATCATAATTATAATTTAATTAGTGAGGTCCCCACCGTGTCCTTACTATTTACTTGCTGTTATCAGCCTCCTTGCGCTCTTAATTTTTTTTGGTTCCTGGGTTATGAGGGTCTATGAGATATAGATCCAGTCTTAGAAGAATGGCTGCTATTTAGACCGGGGCAAAAGCCCTTCTAGACCTATTCTCTGCCTTAGTAACAGCACACCGGGGACACAGGCTTTTCCTGGCTATTTTGCCCCAGACAGCATTCTCCATCTTTGGCGGGTTTGTAATTTTCCAGAAGAGGGTGAGGTCAGAGTTTTGATTTAATCCAGCAGCAGATATACTGTTACCCCTACACAATAAGCCATGTCAGCCTTTATGATGCCATGATAGATGCTCATGGGCTTCCCGTGTTTTTCACCCGTCTCTCCCATAGCCATCTCTCTCTCTCTCTCTCTCTCTCTCTCTCTCTCTCTCTCTCTCTCTCTCTCTCTCTCTCTCTCTGTATCTCTCTCCCTCCTTTCACTGTACTATTTCTTGTACAGTAATCTCTCTCTTAACACTTCTTTTTAGTCTTGCTCTTTCTCTCTCCATCTCTCCCTATCTTTCCCGTTTGCAATCTCCTTTACATTTACTCTTCTTTTATAATAATGCCCCTTTCCCTCTTTTTTCTCCCTTTCTTTATTTCATCTCTCCATCTCTCCCTCCATTTCTCATTTTCTCCCCCTTCTTTCTCTCCCATCTCACACGTTCACAGCAAGTAGTTCACAGCGAAGAAAACAAAACCAGCATCTCTGGCATGGAGAGACTGATGCTTAGTGCCATCAGTCGATAGCTTTGTCTGGCGCTCCCAAACACAGTCATGGGCCCTCTTTGTTTGGAGCGCAGTGAGAGAGAGAAAATAACAGCAGTCTGATCAATACAGCACCCACCAGTGTTTCTTTCTCTCTCTCTCTCTCTCTCTCTCTCTCTCTCTCTCTCTCTCTCTCTCTCTCTCTCTCTCTCTCTCTCTCTCTCTCTCTTGCTCTCTCTCTCTCTCGCTTTGGATTGGATTGCTCGCGAGGGCAGTGTTTGTCATCTGTTTGTGATAAAAACAGACTTCTTTTTTTTATAATGTTCATTTCTTGTGGCCCTATCTCACATTCAAAATGGGGGTTTGTTTCACAGTTGTTGTGTGTAGAGGAAGCAGCGAAAAATTAGTAAATAAATTACCAAATGTTATCATTTTGTGTTTTCATTATTTCCTTGTTTGCTCCTTCCAAGTATTCCAGCAGCTAGTGCCGGCATGATCATGACCTAATAGTGGGATTGGCATCCTCCTTTTTTTTGGTGAGACACAAAACAGTAGTTGTTAGCGCTTTCGCTAACAGATACTCAAACTTCACAACAGTGTCATGATTGGAAACATTATGTCAACTGTCACTCATGTTGCCAGTTTAGAAGCTAACTGCAGGCACAGTTACATTTCTGAGCAATGCTGGCGTCATGGTGAAAGTCTTGTAAACTGATCCAGCAGTATGAGGTTTCCTTTCTCTAGTCCCCAAGTAGTATTGTTGTTGTGAAGGGAACTTCCAGAACTGAAATTTACTCCCTTGTCCTCTCTCTCTCTCTCTCTCTCTCTCTCTCTCTCTCTCTCTCTCTCTCTCTCTCTCTCTCTCTCTCTCTCTCTCTCTCTCTCTCTCTCTCTCTCTCTCTGGCTCCATCCCTTTCCCATGTCTCTCTCTATATCTCTCTCCCTCTCTCTCCCTCTCTTACTGATGGCGAACCCTGATGTGGTTCATTAAAACACTACAATTTATTTGATGAAAATACCAATAAAGATCAGCTGTATTTACTAAAATGTCTAATGAAGACCATGTGGGGGCCTGGAACGAGTGTGTGCTGATTGGAAAAGCATGTCACCCGGGCCAGTGGTGGGACACAGGCAAGCCACCCCCCCTCCAGCTCAGGAAACAACGCTTTAATTGCAGTGGATTAAAAAAGAGGAACCAGGAGCATGTGTGTGTGTGTGTGTGTGTGTGTGTGTGTGTGTGTGTGTGTGTGTGTGTGTGTGTGTGTGTGTTTGGTGGGGGTTAGAGTTAAGGTTAGAAAGAACATGCACTTGCATTTTGCATGTTTGGCATTGGTGGCTTGTTCCAGAATTTGTGAGGGGGTGGGGGGGGGGGGGGTGAGTGGCTAAGAGCATCTGACCACCCAAATAACAAGCTAAGGCAATTAGTTATTTTTGTTTAGGTTTTTTTCTTTTTTTGTAACTTTGTAACTACAGTGGATACACAGCTTTATTAGGTACTAATCAAGTCCTTATCAGGCGCCAATAAAACAACTTACATCACCAGGCTATATTAGAATGTCACTGTATTTGATGGTCTTATGCACTTATATCATGGTCAGGGTAACATTAAAAGAGTCAATTAAGGTCCCTTAGGACTTTTAGTAATGGATGGCTTGTGAACAAATTGAATTTACAGATAAACTTGAGTGCCTAAACATGTCTGAACAATAGTGGGCCAATCAGTGTTCACTGCTTACTTGTGATTTGTTTGCTTTTTCTAGTCATGTTTAGATCAATGCAAGGCAAGCCTGCTCTTGAATCAAGCATCCAATCATGGATTTTATATACCTCATATGCTGTATTTGACTATTGTGAATAACACACTTATCTGTTGTAAGTAAACCAACCCGTTAGGATCGTATGTTTATTACTTTGTGTGTGTGTGTGTGTGTGTGTTTGTGTGTGTGTGGGTGTGCTACTTTATGCTCGGGTGTGGGTGTCTGTCTGAGCATGTTATTTTGTTTTGTTACCATGCCACAGAGGATAAAACTCCACCCCAATCAGTAATTAAAGGTGTGACATATCTTTCATTGGAAAACAAGAGAATGGATCTGATGTAAAAGATGATGGACAAATGCTTTCATGAAAACAAACTACTAAGAGGAACAGTTTTTGTGTGTATGTGTGTGTGTGTGTGTGTGTGTGTGTGTGTGTGTGTGTGTGTGTGTGTGTGTGTGTGAGAGAGAGAGAGAGAGAGAGAGAGAGAGAGAGAGAGAGAGAGAACATGTGATCAAGTGTCTTGTCTTTGTTGAGGAATCATGATGAGGAATCATTTATAATAATAATAATAATAATTATTACCGTTGTTGTTGTTAGTAGTAGTAGTAGTAGTACAAGTATTATTATTATTATTATTATTATTATTATTATTATTATCTTTATTATTTGCTGAATATTTACACAAACATCAGATTCTGGCCTTTCAGCTCCACCCAAATAACATAGCCACAAATAGTTTCTCCTATCTATCTACACCTTTTCTGTGAATGCATTCAAACATACATACAGACACATTCCACATACAGAGACACATTCCATGTTTGTCTACCAAATAATCCAATCATAATCATAAGTCACTTGGTCCAAGTCCTCACACATACATACATTGAATCAGATAAATAAACACACATAGCCTCCACCCACCCCATAGACAACACACACACACACACACACACACACAGATAAACACACACACACACACACACAGATAAACACACACACACACACACACACACACACACAGATAAACACACACACACAGACATACCACACACACAAACACACACACACACACACACCTCCCTCTGGTTAAAAAAAAGCAAAGTGCACACACACACTCAGACCTGTCATAAGCACACACTTCTCCTGCTATCTTCCACATCCACACAACTCTTCTTCACTTTTCGCTCTCTCGCTCTCACACTCGCTTCTTCCTCTCTCTCCCTCTGCACACACCCCTGCTCACTCTCACACCTGATCCACCTCTAGATTTCCACTGGTTCCAATGAGCCAGGTGGGAATGATTAACCTTTGTTGTGTGGGTTTCCACCGTGATGCATGTTCAGTGTGACTGTCAGACAACCCACAGACTGTATAGTGGAGCCATACACCTGCATGTCATGGATATTATCTATCAGAGTATAAATCATCACAGGTATGGCAATTATGAGGCGTGCAGGCAGGCGTCAGTTAGAGAGAGCTACCTGTTTCACACAGATGACATGCTGCAGGAGAGAGGGGGGACATACCTGTACAAGCATTTATGAAAAACTCACCTCTCTCTCTCTCTCTCTCTCTCTCTCTCTCTCTCTCTCTCTCTCTCTCTCTCTCTCTCTCTCTCTCTCTCTATATATATATATATATATATATCTCTCTCTCTCTCTCTCTCTCTCTCTCTCTCTCTCTCTCTCTCTCTCTCTGTCATACACACACATGGCACAGGGCTTTCACAACCAATATGTTACTTGTAATCATTTCTATCACTATGGGCCAACTCTGTTCATGGTGCAACAAGGGGAACCAAGGGAGGGAAACAGAGTGAGAGAGAGAGAGAGATAGGAGCCAACCATCCTGTTCCCACAGTTTTTTTTTTTTTTTTTTTTTTTTTGCTTCCAAGCAGGTACAGGCTTGTGACTCAAACGTGGATGCACACACACACACACACACACACACACACACACACACACACACACACACACACCCACCCTCTTCTCCTCTCTGTGCTTATAAATTCATCTGTAGATTAGACAGATTTCCATCCTGAAATATTGCCGCCCTTTACCCTCTGTTCATTCCTTACAGCCCTGAACCAGCATTGACTCTTTAAATCATTTGCTGGAACATTTCTGTGTCACTTTGCTTAGTTTGCATTATAGACTCAGTTTCACTCCATATATGGTAGACTTTTCGTTTCGTTTCATCTGACAAGTTAAACTCCTCAATTTATCTATAAATAGATAGATTACTTATAATTATAACAACTCTCACAAGTAATACAAATGTGTGCTGACTTATGCGTAATTTATCCTTTAACAGTGAGTTATGTATGTCATAACTTATTATAACTTATAGTAGTTTAACTTTAGAGCGTATAGAGAAACTGAAAGGAATTTTTTTTCCATTGTTTTTAACAAAACTGAAACTAAATTTGTGACCACTTTATCAGTCAGAGCCACCCATGCTATACCTTTCTATTTACAATATTGATAATTGAGTCAATACAGTATATACTTGTATATTAATACTATATATTTTGTGTTTGTGGAGGTAAAAGCAGATTCTACAGTCGTCCTGGGGGTTTTACCTGTAATCATGTCCGATCACCTTCCTCCTCTTCCTCCTCTTCCTCATCCTTCCCATTACTCTCTGCCTCTGAAGCAGGGAACACACACAGTCTCACATAGCTCTTCTGTGCCAGGCTTGGTGCTCCTGCTTGAGAGGGAGAGACAGAGCTTCTTTAAGGAAAAGGCTGTTTGTTAATTGGTTTGAACCCGCGGTCAGGCGTGCTCCGGCTCGGCATAGCCTAAAGGTGGGTTTTGCAAGGCGGGGTGCAGGGATGGGTGGTGTTTTGTGTGTGTGTGTGTGTGTGTGTGTGTGTGTGTGTGTGTGTGTGTGTGTGTGTGTGTGTGTGTGTGTGTGTGTGTGTGTGTGTGTGTGTGTGTGTGTGTGTGTGTGTGTGTGTGTGTGTGTGTGTGTGTGTGTGTGTGTGTGTGTGTGTGTGTGCATACTTGTATATGTGTGTGGCTGTGTGCATACTTACGTGTATGTGTTTGTGTGCGTGCATGCCAGGGTGTGTGGGGTTGTGTGCACACTTACGTGTGTGTGTGTGTGTGCGTGCGTGTGTGTGTGTTTGGGGGGGTGAATGGGGTGTCGAGGGAATGCTGGAGGTAATTAATGCAGGGAGGCGACCTGAACGGCCAGACAGGAGACTGTAAAAAGCCGAGGGTCAGAAGAGGCGCCCTGCATGTGTGTTCACAGGAAGAGAGAGAAAAGGGGGAAGAAAAGAGAGAAAGAGGGGAACTACAAGTTGTGTCCATGTAACAGAGAGATGATGATATGCTTCTTTCTTCCAGAAAAAGAGAGATCAAGGGGAGAGGTGAATTCTGTATGTGAGGAAAGGCTTCAGAAGGAGTGGCTATAAGGCAATAGATCATTAGATCACAAAATAGATCAAACTTATTCAGACCAAGGACCAATTTTATTTTATTTTATTTTATTTTTTTATAGACCACTTGCCCCGCACCCCCTCCCTGAGCCTTAGGC
>JAODXP020000027.1:3242221-3244721 GCA_027497455.2 Sardinella longiceps
GAACAAGTTATAAATTCATTAATTTTCAAGTTATGTCACTGTTAGCGTACACAGTACATGGTTGTGTGTTTGTGGATGTAATTGTGTGTGTGTGTGTGTGTGTGTGTGTGTGTGTGTGTGTGTGTGTGTGTGTGTGTGTGTGTGTGTGTGTGTGTGTGTGTGTGTGTGTGTGTCCAGGAGCCACTGATATTAGTTGTGGTGTCCCCTGGGTTAGATAATTAATTCTGATGACTATTGACTTTTATCTTTGTTATATTGTTTAATTTTAGGTTTTAGAATTCTGTGTTTTTTTGGTCCTTGTCTTTTTTATGTGTTGTGATCTCAATGGCAGACTTCTGTCCCTGACATGCTCAGCTGACAGTCTGCCAGGAGTTACCTCAGCATCCTCCTGCACATTATAAACAACTTCCACAACCCCAACCACCCCCCCACACACACACAAAAACACACACACACAACACACTGTGACGCATACACACTGCTCCCTCTCATAAACCTTTCGTTCGGCACTGTTCTCTTTCCTGACAACTCTGACATCCAATCTCCAGTGTTGCACCATGTTGCAGTGTGATGAGTGAGAAAACCGCTCACTCACAAGATTCTCCCACCACGGTCCCAGTCGAGGCGTCTGTAGTTTCAAACTGATATTCAATCTTTGGGACATTGCCAAGTCATACGAGTGATGACAGGAAAGTTGTATAGTTTCTGCTTCTGCGTTTTCTTCTTCTTCCTCCTCCTCTTCTTCTTCTCCTCCTCCTTCTTCTTCTCCTCTTCTTCTTCTTCTTCTTCTTCTTCTTCTCTTTCTTCTTCTTCTCCTCCTCCTCCTCTTCTACTTCTTCTTCTACCTCTTCTTCTTCCTCCTCTTCCTCTTCTTCTTCTCCTTCTTCTTCTTCCTCTTCTTCTTCTTCTTCTTCTTCTTCTTCTCATTCTTCTTCTCCACCTCCAAGAGCAAGACTCCTCCTCCTTCAAGAAAAGGCTGTACATCATGAACTAACTGAAGTTTCATCAAAATATAATAGTCTTGATGGAACAAATGAAGAATCTAACTCATACAGATATAATGTTTGTCTTATCTGTTCCAAGAGATGAGTTTTCTAAGGGACCACTTACAGCAAGTCCCCTAATTACTGTAACAAGTTAAATAATAAGAATGCTTATTCAGTCTACAGTACTTAAATGGTTTTACATGAAGTTGGATACTACAGTACATAAGGTAACAAACTAGATAACAAACTGTTTGTGATATTTTTAACCTCACAGTAGCAGCCAATCCTTTGTCATTTTATCATTTTGGCTCCCTCAAAGTGGCTCACAGACGCGCCATCTTTCACTATGCGCGCGTGTGTGTGTGTGTGCGCGCACGCAAGTGGAGGCCTCCGCAGTGCAGGGTATGCAGGGCACTTTTGCAGGCTCAAAAACAGATTCATATTCATTCATTTTTCTTCAAAAATGAATTAGCTGTTCTGAAGTAATTAAAAGCATTGCAAACAAAAGAAACTGACTGAAACGTCAGTATGCTTCGAAATGGCAGATTTTTTTTGTTTCATGTTCAGCATTCCGTATTTAGACTACCATTAATTTCTCTGTCTAGAGACAATACAGGCTCATCTTATCTCATTTCATGTTGAATGGCTTAGGAATGTATGTGCCATTGCCACATCAGTCATAATGAATAGGTCCTAACCTGTAAGCCCAGCTCAGAAGTCCTTGGAGTTAATTTAGCATGTTTGACACTATGGCTATGATCAAAGCACATCCACACCCACATATGGCACAACAAACATGCACATGCAAACTCTCTCTCTCTCTCTCTCTCTCTCTCTCTCTCTCTCTCTCTCTCTCTCTCTCTCTCTCTCTGTCACACACACACACATGCATGCTGTACATACACACACGGACACACACACTTACAGTACACTCAGTGAGCAGACCAACAAGTAAGAATTAATTGAACTGAGCATCTAAAGAATCTTTTACATCTCTCTCTCTCTCTCTCTCTCTCTCTCTCTCTCTCTCTCTCTCTCTCTCTCTTTTACTACACACACACACACTATTCTTTCTATCTCTGTTATTTCTGTCTGTCTCATTCCTTTCTCTTTTCTCACAATCTACCGCTCTTATCCTTTCAAGTCATATTCATTTTCCCCTATTGCAACATAACCAACTACCTCGTCAGTCTATTTCTGACAATCTTTTATCATTGCTGTTTTCCAGTCTCTTCCTTCCTATCCTGTGACCTAGAGAAACCTTACTGATCTTCCTCTCTCGTAGTCATGGGGTCATCAGGTCTTAGTCATACGGCAATAATTCTTTAGGGTCACCTAAGTGTTTGATGTCACTCTAATGGTCCCACGTGCCTTGGAACCTGTCAATTGGTTCTCCCACCACCAATTAGGCGAGTACAGTATGTATGTGTAATTACCTAACTAACTATGATGTGAATTGTATTTCTGTGTGTGTGTGTGTGTGTGTGTGTGTGTGTGTGTGTGTGTGTGTGTGT
>JAODXP020000027.1:3252221-3254721 GCA_027497455.2 Sardinella longiceps
TCTTTGGCTCTCCTTTTTGCCAACCACTCTCTTGCCATTTCTCTCTGCCTCTTTCCTGACCAACAATGACTTATAAAATTGAGTCTTAACTAAATCAGAGTTAATGAATTATTCTAACACCTATGATGTGATTATTCTAATTAATGAGCAAATGTGCCGTACCTGCCGTTTTGCAAATGAACATGGCACCGAGCCCTAATGTCTTTTTTTTTTTCTTCTTCTTCTTCTTTTTTTTTGACGTAGATTTAGTGCTCTTTTCCACAGCGTGGCGCGCAAGATTGTGAATGAGTTTGGGAATGATAGTCCAATTCCCTGGCTTTAAATAGAAAATAGAAAGCTCTGGTGTTTGGATCAGGTTTTTTCGAAGAGAGGAGGCGGGGGAGGAGATTTAAAGAGAGATCCTCTGATTGTCGGAGGCCGTCCGTCGGGCCCTGTGTCATTACGCGCCATTTTGTCAACAGGCTTAAGGCCGAGCGATAGTATCGGGGGACTGTTTGCATTTGGATGACAAGCGTCATTTGGCAATGCTGCCTGTTTAGTTAGGGCATTGTGGCATCTCAACGCAGTGGCCGCATTAGATGCCTGTCATCACTACCTCCCCTTTTCCCAGAAAAAAGCAGAAAAATAATCCTGGTTGCTCCACACCTTGGACAGCAGTCACTGTATTAGCAGCTAATCCAACAGCTCTTTCTGTGGGTTTATCATGCCTGTCAACACACTGGCCTGTAAATAAATATAAGCCACAAAGCAAATAATAATCCTGTTATTCCTGTTTTGCCAGTATTTTATTTATTTTTTTGTGACAGGAGCATACACATAAATAAGAAATATGTTGGGTTTTTTTAGACATTGAGTGTGGCCTTCTATGAGGTGATACTATTCCTGTGTCACATCACCTTTCCCAAAAGAAAGGCGAGAGGAAATGAGTAAGAAGTTCCACAGGATTCGTCACCCAACAAGTCATTTTATAACCCCATTCTGAGCACTTTTGGGGTAGCTTGTGAGAGCACTGCACTCCCAGGAACAGATAATTGCAAAGACATTTATGGCACCAAGTTCATGTGGTGAGCCAAACGTTTAATCCCAAAGCCAATATCCACGGCGAAAAATTCTCACTGTTTTTCATTGGGTCTTGTTGCAAGTGAGAAGACTCAACCTTTGCTTAATCCATTCTTCATGAGCAAATACTCCACAAATCTAAGGGCAAATATTAGCTTGTTCATTTTCCTGAAGACTTTGTCTCTGAGCTTTGTTTCTTGTCAAGGCCTCTCACCTTCAACAAGCTGGTGCAAATTGGAGCAGCGTTCAAAGGCCCTATGGTTGAGCGTTGGAAGCAAAATGGACGCTAAATTCTAGCTGCGCTCGAGCCATTTCCTGACGCATAATCATGCCCACCCTTCCTTTGTGTTTCATGCATTCCCTCGATTGGCCCTGTGTGACCTGGGACACACACAAATGAAGCCGGTGTCAACGGGTTCAAGTACATATTAACACGGAGGAGCAATTAACCAAAGCAAGCAGACGAACATTGGGCACGATCACAATCTTTGCCAACAAATTTGCACCTAAGGCATGCTCTCCCAGAGAGCGCATCTTAAGGGAGCTCCCTCTGTGCCCCTGTCAAGAGTCAAAGACATTTCCACCAAAATTATGCGTCCTTGAGAGAAAGGAAAAAGAGAAAAAAGAGAGAAAAAAAAGTATATATATAAATATATATATATATAAATATAAATACATAGTGCATATAAACAAAACTCTACCAGACCCCTCTTTTTTATTGTCTTTTCATTTGTGGCATGTGTTAGCAAGAGGTAGCAATCACCCACGTGATCAGCCTGCCATTCCCTGTCAGAATCTTGGCACCTGCCTGTTTGACCTCCTCCTCACGGAGTGTGCTGGAGAGCAATTTCAATATTTTCTGCCTCACGCCTCCCAGGCACAAAACACTAAAGTGAATAAATAAAACAAACAACACCGCTACCCGCCCAAAAAAAAGAAAGCCTAAACAATAAAACCGATAGGATCGTCGGCCGAACCGCAGCACAGCCGGTCTTGTTAGTCCATACCTCTAATTTAGCCCATGCATTATTTAAGGCCGCTCTCTCTCTCTCTCTCGATGGGCACATGGTGAGTCGATGTAGACAGTAAGTGTAAATAACACAGGAGCCATGCCAGGCAGGCTGGAGATACGGGTTGCCTAGATATGCATCTGCTGTTGCACTTCGCTGTCTCTCTCTCTTTCTCTCTCTCTTTCTTTCTCTCTTCATTCTGTCTCTTTTTCCCCTACTTCCTCATTCACTTTTTCTTGCTCTCTCTCTCTCTCTCTCTCTCTCTCTCTCTCTCTCTCTCTCTCTCAGGTATGCTCATTGTAGCGAGATGTGAGAGAGAGTGCTGTTGACCCGTGGACCCGTGGCTGGTTTGTGTGCGGGGCGCCTGCAGCGAGAGAACGGGAGCGGGAGCAGCCCGAGCCCTGATGAGAATCCCCCATAATTGGGTGAGC
>JAODXP020000027.1:3259721-3264721 GCA_027497455.2 Sardinella longiceps
CCAAAGTATTCTTTGTTAAACACTGTGTTTGTGTGTGTGTGTCTTTCATACATCATACTCATGTCATTGTGTTTTGAGGATCCTGCCAGTGTGTGCATTGTGTGTGTGTGTGTGTGTGTGTGTGTGTGTGTGTGTGTGTGTGTGTGTGTGTGTGTGTGTGTGTGTGTGTGTGTGTGTAAGAGAGAGAGGGAGACAGGGAAAGAGAGAGAGAGAGAGTGTGTGTGTGTGTGTGTGTGTGTGAGAGAGAGAGACAGAGGGAGAGAGAGAGGGGTGTGTGTGTGTGTGTGTGTGTGTGTGTGTGTGAGATAGAGAGATAGAGGGAGAGGGCGCAGCAGACTCAGCTCATTCTAGGCTGTCTGGCTGTTTGTGTTGAAGACAGTTACTCATGCATTTAATTTATGGCACACCTGGAGAGGCCATGCTGGAAGACAGCTCAGCTCATGCAGGCAGCCTTCTCAGGAATGTGCCGCACACTGACTCACTTTATGACAGGCCTCTCGCTCTCTCTCACACACACACACACACACACACACACACACACACACACACACACACACACATCTAAATATACACACAGACACAAATGAAAACACACACATACACACACATTCACACACTCCTAAATACATCACATACAAACCCATATACATGCACACATACACATTATGCATTTACATAATAAACCCTGTGAGAGCTTTCTCAGTGGTAGGTTCATGGACATCCATAAAGAGAGGGAATGAATTTGAGAGAGAGAGGGAGGGAGCAAGGGATAGAGAGAGAGAGAGAGAGAGAGAGGAGGAGGAGGCCAAGGCATATTCAGCATGTGACCTTTAAGCACATCTCACTGTTTTAATTCCCAACACTTTGGGCATCATTCCCAAACATGACTCCGGAATGATCCGGAAAACAGGGTCATGCCAGTGCCAGTAACAGACAAGAATTATTTCCCAAACTAAATGAATTTGGTCTTGTTACTAATTCCCTTTGAAATCAATAGAATCAACTGTGTCACATCAACCCCTCCCCCCAAAACATACACACACACACACACACACACACACACACATATGCAGACGCTGTTTATAGTGACTGTAAAGAGTTAGTAATCACTAAACTGATATGACTTTGTTTTTCAATTTGAATGAGGTGCTTTTTTCCCTCCAATTAGCTTGATTATTTCAGTGAGCAATATGAAGCTCCGAAGAAGGAAATGAAGTTCAGGGGCATTAGGAAGGGACTACTGAAGACAGCCGAATAATGGCTAATGAATAGCATGAGTCAATGGTGGGGAGGCCGCATTGTACTGGAAAGTCCCTCGCAGCTACGCCCTAGAGCGATCTTGCTCGCTTTCTCTCTCTTTACACAATGGCTGTCTGCACCACGCTCACAGTAGTCAGCCATATGAGGGTCACGAGAAACACTTAGGTTGAGGCGTGTGTGTGTGTGTGTGTGTGTGCGTTTTGGTGTGCCTGTGTTTTTTTAGATTTCTGCACGTATTTCTGCATGTGTGTGTGTGTTTAGATTTTTGCACATCTTTGTGAGTGAGTGAGTGAGTGAGCGTGTGTGTGTGTGTGTGTGTGTGTGTGTGTGTGTGTGTGTGTGAAAGAGAGAGAGACAGAGAGAGAGACTTGATTACCACCATGAATTGTATATGCATATGGTTTTGAATATGTAACAAGTCGGTGTATGTGCTAATATGTCAGGCAGGCATAGTGTCCAGTGATGAGGTCATTTTGATGGACTACTTCCCGGCAGACACCAGAGAAGGGCTCTTTAATCGCTCTAAAGGGAGTTATTCCATGACAATGACCACCTCGCAGAATGCCATGCTTTTTATACAGCAATAGCTCAATATCAATTTTGATTATTAAAATAGTAACATCTGCAAAAAAGCGTACCATACTCAGTTAACTTTCAGTTCTGACTTGCAGTCAGTGTGTGTGTATGTATGTGTGTGTGTGTGTGTGTGTGTGTGTGTGTGTGTGTGTGTGTGTGTGTGTGTGTGTGTGTGTGTGTGTGTGTGTGTGTGAGCATGTGAGCATGTGTATCTACACCTGCATGCATGTGTGTGTACTGTATGTGTTGTTCATGCTGGATCAGCGATCAGGGTCCATGCAGCTCGGCTGAGTCTATGACCACCTCAGCCAGAGAGGCTGCCCTCTGACAGCCAGGGCCATGGTGAGGTGAGGTGTGGTGTGGTGTGGTGTGGTGGCACAGCAGCATGTAGCACAGGGCGGCGTGTGTGCCGGCGGTTGAGTGATTGGCGTGGTATTTAAAGAGCAGACGTGTGTCAGCGCCCTAGGCCTGGCCCAAGGAGGCCTGCTTTTGTGTCATTTACATCACTGCTTTTGCCTCTGTCACTTCTGTCACGCTTTTTGGGAGGCCTGGAAACACAATCAACCCCCCCCACCACCACCACCTCCCCTGCCACACACACACACACACACACACACACACACACACACACTCTCACTCTCACACACACACACACACACACACACCATCACTACCATTACCACCACCTCTAGCCTTTCATTCTTTCTTTCCTCTTTTTTTTCTTTCTATCCATTCTCTCTTTCTTTCTTCCTCTGAGGTGTAGAGATATGTTTTCCCTCCCCGTCTCCTCAGGCTGTGCCGGCCCGTGTAAACACACACGTTTTTGGATCACTGTGTGGCAACTGCAGTCCCTCTAGGCAAGGGAAAACGAAACCCTAATTACACACGTGCATTATCAGCCGAAAAGGAGTTTGCCATTAAAAGTAAATGAATACTGCCACTCTCAGAGCATCTGGGGATGACTTTTACAACCACATGTCTTTTGTTCTCTGCCTTCTAAGCACAGTCGTGGTGAGCATCACGACAATAGACACAGCATGTCTCCTAACTATGGATCTGAGGCCTGTAATTGTACCTTGTACATTAGACGTTTTCATTGATTTGTGTTTAGTTTTCTTGAAAAAAATGCGAAATTGTTGCAGTCACTGTGTTGTTGAGCCTTGCAGTAATGGGGTGTTAACACAAAGAATGATAACTATAACTATATCAACGTATAAATATCACTCTAATTAATATGAATGACAGCGTCCATTCACCACAACTTGGGGATCACTTTCAGAGCTATTTTTAGAAAGATAAAAGCTTAACAGCCAATGATAAACCATGGAATTTTAGACATTAATTCAATCGCATGAAGACAGACCTACATTATTCTTCATTAGAGTGGAAGGAAAAATACTGTCTTATAGTTACAGTTGGCTATATAGTTAATCTTTCCAGGTGTGTGCGGACCTTGCATGTTAGTTGTTTACTTTTGCAAAAACAGAATCAAACCATGAAACCACTGCAGATCCGAAAGGCTGTGTTGCACAGTGAAGCATGCAGAAGTTTTTACAGTAATTGTGTAGACAATGCTTTGGAAAAGCAGTAGGAAATTGATTGGCAATGTAATGACAGGGTATGACAACAGCCATAATAAAAGAACAAACATCAACTTTTTTAAAAGGGCACCATCTTTCAACCTGCACTTAGCAGCCTGGTTGACTGCATTCCAGTGTAATTGGTCAGGTGCGTTAACTACGCTAATTTTTGGCTGTCAAGCACTGAATTGAGATTATAATTAAATTAACTGAAAGGAATAAGACTATGAGTGTATTAGTGAGGCACTGGTTGCTCAAGGTCATAAGCAGCATCAATCAAAATTTTATCTCTAATCATTGATCACTGATCGATGACTGTTAGACAGCTAATCAATTTCCTCAGTCATGTCTGACTACCCTGTCCTCTCAAGCACAACTCCAGTGATGAGGCATTTGATCGCACTACATCAAAGTAGGTTTATCATACCCCAAGCTTAATGTCAGTGTTGTGTAACTTCAGCAGTGTGTCATTGTTAACTAATTTCTGACCCCGCAAGTACTTAACAACTTGTGTGTCACTTTCCAGACCTGAAGAAAGCTCTCGGGGGGGAATGTGGGAGGCTGCCGGATCAGGAGCGTCGGAGCGTCGGGATCAACTCTTTTTTAAATGGCAGAGGGCTCAGTGGGGAAGCGTCGGTGCTGGCTTTCAGGCCCGCAGCCATGTGATACTGATATGATCTAGTTAAACAACAGCTGTTTGTGATTCCAGGGGAAATTATGAGCGAGATTCCCCAGGAGATGGCGGATTATTCCATTTACCTAAATGAGGTTGCCGCTCGCGACAAGAGCGGCCCTCCCTCTTGTGTGAGAGAGAGACGGTAATGGCGGCTCCGAGCTCGTTTTGTTGGTGTCAGTTTGATGTCACCCTATGTTTGCTTGTTACCCAAAGACATTTCATATCAATTGATATTCAGTCACTTGTCAAGCTAAAGTCTTGGTACGCACAACAACGCCAATGCTAAACTACCCTCGTAATGCATCTTCTTGTAATGCATAAATACGTTGCCTTTCCTTGGAACAGACTGTAGTCAAATACGCACAGGCAAACCTCAATGGCCTCTCAGTAGGCTACATCAGCACATACATTTGCATATACCATATAAAACGTCTAAATACTTCATACTATTTGCTCGACAGATTCTGATCCCTTTTTGAAAGTATGTAAGGTGTGTAGCTTTACACTGCCTTGAAGTGATTAGAGCAGCGTTTTACGATGCATGCCTAGCTCCGGGCTTGTGAACACTTGCCGAGAGCTTGTCTTCCCACGTCTCCACAGGGCATATCCTCACAGCTATGTTGGCCTCACACTATAAATTGCAACCGATGATGCAACGCTGCAAATTAAAAAAACATTGAACTATTCAGGAAAATTGGCATCTGCCTCGACCATAAATTCCACTGGGGTTTCAAATTTCCAATACATACCTCTTTTTACGTCAGCTGCTACCATATGTCATTCCTCTAAGCAGTCAGGTTTAAATGTTGAAAACTGAAGGTTAAGCCATCGTCCCTCTTGTCTAGGTGATCTTTTATGACATGCTCTGATGGATTGTATTACTTGTTTATCCAGCTCTGGAATTGTAG
>JAODXP020000027.1:3269721-3272221 GCA_027497455.2 Sardinella longiceps
GTGTGTGTGTGACACTGGTGTGCCGTTGGGCTATTGTGAGAATGTGACAAAGAGGACATCGTTTGATGTGTGTGCTATCCACACCCTGATGGCATACAGCCAAAGGCTTGTGGGTTCTTGTGTGTGTGTGTGTGTGTGTGTGTGTGTGTGTGTGTGTGTGTGTGTGTGTGTGTGTTAAAGAGTAAGACAGATAACGAATATGACCGACAGATACTCAGAGAGATGAGAGATAGACCACAGAGGTCTTCGACTGCAGCAACACGTTGGTCAGGCTTAACTGGTTTCCAGCTCACTATTGCTCACGCCATATTTCTCTCTCTCTCTCTCTCTCTCTCTCTCTCTCTCTCTCTCTCTCTCTCTCTCTCTCTCTCTCTCTCTCTCTCTCTCTCTTCCCCTGGGGTCAGGTCAGCATAAGCGGCCATCTCAAGTTTCAAAAGACGCCCAGAGCCACTAAGGTAGCAGGCCCTGACTCGTACCCCTATCCCAACTTAAAGGTGCAGTCAGTGATGCTATGCGGTTTGTAAACATATTTACACTTTCTATTGCATAAAAACCTCTATAGCATAAATGTCTTTTTACAACACCCAGGCTGTGAAAACTGTAAAAAAAAAATCATAATAATGAGAAAGTGGTGGCAGCCTCCCCCCAGAACAATAATACAGAGTTTCTCCTGAAGGAGATGGAGGCTTTGCTGAACAAAAGCATTTGTTAAGAAATGTAAACATAAACAAGCACAATTCGCTGACTGCACCTTTAACCCAACTCCTCCCCACCTTTTCCCTAAAATTATTTGCCCTTATTAAGATATTGGGCAGTCAGGCTTTACGTGGCCGCATAGGATGGCAAATCAAACAACATCCTGTCTAGTTATTTTTGTAATTATTTGTTTTAGAAAACGGGTTGGGGAGGAGGGAACATAGAAGGTTCCAAATTCCTCTATTTTTCTTTTCATGTTGTTCCTTTTTAATATGACATAGGGCCTTTTTTTCTTTTTTTTGAGATTCTTCCAGTTCTTCCGGTTATTTCTTTTTTTTGTTAGTTAATTTTTTTTTCTTGTTGCCTTTCTCTACTCCCTTCATTCTCCATCTTGGGCATCTCTTTGAAAGCTTTTAAAGAATTTGAGTGAATAATGGGCAGGGTGGCAGGCGTTTCTTTAAAAGCTTTTAAAGAAATAGGGTGAATAATGGGTTGATGGCAGGAGTCCAGCCCAAATGGACCCCGGGGGCTGAGGAGTGGAAGGGTGGTGGGGAGGGGTGAGGAGGGGGTGCTCACACGCTGCATGCACACGCTCACTGCACCGGCTTCAGCTGGCACTCAGTCCAGCAGAGCCATCCCTGGATATGCACATGGCCTAGTGACACACACACTAACACACACACACACACACAGTACTGACATAAAAACACACCTGACACACACACAGACACACACACACACACACACACACACACACACACACACACACACACACACACATACACAGTACCATCACAAACACACACACACACACACACACACACACACACACGCACACACACACAAGCACACACTCAAATACACAAACCAGTGACATACAATCACATACACATGGTCCTTCAAAAACCAAAGCAGCAGCTTTGGCAGCAGCCAGTGTGTGTGTGTGTGTGTGTGTGTGTGTGTGTGTGTGTGTGTGTGTGTAAAATTCTAAATGTTCACATGTGTGCCTGTGTTTCTGTTTTCTGTGTACATATGTGTATTCTACATGTCACTGCAAAAAAAAATCTGTCTTCCTTGTACGTGCAATACATTTTAATCATAGTCGTTTTTTATGCATACATCTGTATCTACAGTAGGTATTTTCAAATAAATGTTGCCTGCTCTATTTACCACTATGAGTGCTTTTGTGTGTGTGTGTGTGTGTGTGTGTGTGTGTGTGTGTGTGTGTGTGTGTGTGTGTGTGTGTGTGTGTGTGTGTGTGTGTGTGTGTGTGTGTGTGTAGTGTGTGTGTGTAGTGTGTATATGTGTGTGTGCGCGCTCGCACCATTCGTGAGTGCAGTGCAATTAAAAGTCCCAGCGCTGCATCTTTGCAATCTTGGCTCCCGCTTGCAGAGAACAAACAGATGTGCGTGAGAATGACGCGCCCCTGCCTGTGTGTCTTCCACTTATTGAACCTGTCACTTCAGCTGCACCTCAGGAGGGATGCTCGCCTCGCCCCTCCTTGCCTAAGCTCTGGCAACCCGCACCAGTCATCAGTCGCTCAGCCGTCAGAGAAGGAAGACAGGAGGGGGAAAAAAATATATTTAAAAAAAAAACTGAGAAGCCTTTCTGGAGCTCAGGTAAACAAGGCAAGCTTCCCTGTACGGGTTGAGGATGACAAAGAGTTGCAAACGTCGTTCCAATTAGTCAAGTAAAATTTTCCAGCTGTCACAGATCCAGGGTTCTCACAGCAAAACACCCATGGGTGGGGTTTTCTTTTCCAGTGGCATGTTTTAATAACTTTAGTTTAGTTACGTCAAGTATT
>JAODXP020000027.1:3277221-3279721 GCA_027497455.2 Sardinella longiceps
TTGTTTTTTTGTTTTGTTTTTTTTTACAAGCTGTGTTTGAGATGAACCATCAATGTCCATGTATGAGGTGTCAGCGGGGCACCCAAAGGTAATGAATATCTAAGGACCACACATGCTAAGCAATTTCCTGTATACCTGTAAATGAACCTACATGTATATAAAGAAGTTACTCCAAATAAAACTGGCAACTAAATATAAACTACCAGCATCATTTGTGAGCAATTTTCCACTGGTTAGGTAGGCTACATCAGTCAGCAGTGTTGTATAATAATCCACTTCATAATGATCTGTAACAATAACAAAGGAGTAAACATCCATCCACAAAAGCTAGGTACAGTGTAAAGTATGCCCCGCATGACCAGATTTGCAGGTGGGGGTGGGGAGGAAAACAATAACAACACAAGGATTTAGGTAGATGAAGTGGAACACACGCTGTGCTGTGCTGTGCTGTGTGAAGCGCTAAAAACGCTACTCGCTCTGTCGTTGTCGCCCTTCCCACAGAGAGTGTGTGTGTGTGTGTGTGTGTGAGAGAGAGAGAGAGAGAGCGAATGCAGTGAGTTGCGACTGCTGATTCTCCAGCAGCCAAGCAAATCCCATAACTGCCTGAGCCGCGCCTCCGACGCTTTCAATAAAATATTCCACAGCTGTTCCAGCTCTCAGTCGCCTCCCATGTGGCTATTATGTGTTGACACGCGTGGAGACGCACAGGCATGGGAAAACGACACCTCACGGCCCGTATCTGTGTCACCATCCCCTACTCAACACCCCCTCCTCTTCCTCCTCCTCCTCTTCCTCTTGAGCCTCCCCTGGTCCTAACACACACACACACACACACACAGAGAGAGAGAGAACCCCTGCTGTGCCCTCTAGTCCGACGTGATTGTGACGGACCACCTCACCTTGTCGTCCCTTCTCCACCCGTGCCAAATTAGCTTTGGTGACACCACACGCACACACACACACGCAAAGCAGACAATCACCCCATGCAGGTGATGCAGAGAGAAAGAAAGAAAAAAAGGCACAGGTCACAGTTGAAACTATGAAGGGCTCCATGTGAATGGTGTCATGCAAAATGTGTCCAGGTGGAACCCTTGTGTGTGTGTGTGTGTGTGTGTGTGTGTGTGTGTGTGTGTGTGTGTATGTGTGTGTGTGTATGTGTGTGTGTGTGTGTGTGTGTGTGTGTGTGTGTGTGTGTGTGTGCATGCATGTATGTTTTGTGTGTGTGTGTGTGTGTGTGTGTGTGTGTGTGTGTGTGTGTGTGTGTGTGTGTGTCTGTGTGGGCTATGTACAGTAGCAGGTTTTGTCAGGTGGCCTGGGAGGAGGGAATTGTTGTTGACATCACTGAAGTGTGTGTGTCTGGTGCATGGTTACAAATGTGTGTGTGTGTGTGTGTGTGTGTGCGCGCGCGCGCACAAATGTGTGTATGTCAGTGTTTCTGGAGCATATGTGGTATGGTATGTAGTGTTCGTCGGCCTGTATTTGTTTGTGTGTGTGTGTGTGTGTGTGTGTGTGTGTGTGTGTGTGTATGTGTATGTGGGAGGGTTGCAGCTGTGAGGGACCAGGGGGCTTGTTTGTCAGCGCGGCAGCTTAACCCAGTGTGCCGGTGCCAATCTCGGGGCCCAGGTGCGACGGCCTCCCAGTAGAGAGCTCAGAGCCGGCTCTCCCTCTCTCTCTCTCTCTCTCTCCCTCTCTCTCTCTCCCTCTCTCTCCACCAGAAACCCCCTAGTGCCCTGAGCTCAGTCGCACCTGCCTGCACTCTGCTAAACATGCCACCTGAGAAACAGCTGCCATTGTGGCTCCATCATGGCTCACAGCACAGAATGGCCATTACTTGCTATGCATACTGTATGACCGGCACCAGTCAGAGTTTGCAGCTGGGGCATTGGGCTAAACAAAATTTGGGTTAGGCTGAATTAAAATAAGAGGAATAAGGTCCATTCAAAAACACAGTATCTTAAGTGGGCATATGAGACTTTGAAGAGGTTATTTGTGCCCAACTAGGTTCAATGCTACCATATAACCAGCAGCTGGTTATATGGTGGTCCTGAAAGCACTGCATCTTAAAAATATATATATTCTACAAACAGATAACTTTCAAGAAACAATCCAGTGAAATATTCCAGGATTAGGAAAATGCATATTGAATTCAGAGAGACGGATGGAGGGAGATGGATGAGCATGATATGTGACCTAGACATGCTTACCAACGTGTACAAAGTGACATTGTAATTGCAGTGCATATCTATGGTGTCTGTGTTTGTAGTACTTCCCTGTTATATGCTCAAAGTGATACTCTAGTACTCGTTCCTCTGAGACCCAATGTGAACATTACAAAATAATAAGCGGCGTTGAAATACTAGCCCTTATAAATGTACGGTATTAAGAGGGCATGTGAATAAAATGCACAACAAATCTGTTCCCTGGCTTTCCCACAATTAAAGCCAATTAATATTGGCATCACATGACCCAAGGTATTCTTAGCCATCGTGCTAATAAAAGG
>JAODXP020000027.1:3284721-3292221 GCA_027497455.2 Sardinella longiceps
CCTCCCTCGTTCTTTCTTTTTTTCATTCTTTCCCCTTCTCTCTCTCTCTCTCTCTCTCTCTCTCTCTCTCTCTCTCTCTCTCTCTCTCTCTCTCTCTCTCTTCAGAGACATAATGATGGAGGGAGAGAGAGAGAACCAAGGGTTGAGCAGAGAATGACGGATACTGTTAAACAATGAGAGGTGACGAAAGAGGTATTGGTTGCAAGAGCAAGCGAGAGAAGAGACAGATGGGGTGAGAATGGGAATGGCAGCGAGCGAAAGAGAGAGAGAGAGAGAAAAGGGATTAAAAGAGAAAAGGAATTCTAGAACTTCTAAAAAGTTGTTTTGTCGCTTTTGACCTGACAGACGCTTCATAAACTGGTTTCAGTGTTTTGCACTTCATTAAATGGGCTTAAAGGAGGAGGAGGAGGTGTGTGAACTAATTGTGAGGCAGCACAGCTTGTCCCGTGGATTTAAATGCAAATGAGAACCACTGCGTGCGGGTGATAGTGCTAAGGAAAGTGCTCCTGCGAGTTATGACAGGATGTTGGACCAGTTCTCCAGAAAAGCAGAAAAACCTTTGCTGCCATGAAACTCATGAAAGTGTTCCAATCCTCTTTGACACATGCAATCCAATCAAAGGAAACAAAACAAAAAGGTCGCTTTGATGATGATTACTGATAACAGCTCCGCAGCCACATTCCCAGCAGCCTTCAGAACACTGGCAACCTGTGCATGGCGGAACCTGCTGGAGGTTGGAGATGGTGGCTGGGAAGGTACAATATCAATCTTTTCGACTCCTGTATTTCACCTCTTTTTTCTAGCACTTTTGTCCCCCCAGTGCCCCCCCTCCCTTAAAAAGCCCCCAGCACTAGAGCTGGATCAATACAATCTTCCACCTCAGAATTTATTTCTCCAGAAGAGCCATTGATCTCGATCTACAGCTAAAAGTTTCTGCCAACAACAGATGATAGTTTCACTCAGGGTTTTTTTTTTTTTTTTTTTTCTTGTATTAAATAAATTAACTAATAAAATGTGTATTTTGCTGTGCTTCATGAATTGTAATTGTAACAATTACTAAACTAACAAAGTACTAAACTAACTGCTCCATTTAAGGTTTGTTGTACTTTTTGAATTGAATTGCACTGAATTTCTGTCCTGCTTAGCAACCACCACATTTACACCACATTAATTGCGTGCCCAGGCCATGCTAGTACAACACTGGGATTACATGATAATTAGTTTCAAAGGGTCATATCATGCCAAGGCTTAGAATCTAGTACTATGGGCCCCAATAGGTGATTTTAAATAAAGGATACAATGTACACATTATATAATTTATAGGGAGAATATTTACATTCAATAATTTATTGTGTGTATGGATGTATATGTTTCACTGTGGTTAAAATCTGTGGATGGAATTTGTATCTTCATTTTCTGAGGGTTAAATAGGCCTAAAGGTTTACAAAGACATTCTATTGTACAGTGTATTCAGAGGTCACTCATCAAAACATGACATCTAGTCTTTGTGATCAAGAGGTCAGTACTGGACTACAATACCAAGTCAAAGCTACCAGGATGGGTAAGCAGCCAGGACAGGGCATGGAAGGGGGAGAGTGGCCATCCAGAGCGTGGGACATTGGCAGGTGTCCTGGCCTGGCTGAGGCTCTCTTGGAAAAGCAGGCAGCTGGCTGGTTGAGAGTAGGGTTCAGCTGCTGTGAGTATAGACCAAGATGGGCTGTGCTTGGGGTATGATGTGTTAAGGAAGAGTGTGTGGTTATAGATGTGTTTGTGTGTGTGTGTGTGTGTGTGTGTGTGTGTGTGTGTTTGAGATGTCGGCTGAGGTCAGCTCAAAGTTAATTATGGTATTTAACATTTGATCATCTCTGTACACAATGTGTCCTTATGTGTCCTTATCTCCTATGATCACTTAAAGTGATAGAGTTTGTTTACCTTTGTTTTATTGATTCAAGCTCATTTTCATGATTCATAACTTGACAGTAAAATACTTGTCAGTAAATGCTGTCCCTAACAATGCACTATACTGTTACTGTTTTGTTGTTCTGACCCGAAACAATCCACATGTGAGCATCTTACAATCAACATGTAAGCCATAAGACAATATTATTTCTCATATTTGCATTGTTGTGTGTGTGTGTGTGTGTGTGTGTATGCAGGGATAAGCAGGAAAATATACAGCCCTTAGCAAGAATCAGCAAAATCGCAAAAAAGTGTCTCAAATTACCATACTTCACCCTACTGACCCATTACCTGTAGATATAGGCCTAAACACAAAATACAGTTTAACATGCCTTCCCCTCTGTTTAATTAATCTGGTTTACGAGGGTCATATGTTTAGGTCTGAAAATCAGGAAATCCTGATTTTTCAGGAAGAATCACATCTATGATGTCTGTGTGTGTGTCTGTGTTTTGACACTTGAAGGTTCACATACAATAATGTGCTGGAGACAATAAACAGAGTATTTCAAGCCTTGATGTCTTTCATTTTTCTCTTGTTTATGCCAGTCTTTGCTGTGTGGCTTGTAGATTATGTCATGGCCAGCAATGCAGAAGCAGACTCAGAACCAGTTGTAGCAGTTTGCAGCGTTCCTGTGAAATTACTGACCTTTCTTTACAGTCAACTTGAAAGCAAACTCTCTGTGGGTATGTGTCTGTGTGTGTGTGTGTGTGTGTGTGTGTGTGTGTGTGTGTGTGTGTGTGTGTGTGTGTGTGTGTGTGTGTGTGTCAGAGAATAGGTGTGGGACTGAGACTGAACATAATTATGTCTGGCAAATAATCAGTCTTGGGTTATTTAATTCTTCTAAGAGATCAGTCACAAGCCGTGACTGTTCTTAAAATAGCTGATCATTACAGAACCCAGTCGACTTACTACCCCTCTAAATGAAAATAATTACGAGCTTGCGATCAGCGGCATTCGTGCAGTAAAAGACATATTCATGCGGAATTTGAAATTGTTGAAGTGTACAGATTTTGATGGACGCGCGACATCCCTTGCTTCCATTGTAGTTCACAGTGACTGTGTGTGTGTGTGTGAGAGAGAGAGCGAGCGAGAGAGAGAGAGCGCCTGGGTATGTTGTAGCATTGATTCCCTTAAGACCCTATACGAAACTACTGAACGTGTCTGTTATGCTATGAGAGCAGTAGGCGCAGTGTTCACAAGCCCGCCCCCCATAACAGATGCAGCTTTTCCCAGGCTCCGCGTCGAACAGGGACAGCCGCGCAAGCAAGCCGGAACGGAATAAATCAAAACGAGTTTCGCTGTCATATCAGTGCCGTCCCCTCGGTGACTCGCCAGTGTTTGATTGACTTCAGCCATGATTTCTAAATGAAGTCACAGAACTGGTTCGTGAGGGAGGACACAGGCAGCCGGGACGTTGCCTAATTTTTGAAAAATCCTCCATGGGTTTCAAGACCGGTAGGCTATCTGGACGACCCGTTCTGTAGACGTGGAGCCAATTTTTAATAGTCTGTTCCGACATCTCCTGCTTTATCGCGCTCCCCTGCCTTTACAACTTGAGATGGTGAAGATTGTTCCTGCGTGCGTCTCTGTGTGAGCGAGGGAGAGCGCGCTCATGACTGTGTGTGTGTGTGTGTGTGTGTGCGCGCGCGTTTGCATGCATAACATTAGGGGAGGGTGCGTGTTTTGAGACGGGCACCTGTTAAGCGTGCCAAGTAATATGCTTAAAATTTTAATCACCTGCAAGTGCAAAGCAAGTGCAATGCAATCATGCGATAATTAGCACCACCAATTAACACCTCCCTGCTCAAAGGCTCACACATTTTGCAGAGCGTGTTCACAGAGAGCTGTTGTCATTAGCATTTGTCCTTTGATTGGACGTGTTTATTCACAAATATTGGATTGTTTCCCCTTTTTTTGTTTTTATCACTTACTGTCCAAACGCCATGTCGAAGTGCTGACTGATTTCCATAATGACTGAACTTAATAAACCCCAGACCAGACAGACACATTTTGCACTATCAAAGGCAAATGTTAATTTCCTTCATATTATTAATTGAGCATTTCTCTACCTGCACCACGCCCTCTAAAAGAAAGTCTTTAACATGAAGGAGGCTGTTAATAATGTCCATATCCACCCAGAACAACAGAGCCAAGCAAATAATTACTTTCTGATTGGCATCTGTGGCAATTGATCAATGACCCGGCAAAATCATTGATTGTAGTATTATGACACCCTGGTGGATTTGTCATAAAAATGCATGCTTAGCAGCATCAGAAAAAAAACACCACTGTTTTTGTGGTGGGCACATAAAGGAAGAGGGTTGGAGGGAGGAAAGAGAGGGAGAGAGAGAGAGAAAGAGAGAGAGAGGCAGGAAGGGAGAAAGAAAGAGAGACTTTCCACTCAATTCACATATCACAGCTTTGGTTAAAGTGATGGCCAAGTGGTGGAGGTCACTGATGGCTATCGATCACGGGCACACAAACACAGGCAGCATGCTCTGTCATTCAGGCACATGGATAGATTTGTGTGTCACTGTGTGTCAGCCTGACTCTCCTTCACATTGTGTGTGTGTGTGTGTGTGTGTGTGTTTGAGTGAGTGTGTCGGCCTGCTTCTCTTTTATAATATGTGCTCTTGTGTGTGTGTGTGTGTGTGTGTGTGTGTGTGTGTTTGTCCTCTTGGGTTTTTCATTAGAAGCTGTCCAGTAAAACCGATAAGGCCCCGGCCTTGAAAAATGGCTTCTCTCCCCGGACTGCCAATTAAAGATTACTGTAGTTATTTATCTCTCGGCTGATTGCGTTTTTCCACTTCTGCCACAAAACAAAATGAGAGATTGATTGAATTCAGAACTTGTGAAGTATTTTAAGTTCTAGACCAAGCCCCCCCACAGTGAAAAGTACCTTAACATTGCAAAGAGAATACCTTATGTTTATTAGAAGCTACCAAACTCAGTAATTTCCCAGTGAGCATTACTCCATTAGAGCTTAGCCTACTCCAACAGCTTAGCCTACTGTTGCTCTTAGGACACTTTACAGGCCTGAAGAATTTTCTAGAAGAAGGCGATGTGATGATAACAGTCGTGGTTTACTGACAAGCTCTGCAAGGCATCTTTTTGTCAAGTTTATATAAAAAAGTAGCCATAACTCAGACATGGATGTGGACATGTCAGAAAGCATATTGCCTTGATAAGTTGTAAGGAAGTTTCTGGAATGTGCACAACACAACACAGCGCACAGTAAGTTGTAGTTCTTGTGTGTCACTGATGATATTAAAATGAATCCTTTTACTCTAAGACATCTTTCACCGAAACCTGCCTCGGGGGACAAAAAAATATAACAACAAAAAGACTGTAATAAATGTAAGGGAAACCCAGGCGTGCTGGATGTCATCTGTTTTGAGTGGTGGTGTCATGCTTCCTTGGCATGTTTTCATTGCATTGTTCAGGCCGTGGTTGGAATCGCTGTGCATGTAGAAACAACACAGAGAGTTAAGCACAAATAGGTGTGTTTCTGTGTTCCATATTTGCGGTTCTTATCAGGCTAGCCTACCTCTCGGTTCTCTATCTTGGGTATGTGGATATTACCCAGAGCCATGGGGTGGCAGTTAGCAAGTCACTGGAACGCCACACGACACAGACAGAAAAAATAGACTTCAACTGCACTGCACTGCACTGCAATGATTTCTGACCCCCTCCTACCCCGCACACACACACACAGACCCTCAAACACACACACCATATTGTCTCTTGGAGCTTATTTGGTACCCTTGATGTCCTCTCCTTTTCTTGACATGAGGGCCTAATCGGCCCAGACTCGAGACGGGTTCCAGTGAGTAGCTTTGGAGCATCAGTGACGACCATGTTGGTGGTATTTTTGGGGGGTTTTCTGCCCGGGTGAGTGTGCCAAGGCGCCATGGGGCTAATTCGATTTGAAGGGGGCGACACGCTTTTAGAAACCAGTAACGATGACACCACGTCCCGCGAATGCAATGCGCATACTCTGCAACTCACGTCATCTTCACGCTAACAGATGAGTTATTGTGATCACCGGTTCAATGGGGGTTTGGAAGGGGGGATGGGGTGGGGGGGTTGGGTGTCCATAAGATATTGAACGGGGGGGTGACAGAAAGCTAGAGTATCCTAGTAAGAGAGAGAAAGACCCAACAAATGAATGATAAGGTTGTGGTGGATAAAGTTACATAGTTTCAGTCTGTCTGGCATTGAGAGACAGGGAAGACAAGGAAGAGACAACTAGAGAAAGAGCTGAAACACACTAAGATGTTTACAACACAGGTCAACTGTCACTGGATCCCATTCCATTATACAACCTCTTCTTCTTTTTCTTTTTTTTCTTCTTCTTCTTCTTCTTCTGCTCTGTGATGAGTGGCTATAGCAGAAGACAGGGAGTGCGTTGGATGGAGAACGAGTGTGTGGAGCAGAGCTGCCTGGGGGGGCCTGTGCCCCCCCTTTCTTGCTATCCCCCTCTTTCTCTCTCTCTTATTCCCACTCTCTCTCTCTCTTCACCCCCGTCTTTCTTTTGGCGTGTTCCAGACGAGTACAGTGGGAAGCAGTGTGACTCTTCGTGCTGGGGATGGGGGTAGCTTGTCTTTGATTAGATTAGGCTTTCGGTCGCCGTGGTGATGCGTTTGTGTGTGTGTGTGTGTGTGTGTGTGTGTGTGTGTGTGTGTGTGTTTGCATGCATGTGTATGCAAGACTGAGAGAAAAGGGAGGGATGGGGAGAGGAGGGTTAGATGAATGAGAGTGCCCACTCTCTTCTGTCACCCCCACTCGCTCGACGCTCAACGCACGATTCACGACTCACGACTCACTCCCGTCTCTACACACACCCTCCCCTTGCCCCTCCCCAGCATTCTCAGCACCCCTCATTTAACATCCCCCTGCCCCTCGCCCCAACACACACACACACACACACACACGTAAACACACTCTTTAGATTCAAACGAGGGGCTGGGTGTCGCGTGGAAGATGCCCCAAACTCCAGCCTGAGCAGACGCCATGTCTAGGGAGGCACACAAGGCAGGCAGGCAGGCAGGCATGCGTCACGCCAGACCCGGGCCTTGGGGGTCTCACACGTGGGAAGTGCTTTTGGCTCACACTCGACTTTTCTATGCTTTTGTTAATTGTTGAGGGGGCTTGGAGGAGGTGTGTGTGTGTGTGTGTGTGTGTGTGTGTGTGTGTGTGTGTGCGTGTGTGTGTATGTGTGTGTGTGTGTGTGTGTGTGTGGGGGGGGGGGGTGCGGTAGTTCAGAATAGGAGATGTAAAGGGTTATGGGCTGGGAGAGGGGTGGTGTGGGCTTGGGTGGGTGGGGGGTGTGTTGGGTGCACTGGAGTGGAGGAATCCTGGCTGGAAGAGGATTTAGTTGTTGTTTGTTTGTTTGATATCGGTTTGGAAGGGAAATTGCGTGAAGTTCCTGTCAGCTCGCTTGGCTGGCCTCGCTTGGAAAGAGCGGTGTGGAGTGATCTTTTATAAACAGCCTTGTCAAGGCGTGGGAGGCTGTGCATGGTGTCTTAACATGTGTGTGC
>JAODXP020000027.1:3302221-3304721 GCA_027497455.2 Sardinella longiceps
ACACACATCACCTCAACACACTCCACTGGCCCAGGTGGGTCTCCCCTCTCAAATATCCCCCTACCAACATGTCTGCCAGGGGACTGTAAAAGGGCTGCTTATTGTTTGTAGGGAAGATAAATTGGACAGGAATGAGATTTGCGTCGGTACGTCCCCTTAAACGCTATTTAATGAGCCGCCTCCATTGTCCCGCTTAACACTGACAATCGGAGAATATCTTCCAAAACACAACCCGTAACGGGGAAATAAGAAAAAAAAAAAGAAAAAAAACGGAGAGAATACACCTTAGAGATGACAATCATTTTCAATTATGATAATCTCGCTGCGTGGTATGTTGATAAGGACAAACTTGATCAGATGCGGCCTACACAGATAGGAATAAATGTGTGTGTGTGTGTGTGTGTGTGTGTGTGTGTGTGTGTGTGTGTGTGTGTGTGTGTGTGTGTGTGTGCAGAGGGGGGCAGGGCGTGTTAGATCTAGGTGATGACTTACTGGAGATGCATGTTTGCACTTTTTTATATTTTTCTTTTTTTTAAAAAATCTATGTATTTATTTTTTTCCTAACACCTTATCACCCAGGAAGTATTTGGAGGAGGAGGAGGAAGTCAACTCTGCCCCATCGTGGCATGTGTGGCAGACTCAGGCGGCCTAAATTGTATGTAAATCCCTGTAATTGTGCGGCACGGAGTAAATTCTTGCCGTGGCGTGTGTGTCTGTGTGTGTGTGTGTGTGTGTGTGTGTGTGTGTGTGTGTGTGTTTGCCGTGCCGTTCACCTGGGTGCCGATAGCATCAGATTTCAGAGCCGCCGCCGTGGCTCGCCATCCCCTGGGGCCTGCCACTGTTTATTTAAACCTTTAATCGTTTTATGGCATCTTCCTTCTCACTGTTACTGAAGGATGGAAGAGAGGAGGGAGAGGGGGGGGGTAGAAGAAGCAAAACAAAAGAAAAGCAACAAACCTGATGCAAATCTCATGTTGGATGGGATACCATGCGTATCCAGCGACAAACCCATTTCTCTGCCTTTTTTTTTTTTTTTTACTTTCTCTTCTTTCTTTCTCTCTCGCTCCACCTTTCCCCTCCTCCTTTTTCTCTTTTAGTCCCCCTGGGGATGTTGCTTTTTATTAATCTAAACTTGCAGGCATGGTGCATCCTAACCTGTCCTAATGCTTGTCTCTGGTGAGAGATAAGCATTTCAATTGAAACGTGACTGCATTTTTTTTTTTTTTTTTTTTTTTGCCGTTTACCTTTTTTTTCCCTCTGCTCTTGTTTTTTAGTGTTTGGAGGAAGGGGTGTTGATGCGTTTCTTTCTGCAGGTCAGAGGTCAAAGGTGAGGGTGTCTCCAGGAGCCCTCCTGTCCTGTCACCCCCTCCCAGAGGTCAGCTGTCACCCTCAGGCTGTGTGTGGAGGCTTCTGTGTGCGCCACTCTCTGGCTCCCTGTGATAATTCACTGCTACTAAAGTTAGCATATGCACACACACACACACACACACACACACACACACACACACACACACACACACACACACACACACACTCATGCACTCTCACACACGTACAGTACTGTACAAACTGGCTTAATTACTGTACAGACTAGATACCTACATACTGTACCAAAGCTTAAAATCTCAAATCAAAATGTAAAGTCCCATATCAAAATGTAAATCAATGTCCCTTCTGCACATCTTTCATAATAATTTATTAATCTAAGGAAAGGGCACATATAACATAGTGTAAGGACCAGCGGCGTTGTAAACAACTTACAGTATATTACAAAGTCAAATCAGAAGTTTAATGTCATGTTATATTTATGTGTTTTAATTCCTGATTCAAGCAGGTGAATATAAGCATTGGTGAATAGAGCAGGTTTTTGTATGATGTCATACTTGCTCATACTTGAGGATTGAAATGTAATTCCTAATAAGATATGATGCCTTAGATTGGCAAGAATAAATGGAGTATGCTTTCCTTGCTCAGCCTGCAAGGTGAAACCATCTAGTTCCTCTCTGCTGCGAATAACTAAATGTATTTATGTCTTGTCTCCCAGTCAATCACAGGATACCTTGTGACATGTCACATTTCAGAGCTCAACTCTTCCTCTTCCCCCTCTCCTCTCCCCATCTTTCTTGAAGACAGTTTTACAACTTGAGTGAGAATGGGCTTGTTTGCCGAAAAACATGGAAGCTTTAGCCTAGGGGACTGCATGCAAAAGACCCCCCGCACTTACATACTCATTCAGTCACGCGCACGCACACGCACACACACACACACACACACACACACACACACACACACGCATATGCCCCTCTCTCTAGCCTAGGTTTTGTTTATAATTCAGTTGCGGCATGTTGTGATCTGGCAAGGCACTTCCTTTGGGAAGTGTGTCGTGTGTGTGTGTGTGTGTGTGTGTGTGTGTGTGTGTGTGTGTGTGTGTGTGTGTGTGTGCGTGTGTGTGTGTGTGTGTGTGTGTGTGTGTGTGTGTGTGTGTGTGTGTTCTGTCACA
>JAODXP020000027.1:3309721-3459721 GCA_027497455.2 Sardinella longiceps
TTGGCCTTTTATTGTGAACATTTCCCCCTGTCCAAAAGTATGTCTTTAATGGAGGACAAGAAACCTTTTCTTCCAGAGGAGGTCTGTTTGGCGAATTTGAAGATCGATGTGGGGGTCATGACGTGTCAGAAGAGGTAAAGCTGAAACAAGAAGAAGATTGTTCCCCTCACCCTCATTCCCTGCAAATGGAAGTCCAGCGGTCAAGCCAATGAGTGGGGCGTGAAATTTCATCACAGGCCGAGGACAATAGTCTAAAATGCTAGTTAGCCCCTTCTGTTACACCCCTTGTTGTGCTCCAGCTGTTGTATTTAGTGCTTTTTAGCCGGCTAATGCACTGTAGCTTCCTGAGCCAAGCTTAATAACAGCTATAGGTTTCATAAAGGCTCATAAAGGTTGCAGAACTTAATCACATTAATGACATATTTCACATTCAGAGGATTTGTCTTGAAATTGACGCTAATTGAAGACAATAGCAGCTCTACCCCACAAAGACCACCGACAGCGGCTGTGGGAGGTGTGGGGGGGGGGATTGTTTTTACCCAGGCCCATGATTGTCTCATTGATAAGTGTGGGAAAGAAACATGTGGGCACCCCGAGTGTCGCACATAAGGGGCTTTTTGTCCTCCTCAAGCCCCCTCTCGGAGTCGCAGGCCTCGCAGTGTCGGCTTTGTGTCCTGTCTGGTGGAGCCGTAAAGTCAGCGATCCATCCATCCCCAGCCCAGCCATGAGGCCTCCCTCCTGGGGTTCCCCTAGCTCCGCTCCTTGTCCTGGAGGGTCCACCGTGGGTGTCAGTATGACCCCCCACCTCCCCTTCCCCTTCAACCCAGCAGCGTCCAGCACCTCCGAATTAGCTACCGCGGCCGACTCATTGTCTTTCCCCCCTCACCAGCGTGGCGCGACCAGAAGGGATGGACTGTATGGGCTCACGTGATAGATAGGAGGGGGACAGGGCAGGGGCCTGTCACGGAGGTTAACTTATTGCATGTGTTGCCCCGGCCTCACAATGAAGACCCCTCAGGAGATCCTGCATTAGCCCCAGCATGGAGGTAATTAGGTGGCCATGTTGAGAGGTTCAGATGCGCCATCCAACCCATTACTGCCCCCAACCCTCCTTCCTCCACAGCTCCTCTCAATTTGAACCAGTCTCACCCCCTCTCCATCCCTGCACTTCTAAGCACCATGGTGTCCTAACTGTTAAGGCAGTTAGAACTGGCTGGGCCCTAGCTAGCCCTGACACCCCTACACCGACCTCTTTTCAAGGGTCATATCCTGTTGGAAACATTTTCTTTTTTTTTTAAAGCAGCACAGGTGTTATCGCGTGTGTATAAGCCACACACACACACACACACACACGCCCCATTCCTCACCTTTTCCTGTCACACCCTGGGGGTACTGGAGGACCACTGTGCTTGTATCTCCTTCATACAGCTAGCTGCTTATGACAGCACAGAGAAAGAGAGAGAGAGAGAGAGAGAGAGAGAGAGAGAGAGAAATAGAAAGCGAGAGAAGCTAACAGCCTTCCATACTTCTAGAATGTTCTGTCAGTTTGTAAGTTCCCCCTTTCCCAACCCTCGAGGGCAGGACTTGCCTAATCTCACTGGGGCTATGCTGACCTAATGTTTGGGTCACTTATCATCAAAAATTAGCATGAAGCTAACACGACAACCCCACAGAGAAGCATTCAAAAACGCTATGTTATTGAAACTCCATGTGAGAAAGAGAATGTCCTTCCGACAGATGCAGAGAAGGTTGAACCGAGAGAGGAGGAAGGGCAGCTGAGAGCAGTGGTCGGTTGGTTGAAAGATGGGGAGGGAAAATATGGCTGCATGGCTAACATGAGCAACACAACACAAGGACATCTGGTTGCTAATTGTAATGAGGTCAAGATCTGACAAGGACTTGATAAATGGCCGCTTGATTCAGTCCACTTCCTCCGGTCAAGTGATAAGGCCGTGGGTGGTACAAGCAGTCTCCTGTCCTGCTGGTTTGGACCCAGGACAAATGGCGGCAGAAATCCACCGGGTCACATCTTATCGGCCCTGGCATCAAATTCATCACCGCCACGCACGTTGTTGAAGAAAAGGTTAATGCGGCATCATAATGTGATCGTGATATTCCATTTATACTTTGCATGAACTCTGATTGAACTCCATTGCCACCACCGGAGACAACTTCTGTCAGCGGCGGCTCGTCATTGCTTTGAGCACGAGAGAGCGAGGTAAGGCCAGGGGAATTCAATTAATCCAATTACAGGCCATTTGACGCAGGCTCCGTCGGAAAGTCCTGGGCCTTCGCCACAGAAAAAAAGCTAACCTGTAATAACAGTGGTGACTCCTCCTTAATTGGTGTGTGTGTTTGTGTGTGTGTGTGTGTGTGCAGGTAGAGATTTGATGGGAACGACAGCTCTCAGACAGGCACACTCACCAGGGCAAGAAAAGGCAGGTGTTTTTGTGGGATTTCAATGGCAGCCATGTGCCTGGACATGCTTCATTGGGAACGAATGGGAGGAAAGAGCTCTCAGAGTGGCAGGGAAAAAAGAGGGATTTGTCTCTGTGTGTGTGTGTGTGTGTGTGTGTGTGTGTGTGTGTGTGTGTGTGTGTGTGTGTGTGTGTAAGAGAGAGTGTGTGAGTGTGCAAACTTGAGCCCTCTCCAGAAGAGTGCCGTCGTTCCGGGGCGGATAGAGGAGGGGAGGGGAGGAGATACAGAGAGGAGGGAAGAACCAGGGAAGGAAGACTCACTCACGGCCGCTCCTCTATCTCACAGCTAAAGCAGGATTTGAGTCAGACGGTTTGGCCACGCTGTGGAAACATTCCTTCTCATATGTCAGAACCCCCAGGATGAAGGCCAGGGCAGTCATTCACTGTTCTTTCCCCATCTCCGGGTGCTCTGCCTGGGCCATTCATTCTGGCATTTTCCCTGATCTCATGTCAGTAGCAAATAGTTGCATTATAAATTGAGTGTTGAGGCTCCTTGTGGCACGCCTACACTCAATCAGATGATTTCCGAGGATGATCTCCTTCCAAGTGGATATTTTGCAAGGCGTGCCACACCTGTGTCTATTTCCGCAGACATCCTGTTAATAATCTAGCAATTTCCAACGCACATGGACTACCATCCCACTATGTTATAGTCTATGTGTGTAAGAATGGGTGTATTTTGTTTGTTTGTGAGCAATGTGTAGTGCGCATGTATTTTGTTTTCTGTGCATATGTGTACGTGAGTGTGTGTGTGTGTGTGTGTGTTCATCCCTCTGAAAGGGCTGTTTCCTCACCAATAGGCTACAGCTCTATCTGAATGGGCACACTTCCCACACAAAACCGTCCAGCCGGTGGCCTATCGCCTTAGCTGAGTAATGGGGCCACTACCAGACAGAGCCAAAAGCCACTGCATGACACCCTCGGTCCCCTGACCACCTTTTACTGTGGCATGTGTGTGTGTGTGTGTGTGTGTGTGTGTGTGTGGTTGAGGTGGGGGGTTGAAGGGGAGGGGGGGGGCACACAGACAATGCATTGTGGGTCGTCTGTGGGGCTTCTGCCCCCTATTAAAGCCTAGTGACATCCAGCTGCTTGCACTCGTCCTGCAGACTGTGGGCCTTTGTGTGGAGGAGAGGATGGCTTTAGTCACATCTCAGCCCAATAGACTCCCACTGGTGATCTATGGGCGGCTGGCTGGCTGGGCGAACGGCTGGGGCTGGGGATGGGTTAGGGGATGGGGTTGGGGTAGGTTGGCTGGCTGGCTAGAGCCCTGGCTCCACCGGGCTCCGTGGGTGTCTCGGTCCTGGGGGTGACGGATAGCCTGTCAGGAGGCCTGTCCAGAATCCAGACTAACGTCCTTATATTCTTAAAGACTGTGGCGTCTGTCACTTAATAACCACCCTTACACCCCCCCCCCACACACACACACACACACACACACACACACACACACACACATACAAGGACACTTACCCCCCACCTCAAGCACACATGACAACCATGTTTGTTCTTTATATCTTTGCATCAAGCTCCATGTGTGACCTCCAAACAGTTGGCAAACATACATCCTGGAAGATCCAGTTGATAGTCAAAACCCTTCATAATAAAGGGTTATAATATGATTTAGGGCTACAATGTCTACATGCAATTTCCATGTAATTATTATGTAAATACCTGTGAATAAGACTTTACATCATCTCATTCAGAGTTATGAGCTAAGTGGCTGTTCTCATATTGCTAGGTTGGTGCATTTAAGTTATATTTGTGTCGCTGTTGTTGGGGTACCGGTCGGTCATCATTAAGATAGGTTGGCAAGGAGACATGCACAGTTAGTGGGTCTAGTCGTAAAAGGTGTATTAATGGTTTATGTACCTCACTAGAGCGTTGTTAATGGCAAATGACATTTACTGTGTGTGGCAGAGAGGGCCATTTGCCACACTATATGGTTTATCTATCATGTCAAGCACTCCATATAAAAAGCCTTTAGTAATATCAGAGAGGAGGCTTCTACCCCTGGGCTAGGGTTAAACCTCTTCTGTCTTCTCCGAAGCAAAATGAATAGTTTATATATTTTTTGTCTTTACCCTGCAGAAAAGTATTGAATTTAAGGTTTTTTGTTTGTTTCTTTACAGCGAAGATAAACAATTGCGGCAAGGAGAAAGCATTACACATGCCTGCATGAAAAAAAAGACACAATTTATTGATGTATATATTTTTAGCGTTTTGTAGTGTTATCAAAACGACTCTACTGCTGTTTTTAATTGCCGTCCATTGCAAAGTCGTAACAGCTTGGTCATTTGTCGTAGCATAGCACGTATGTGCCAATGCTAACGACAACTGCAGTGATGATTAAGGCAATCATTGCCTAATTATTGAGCATGGTGGAGCCTTGTAATGAGCATTTCGACAAACAGCCAAGGAGAAGAAGAGAAAAGAAGGGCAGGGGGAGAAAAGAGAGAGAGAGAGAAGAAAAGAGAGAGAGAGAGAGAGAGAGGCCTGTTTTTGTTAAAGCGTGACGCCTGATTGAAGTGTAAGGTTTGAGCTAATTGCCTCCCTAGTCTCAGCTCAGTCACAGATGCCACACTCGTGCATCAATAAATGCTTATAAGTAACTTATTTAGGGCTGCCTTCCATGAAGGGAAATGGCATGACTTAAAGCACAAGAGCCCTAGGCTATTCCCCCCTTTCTCTCTCTCTCTCTCTCTCTCTCTCTCTCTCTCTCTCTCTGGCTCTCTCTCTCTCTCTTGTCATCCTGTATCTTTGAATCTATTCAGCACTTCAGAGAAAGCAGGAGAGTATAAATATTCTTGCTTTAAAGGTTTATTGCTCCTCCTGCGTGTGTGTTGTCTCACATCAAAGTCATGTTGAAACGGTAGATTGCGTAACACGCCCTTAATCAAATACTGTAGCGTTTCTGTTTATTTCAGATCATTCTGCCACAGCCTAATGGAGATGTTGTCTTTGAACAATAAAGAGAGAGAGACAAAATTGGATGTAATTTTGGCACCATCTTCATGAGTTTTTTTTTTGTTACATAGTGGTGCTGAGAATAACTTGTGAAAAATAGCTATGTTATTTCAACTTACAGAGAGTTGAGTGAAAGTGGGGTATGATGATTTTTGTCCTTATTATTTTCCCACTTTGGGAATTGGGAATGTTGCTATCTTTTACTGCACAACATCATCATCTATTTGCATTTTTATTGCATGCCTCCCCTAACAACTGCAAATAGGCCACGGTGACAGAGTGATTCGACTTGGCCATTAAGTTAATGTAAAGTTCAGAAAACTCATAAAGGAGGCCTTCAAAGACAAAAAAAAAATCTTTCATTCAGGGTGTGATTTAATTTTGACTTTGTTTGACAGGTAGAATCATGAGAAAGCTGCTGTCTCAGTACACTCTCAAGCGATGCCTTTAAAGGTGAACACAGTGTGTGTGTATGTGTGTGTGTGTGTGTGTGTGTGTGTGTGTGTGTGTGTGTGTGTATGACTATGTGAGAAATCGGCACTTTGAAGTGGGAGCGTCATGCGTTTTTTCGCATGACACATCTTGTTGCTTTGTGTCAGTGCTGGGGCATCCACTTATGAATTTTGTGTGTATGTGCGCACGCGTGTGTGTGTGTGTGACAGCTTAGTGCTGTCTCTTCTGCTTCCCAGAGCTATGCAGAGTAGCAAGGCTGGAAGATCCACTCATATTTGCATATAAGCGAATAGACTGACCTCCTTAGCCAGTCCCACTTAGCTGTATGATGTAAGCCCAAGCAAGTGGTGGCGTCCTACCAGACATTCTGGTTGGATGTGTGATAGCGTTCAGTCAAACTGGAGTTCATCACGGAAAGAACATAAACAGGATAATTATAGAATAGGAACTTTTATCCTTCCAAATGTGTTTGAATTTGAAGAAGCTGTCTGAAGGATACTGTTTGTGGAACGTATTTGATTCCAAAGAAACTGTGGAACGTCTACCAGCACAATGTGTGTGTGAATGTGTATGTCTGTGTGTGTGAGTGTGTATGTCAGTGTGTGTGTGTGTGTGTGTGTGTGTGTGTGTGTGTGTGTGTATGTCTGTGTGTGTGTGTGTGTGTGTGTGTGTGTGTGTGTGTGTGTGTGTGTGTGTGTGTGTGTGTGTGTGTGTGTGTGTGTGTGTGTGTAAATATAGCAATGCCTGCACCATAAGTGCCGTTACCGTTAACATTCCTCCTGTTTGTTGTGGTAACAAGAATATCAGAGACCTTACACAAACGCAACTCAACAAACCGGCTGAGAGATCTGAAGAATGTAGGCTATGCTTTAAAGTCTTTAAAGTTCAAACTTTGCTCTCACAGCTTTAGCATGATATACTTAACTGGTACTTGTCTGTACATCAGACATACTAGTACTACTAGCCTACTACTAGTAATAATAATAATAACTAGACAAGCGCTCTGAGAGTGCAGACCTCTGCCAAGGCAACGTGGTCACAGACAAAATATACATTCCAGATCATATTCTGGATCACCGATCACCACCAAAATGTAATCAGTTCTTGCTTGTCCCAATATACACATTGTCCGAAAATTTCATCCAAATCCGTGCGGTACTTTTCGAGTTATCCTGCTGACAGACAAACCAACGCGACCAAAAACATAACCTCCTTGGCGGAGGTAATGATAATAATGATGATGATGATGATGATGATGATGATGATGATAACAATAATACTACTACTAATAATAATTTCTTTGTGATCGTTAGATGTGTATTTACTGGTCCTCCACATATATAGCGCACAGTCACAGACGACCACATCCAGGCAATTTGTCAGGAAGAGTTTTGTTTATATCCTAATGCTTGTGTTATGAGGGTAAAGCCAAGCGCGTCCATACTCTTAACAATGTGAGCCTGATTAACTGTACGGCTGGAAGGGGGAACACATGGAAGTCCTTAGGCCAGCACGGAGGGGAGGAGAGGAGAGGAGAGGGGATGCAGGAATGCCACTCGCCCCCCACCACGGCTCAAGGAGGTGGTAGAGGGCCCGTCGCTGGGGTGGCAGCTTTTCCATGACATCATTCGTCAGGCATTAAACCTATTAACAGGTCCACAGGTCTCTCTCTCTCTCTCTCTCTCTCTGTCTCTACTCCCTTTCTCTCTCTCTATTTCATTATTTATCTTTCAATCTCCCACATTCAGTTCATTTCTCCATGTGTATCTCACTTTTTCTCTCTCTTTCTCTCGCGATGACTGTCTGTTTCCCTCTGCGTACTCTCTATTTCTATGGTATCCTCTCATCTCTTGCTATCACTCTCTCTCTACCTCCCTCTCTCCTTCTCCCCCCCCTCCCTCCCTCCCTCTCTGTGCCAGCTGAAGTAAGGAGGGCGGTGTGGGAGAGCAAACACGCTGTTGTTTTTTCGCTAAATTGGGGTTCCATGTGGCGCGCTGCCAGAGACCTGGCTGTGCATTTCTTCCGGGAGCTAATTCACTGCATCTTTTATCCGCTGTGTGAACAGAGACCTCTCCTCGCCTCTCCTCTCCTCACCTCTCCTCTCCTCACTTCTCCTCTCCTCTCTGGGCAGTCTGAGCTAGCAAACCCCCCTGAGACTAATAGCGAGGGAGAGAGGGTGAGGAACAGTGTGAGTGAGTGAGTGAGTGAGTAAGTGAATGAGAGAGTGAGTGAGAGAGCCAGAGTCAAAGAAGAATAGAAGAGTTTGGAAGTGAGGGAAGCTAGTGTCAGTTAGCTGATGAAGATAGAAGAAAGTGAAGGAATTAATGAAAGAGTGAGTGTGCCAGATAGATTTGAAGAAATATGTGTAAGAAGTTGTGAGTGAATGAGTAAGCACCCATAGGATATCCTTTCTTTCCTTAAGACAACTCCCCCCCCACACACACACACAGACACACATACACACAGATAAACACCAATGCATACTCACACAAACGCAAAGTCTAACCACTTCCCTCGTCCCTCGCAGGGGCAATCCCAGAATCCCTTGAGCTGCTAGGCTGAGCGTCTCAGAAAGGGCTGAGTCATTATCGGGTGCATTCTGCTGACACCCCTGACTGTCAGTCTCTGTTTCCAGTCCCAGGTCTGCCCCGCTCACTCCGATTACTCACACCGGTCTTAATGTGAGAGAAGCATTCTCCCTCTCTTTTTCAGACCTGCACACTGAAGGTCTGTGCCAAGCAACTTTTAATCACAATTTCCATCTTAATTTTGTCAAGTCGTATTTATATATTTGATCACATAAGGAATGTTATTTTTTTTCTGTGGACATGTACAGAAATTTGTCTTCCCCCCTCCCTCAATTGAATAATCGTTAAAAGAAAAAAAAAACCTTAGTGTTACATTTTGTGAATTACCCACCAAAGAAGGCAGCTAACGGGATCAGATAGTCAATAATAGCACAAGCTTTGAGCCCTCCAAGCAGTCCCATGCTGTTTTACCCACTTAGAAGTGAGTGGTAAAACAATGTGTGAATATGGAGAGCTAACACAAGGTGTCTGTTTTCACCTCCAGGGCAGGAAATAAGGGAAGGAGCAGAAAGGCACCATATTTTAATGTCGCGAAAAATTGCAGCTCAGTATTTGTCGAGTTTGTTGGGAGGGGGGGAGGGGGATGTAGTGGTGGTGGTGGTGGTATTGCGAGGGGGTGTGGGGTGGGGGCGACCGAACTCACGTCGCATGCACCTTTTTTCCTTATCATTTTGATCTAATTTCTCCGCTTTTCTTTCTTGCTTTTCCCTCTTTTCCTTCCTGCCTTGAAATTGATTTCTTCTTGTTTGGTTTGGCAGTAATAAGATCAACGGAGGGATTACATTTCAATGGCATACCACCTCCCACCTCAGGCAAATGATTTGTCCAAACTTAATAATAAAATACTTAGGATGTATTGTCAGATGTAAACAGTAGTTGTAATAAAACGCCGCCCGAGGAAAAGACTTCTTTAACTTGTAAAACCCTATTTGTGTTGGCCTACACACCCGGGCTCCCCAAACCATTATGATAAAATGTATCCCATTTAGTCTGACGAAAAGTCACAATAAAAGCCATGTGCTGGAGTCAGGAAAGCCAAGAGAGAGAGAGAGAGAGTGAGAAGGAGAAGAGAGAGAGAGGGAGGGAGGGAGAGAAATGAAGAGAAGAGAGAGAGAGTGAGAGACTCTGTTTCTCCCCCACAGAGACAAACAAATACAGATAAAGTGGGGTTGACGTTAAAACAGGCTAATTCAGTGTGATCTCTTAGCAGGGATTTCCAACGCGTTCTGTCACCCGCCTGACACACTGATCTGCAGCGAGCGAGCGGTACATGCGTCTGTTTGCCTCCCAATCTGCTCTGTTCGACTTGCGCAGGCTCCTTCTCCACAGCTGATACAGGAGGCTTCGCCTGCAATCATTAGCCACAAGCTAACCCTGCACTCTCATGACTCAACCACAGACAACAGACCCAGACACCAGCATCACACACACAATGTCTGGAGACAAACAACATGTTTTTAAAATAGATGGAGCTTTGAAACACTGACATTTTTTGCCACTGAGGTTAGCACCATAGAAAGGACTTTGGTTCTCTTCAGTTGGTTGTATTGGTTATTATTCCTTTTTTTAGATAGTTGAGGTTAAGAAAGCTGATGAATGCTTTGGTATGTGACTGAAGATTTTAAATTCAGAGAACTTAGATTCTTCTTTAAGTTATTTCTCTGTCAGTTATCACCCTCACAGTTATGTCTAAACCCAACTGGCCTGTAGGATCAACCTAGCTGTTGTAATCTAGATACCAGAACTAGGGGTTGAACTTTCAGGTTTTGTCTTGATGTTCTGAGCCCGATCTTGTTCCGAGAGCTGGGCTTACTGTGTCATTGTGCGCTAAGAAGGTATGCCCTCCGACCAGTTTCACATCAATGGGATGGCCACTTGAGACACTAATCCACCCCAAGACCAAGGAGTCACGCAGGCATCAGCAATCTTCTCCATTCTCTCTCACACACTCTCAGACAACTTTTTAAGTCATTCACACATTCTCTTTCTCTCTCTCTTTCTCTCTCTCTCTCTCTCTCTCTCTCTCTCTATCTTTCTCTCTCTTTGCGTAGCATAGCTAGACTAATGGCCGCCAACCAACCACAAAGCCCTCATTGACCCACAGCATGGCGTAGTGGAGGAGAGAAAAAAAAGGAAAAGAAAGGAAAAAAAAAAGAATTACCCCAAATTCAATCCACACACTAAAATTCAATTTGCACTGACTTTTTTTGCTTTAATTTGTACAGATTGAAGCCGTAAATTGTGACACACACAAAGAGAGAGGAAGGTTGAGACTGGCATAAAAGAGTCTGGGAGGAGAAAAGAGGAGGACAAGGTGCCTTTGATGGTGGCGTGGTGGCGGGCGGGTGGGTGTGTGGGTGGTTGAGCACCCATGGATGTGTCCCCTCCGACCGCTTGAAGGGGGGGAGAAAGAAAAAGTGGCCTGGTAGGGTTGTGGAGAGGCCGATCTGCTAAACACCTGTTTGCCGTGGCTGAAAGCAAGGGCTGTTAATAGCTGGCCATAAATCGCTCACCCTATTGTCCTGTCACCAAGTTGCAGGTCCACATTTTTTCCCCCCTTTTTTTGCTCACAATGTAATAACAAGGGCTTAGGTAGTACCTTTCAAGGACATTTCAGGACAATTCTCCAAATTGTTGGAAAATTTCTGTGATTCTTTCATTATTGTCGCCAATGACATGGAGAATGTTTTAAGATGCCAGAGAAAACTTCAAAGGCTGTACAATTTACCATCTTTGTTAAAGCCATACATGATTTGAATTGATTCTTTTAAATAGATTCAAATGTGTCTCTGTGTTGTATTAAAAAGATGAGCCACCTGACAGTATTTGCTCTATTCTCTATTCACCATAGTTGTAAAAAAAAATATACAATGTAAATTAGTCCACATTTTATGTTCTCAAGGCTAATTTATGCAAAAGCATTTTCAAATCAACAGACAATGTCCTCCTCCATGTAACTTCCATTTCACAAGAGCATGAGCTTCTTCCTCATTGCTCTTTTGAAAACAAACAGAGCCTGTTTGGGCCATGACAAGGCCACAGAAATGGAGTTAGGGGCGAACAGAGGGGTGGAGGGTCACACAAGATGAGAGGATGAGTTCAACCTCTCTCGCTTTTGCAATAAACCTGCGGCAGGATAGTTTCATCACTGCTGGTGATGAACCGCAGGTACACGACACAATGGAAAAAGGTGCATGTATATGTTATGTGTGAGAGAGTGTGTGTCTGTGTGTCTGTGCGTGTGTGTGTGTGTGTGTGTGTGTGTGTGTGTGTGTGTGTGTGTGTGTGTGTGTGTGTGTGTGCTTGGGTGAGAGGTATGGTTTGTGAAAAGAACAATCGACAAGTCCAAACTAGGCAGATGGGTAGTAGAAAGTTTTTTTGGGAGGGTGGGACTGGGAGGGGGGGGGTTAACTTGGACCTCTCAAGGTGACCCTTTTTGTAGAATTTGAAAAAGACTGGGTGGTTTCAATAGCAGTCTCCATGATACAATAGAAACCCAAAAGGTGTGGTTGTGTGGCTGTGGTTGAGATGGAGAGGGGGTGGGGAGGGGGGTTGTGAGGTATAGGAGCACCTGAGATCAGATCAATTGGATACAGTTGTTTTTTTTCTGTGTGTGTGTGTGTGTGTGTGTGTGTGTGTGTGTGTGTTTGGGGGTGGTGGTGTGTGTGTGTGTGTGTGTGTGTGTGTGTGTGTGGTGGTGGTGGGGGGGTGTTCTTAGTTCTTTCACTCTCCCAATACCCCCATCACCCGCCCCCCACCATCACTGCTGAACCTCCATTCTAAGCAACATCAAGGGGTGAGGGAGAGAATGGGATAAGGGCAACACAGGGCCACTTTGGCTTTTTTGCCGGCATTTGGGGTCTGGTTAATATGGAGAGGCTCTAATAAAAAGCCACCATGTGCCAATTTAGCACCTACAATTAAGAGATTAGGGTGATGAGGAGGTTTCATGGCTGGGAGGCAAGGCCGACTCCCCAGGCCCGGGGGCGTAACGGGCAGGGAGTGGGCTACGCTGCTGATGAGGGGGCAAGATAATCTCAACCCTCCCTCTACCTCCCTCCTTGCGTCTCTCTCTCTCTCTCATTTTCCCCTCCTACTCTCTCTCTCTCTCTCTCTCTCTCTGTCTCTCTTTTTCTCTCTCTGCTCCAACCCCCCCCCCCTCCTCTCTCTCTCTCTCTCTCTCCCTCCCTCTCTCCTGTGCCCCGGAGCACCTCAGCAAATACCTGCTCAATATTCTAGCAGACAGAGAGGAGGGCTCGGGGTGGAGGAGGGAGGGATGGAGGGGGGCAGTGTTTGGTGTTTTGGGTAGGGGGGCTGGAATGGGGTGTGTGTGGTGAGGAAAAGGGTATGTTGGTGGTGGTGATGGAGGTGGTGGTGGTGGGGAGGGATATGTGGCATGTCTGCAAAAGGGAGATACAAAGGCGTCTGAAAACAAAAAGCGTAACATCTGCTAAAGCGATTGCGAGCAAATATGTTTGACAATTATTGTTTACAGTGACAGTGGTAACAGTTCACGAAATCAAACCACATTTATGTTCGCAGTGAAACAGATGGGCCTACAGCTATCCATTAACAACCTGTCAAAAGCTTAATTTTGAAGTTACTTTTATGTTGCGCGCCTCACCATGTGAAGGAAGCGGTTATTTTGGATAATGATTGTTATCAATTCCACTGGCACACATCAGCTTCTCTCCTCATTGTCTTTGCCCTGTTTTGTTGTTTTATTCTTTTTTTTTCACTCCATCTCCCTTTCAACTTTGATACTGTAAATGTTTATGGTTCATGGATGGTTTCTCGAGTGCCTAGCCTCAGAGCATAAAGATGTACTTTAAGAATAACCTGAGTCCTATGTGCTCCCTTTCGATTTTTAGAAATAAATAATTGCATGAACGTTGCTGATCATTGATTTTTTAGCACAAGCTTTTAGGCGCTATATATTGAACTATATTTTCTTCACAATTACAATAGGCGAGAATTATGCAGATGATCTTGACTTCTCGAGACGGCATGCCTTTATTTCATACATGCAAAACCTATATTTTGAATACACTATGCAAATGCATTGGGCATAGGCAAATTGTTCATTTCAAAATGAGATGTTCTGACACATGGGAGTCGTGTTTTTTTCCCCTCTCTATCTTTGGTCTTTGGGATGAACTCCAACCTGCTTTCAGCTCATGGTGCATCTCTCTCTCTCTCTCTCTCTCTCTCTCTCTCTCTCTCCATGACACTGTACATCTGACACACTCAATCACATGGTGAGTCATAATTAACCCTGGCCCTCGTTGCTCTAATTGATGGTCATTAGATGGTCCCGTGATCCTGTGATGAACACACTGCAGAGAGAGAGAGAGAGAGAGAGAGAGAGAGAGAGAGAGAGTGAAAGACAGAGAGAGAGAGAGAGAGAGAGAGAGGGGTGGTGTGATTGGTAAGCAAACTACGCTAACAGGGGGCAACCAACACTTAATTATCAATGAGGTTTTTGCACCACTCTCAAGGCCCCGGGCACTGTCTATGTGTCTCTGTGTGTGTGGGTGTGTGTGTGTCTCAGTGTGTCTGTGTGTGTGTCTGTGTATGTGTGTGTGTGTCTGCATGTATGTGTGTGTGTGTGTGTGTGTGTGTGTGTGTGTGTGTGTGTGTGTGTGCGTGTGTGTGTGTGTGTGTGTGTGTGTGTGTGTGTGTGTGTGTATACACATGCATGAGTGTTAAAGTAATGGGCTCCCTTTCTAATGGAATCCACGTTAAACACAGTCCTCGGAGCCCCAGTGTTGCTGTCCCCAGCAGTCAGGGAGGAGATGCTTATTGGTGTGATTACACACAGCCGCACTCATTTGTCAGCCATAAAAAAGGCCCAGACGGAGCGAAGGGCAGCGGGCGGGATGCTGGGACAGGACTGCCCCGTGCCGGAGAGGCTCTTGCCCTCTTAGGACCCCATGGGTTAAAGGGGACCCTTGGCACTGCCCATGTTTGCCCACATCATTCATATACTAAGTGGATGGGTATTTTGACTGGGGTTGAATCTGTGTGAAGTCAATGAGGACCATGACCAATAATGCTTGTCAGTAGCAGCAGTGTATTATAGTAAAAATGTGTGTAGTTATTAATAGTTTAGGAAATAAATGTCTGTCTGGACATTTGTACAATACGATAAACAATTTCTCATTTTTATTTTCTTTCTGAAATTCAATAAATTGAATATTTTCTCTGCATCTGTATTGCAATCGGAAATCCAATGATAGCAGCACTAATAGCTATTCCTTGTGGTTGGCCTAGTGATAAAGTTCTCTTACAAACACACACACACAGAGAGAGAGAGAGAGAGAGAGACACACACACACACACACTACAGAATCAGAAACTGCTGTTGTGACCATCATATAGGTTTCCATCACCTTCTCAAGTGGACTAGGAATGCGGGCGTCTCACAGTGAAGACAGGAGACACTCTCTCATGGCATCAGCTAAGACATGAGCTAGTTGATGCCAGAGGAAACAAGCTCTTGGCCTTGGAGGCCACACAGACAGTAACTTAATTAATACAATCATAATGATACACTGCAAAATAATTACAGTACAGGCCTAGTACTACTACCTGTTTCTATTTGAAAAATATGTTGATACAAATTGACTATAGGCCTGTATTGACTATAGGTGTATATCAGGTTTCTGCTAAAACAACATGCCCCATCAAGTTCAGTAAAGGAAATATCTAAATGAGTAGGACTTAATTGAGTGGTAGCACAGGTGGTTCACCACGTAAGGAGCAATATTGTTTACTAAAAAAGACATGGACAGACAAGGAAATTGTTAACGCAGAGAGGCATGAGCTCACGAATCAACTGGCAGTTTTGCATCTGGTTAAGGTACAACCGCCACATCAGAGCACAGAGTTTGTTTACATGCCAGTTCTTTGATGTCCTCAGTCAGCTCATCTTCACTGAGGTCGTATCAGTTCTTGCACTCGATGAAAAACAGATTTGGTTGAAAATTAGGCTCATTAATTGGGAGAAAAATAAGGCTGCACTAATCTTTCCAGTGTCAGGATGCAATATGGTAAGTTTAGAGAAATAAAACCCGGTTTCAAAAAGGGGCACTCCCATATCAGAGTGGCATGCGCATTTTCCCTCTCTTCCCAGAGAACGAAGACCCAGATAGGCCTTTTAATGTGTTCTTCTTTCAAACTTTTTTATCCATTCTAAAAAATGAGCTCTTTATTCTCATTCATTCTCTGTGGCACCTCGGCTGGAAAAAGAGTACAAAAGCCATCAGAGAATGGACAGTCCCTGAATTCCACTAGTCATGCTAACAACGCGGTCACTGGGAAATCGTGGTTTAATGCACTCTCATTCTCACAACTCTCTCAAAGTGGCTTTTGAAGTGGCACTGGAAACATTCTTGGTAAATTCAAACTGGCTTGGATCTTAAATCTAAATAAACCCTCATATGTCTGTTCAAAACAATAAGAGACATGTTGAAATAATCGACATACTGGTTATTTCAGAAAGATCAAAGCTAGTAATTCTCTGTCAACACTTGTAACAAATAATATCAGGTGGGCTTCAGGAACATTTTTTAAATCAAGCATACTAGATGAACATGAAGAGAAAGTGGTGGCTTTTTTGTTTCCTTTTCTTTATATAGTTTCTTCGGCAAAATGAAGGATGTTATATAATGTAGCATAATGAAAAGTATTCATTACAAAAGTGCTATCCATTAGAATCTATGTCAGAAACGGAGCTACAAAGACATGGGGATCCCTGTGCAAGTATACAAACACAAATAGTTTTGATAATAAGTCCAAGTTGATATTCTGCATCTGCCTACTTGCGGCCCTAAGAATGTTCGTTGGAATATTTTTTTAATTGTGTAGGGTCATTAAAAGTTTGACTATGGGAAATAGGCCTAACTCTTTTTGTTTTTGCTTATTGTTTCATTATTTTTTGTTTATTTCTTAATTAATGTTGAAATAATTTAGAGCAAATTACTGGCACAAGAACACCCTCCACAGTTGCTCAGAGACGTGTTTAGAATGCAGACTGAATCCTCCTCTTGTCGAGCAAATATTTAAATAAATGGACGTGTAAACGTGCAATAAGCCAAAAGTTATTTGTATGCATTATAAAAAAAATCACACTGAATTGAAAAGGGAAAAAACAGAGGCAAGCTGGAGAGACCAATCCCGTGAGTTTATTAGGTCTGCTAGGAAAGCTGCGCTCTTTCTTTTGCGCTCAGAGTAAGCCCTTTATCACGGGGCGGCACTGACGTCGCCTCCAGCTATTGCTTGCCTCGAGCAAGGTGCTAGGATAGCAAAAGGGATCCTATCATCAAACTCCATAATAACGCGGGCTTCGGCACAGCTGCGCTGTGACCCCTTTGTGATGGAACAGATAGCTTCTAGATGAAATAGTGTTCTTCTTTGGTGTGAAATTATCATGTCTATTAATTCAAGCAGACATCATCCTCTCCCTCACTTTCTTTCTCTCTCGCTGTCTATCTATCTCGTACCCGCCTCGCTCGTCGCCCATTCCTTGTCCGTGAAAATATGCGATTTCCAAGCAAATGGTCCATTTTACTGGAGTAATTTTTCATCGTTGATTCACAGAAAATAAGGCTGAAGGGGATGAGCTGCCTGAAGAGAGTGCTTCATGCCACAATGGAGGGACTATAAACTGTAACAAAACATATGATGTGTACCGCTATTATCTTCCTTCGAATTTGCCGAAATTGTTTCAATGTACACATTCATCACTACCAAAGAGACAACAGCGGGGGGCTGATCAAATAACCTGACTCTCATATGAATTCATATATCTCAATTGATAGGTTGGCTGCTGCTGCCGTTTCTGAATTTGGTCAACTCATCCCGTGTGACAGTAATAAAAACCTATTCGTTTTTTACCATTCGATTAACTAGGCTATACCATCCCCAAAATGTTGGTGCATTCGTTCCTAGTTATTTTGTGTTAGTTCCTTTGAAACTAGCTCACAATGTTATAAGCTGTCAGGACCAATGGATGTGTAGCCTAATAGCAAACATAAAGAGTTTGGGATGTCTATGATGTGTATGAGGGGCCTTATGCCTATGATGCACCTGATGGCAATCAAATCAAAATGATTTAATTGTTGTTATCATTAATGTTCCCTTTGCTGCAATTCAAAATCAAAACAAATGTGTCGTTTTACTTTTTTTGAAAGGCTTTGTGCAATCTGCATCGGGAAAAGAAGCTTTAAACTAGCTTTGGGTCTGATTACCATGCATTAACCCTGTGCAGACCTTAACGCATGTTATTGGGTCAACATTGCTCCAGGGCCTTGGTACTTGCAAAAGTATGATATCTCCAAATAACAGATTGCGCATTCAGCGCGACCAGCATCGAACCAAACACTGCCAAGGCTTACTGGTACAATTGTCTGTTTACAGAGAAATTCTCTGGACATTTGAACCAACAGTTTTTTTTATATATGTGCACATTGTCAAGTAATAATTTGTAAATAGACAAAAACACATTCGTTGCTTGGTTTAATGGTAATCAGAATATACTAGTTTCTTATCATTTTGATGTACACAAAAGATATGTTTTTAAAAAGGAGAAATGACTAAGGCAGCTGAATGGTACATGTCTCATGTAAGTAGTCTACTGAACAGGAGAAAAAAAACTTTTGTGAAATATGGGGGGGGGGGAGAGAGAGAGAGAGAGAGAGAGAGAGAGAGAGAGTAGCAGTTTTACAACCCCTTGACCTCAAAATATCCCCCCTGGCACTAGCAGTTTCAGATGCTCCCTGCATCCCAATCAAATGTGCCATTTATTTTATCTAGTTGGTCTCTTGGTCGATTGGTTTGACTTTATGAGGAAAAATTAAATGGAATTAAACTCTTGCATCACGTGTCTTTGCAAACACTAGCTGCTACTTTTAAAAATGTCGTCTAATGTCGCCTAACCTTGCAATTTCCTATGTCCACTACAATGGAATTTGAACCAATATATGATATGTTTAAGTACCAGCAATGCTACGCTTACAGACGGGCGCAAAGGTTAATTCCTCTCTGTAAGTTGGCTGGTTGTTGTCAAATGATCATGATGAAGGAAGTTCCAAAAATAAACGCATTGTCTGTTTTCAGTTTCTTTTTTCCACTGTTTTGGCATGGATATAGAAGTAACACTGGCTTCAGGCAAGGCACTGGCGTATCCTCCTAACCTAAATTATTCCGAAAGATCACATGCTTCTCTTTCCTCAGTGATGCTTACCAGTTGATTATCAAGACTATGGCCATATTGGGAATCTCTTAGCACCAACATAGACTTTTAATAAATATAAGAATTATTACAATAAATAATAAATAAACCAAAAGACATAAACAAATAAATAAAGACAAACAAATAAATACATAGGCTAAACGCGATTTGTGAGCGGGTTGGTAGTATTATTTATGAAGCGTGAAGCCGTTTGTTAAATGTTCACATCACTGGCGAGGTCCATGGGTTTGATAAAAAGAGACAAGTCCCTTCAAAAAAGGGGTTGATTGAAATGGCGTGTGCCTTGCTGACGGGAGCCAGCGAGGGACAAAGCCCTGCGAAGCCATGGCCACTCGAGCAATTATTCGTGCACGCTGAATTTGGATTAGTGCAATGGAAAGAAGCATATGTTTGGCCCGAGGCGACACTCCCCCCGGCTGGCTTCTGAGAATGCGGGAGAGAGGGAGAGGGAGAGGCTGAAACTGGAATATCAACTATGTAACGCAAAAGAGGAGAAACATTAACACAATTCTTAGACTTTATTTTTAATATGTCGGGCATACACTAGGCCATGACAAGAGTGTCTTAGTACTTGGCAGTGAAAGGGAAAGGTCAGAGTGTGCTTTTGTCAGAGATGACTGCGGGCCAATGGCAGTTACCCGCTCAGCATCTCTGCCATACTGTAAATAATAATCATCATTGTTTCAACAAAGGCATGATTCGATGCAAGAGGCGATGTCTCAAAAATAGCTTCATTCACTTTCATCCTCGAGCAAGACAAGCTACACATGCATTTTTATGTTTAGTAGAATAGCCTATGATTCTTGATCTTTCATATACATATATTCTATCGAAATTTTAAGACAGCAGGAAAAATGGTAAAGAAAACCCCCGACAAGTTCAGTCTGGTATGTTTGTTTACATATAGGCCTAAGCTATAGTTTCTACCAGTCTATCTGCCCCTCTTGCAGTGTCTGTGTGGTCTGACGTCTTTAGCGCAAAGCGCATAATCAAATGGTTAACAAAACACCCTAGGCCCCCACCCTACGCCGATCCTTGTCCGGGACCCCCAAATCTAAACTTTTGCTCCAATTACTGCAGTGTCGCTTCACTTAAGTAAATTTGTTTATTCAGAGTCATTTAAATGTTTTCTAATCGATTACCTGATGTCTCAAGTAATCACGCAAGGATTTGGTGAAGTCATTGACCTTCCAGGACATTTCAAAACCCCACTCCCTCATAGTGGTCCCCGGTCATTTGTGGGGGTGACGAGGGCTGATGCCAGAGTCGAGCGCAATTAGCCATTTTGCGCTTCATTGCAAACTTACAGAGTCACGTAATTCGATTGTGGGGGGCTGACCATTTAATCTGTCACAGAGGTTAGGCGGTCTCCGTTTTTCAAAACTAGCTTGAAGCCTGTCAAGCAGTCCATCTGATATGTGTCACACGTTAATATCGGCCCTTCAAAAGAATTCAGCAATTTTGCAAAAGCAGCTTCATATTGTATGATTATGGGAAAGTGTCTCAAGTGATTGGCATTTGTCCCTTAATGTCTCTTAAAGATAACACTAAAGTCACCGCAGCACAGTTTGACAAAAAACACGTTACTGGAAGAACAAAATTTATATTGGCAAAAAAATTCTCTAAATTCAATGATTACAAAAATGGGAAAGGTTGTCTTTCATAGCTAAGCACGTCTGGGTAGTTCCCCTCACAGGCCGTCGTCATATTTATATTTTGATACACAAAGTAGCCTTACACTCATGAAGTGTTTAAACATGCTCTGAGACCGCTTCACTGGCTTGAAAACGCCGAGTCTTCGCTAGTTAGGGCGCTATGAATGGGGTGTGATTACAAGAGAAACATATTGGGTTACAGGTAGCCTAGCTAAGAGGTAGATTACAGATTACCTGTGGTTTGCTGTCTCAATTTAATGAACCCAGACTACAGTTTAAAGGCATAGTCATGCGCGCCTGCGTGCTCTGGGCTACTGTACCCAACACGGTTGTGAACTACAGCGCATGTCTCAGTGCCTCAGTGTCTACTACACTGTGTGTGTGTGTGTGTGTGTGTGTGTGTGTGTGTGTGTCACAGAGAGAACTTGTCAATATTGTATTTGAAAAAAAAAAAAAAATCATCCGGAACGCCCATGCATTTCGAAATGAAACTCGTTATAATTCCATGCTGTAAAACAGATAATGATTTGGGGAAACGGCACAAAAATATGCACAAGTTAATTATTGCAGTGAAACCAAGTGTAATTGATATAGTTCCTACCAGAGGTTTCTGAGAGAATTAAACACATTCAGCTGGGTATTCTATGGAGCAATCGAATCTCAGTCTCTACCATTTTTACATATAGTTATATATAGCTCAAAGGCATTTTTATATCAGGGCAATTCTAGTCGATAACCATGTTTAGGTTATAGAACTCACGCATTGTAACACCGAGTCGTCCAAGTTATAGTTTTGTCAACAAACGACTGCATGCCATTAATTGCATCCCTAATGAAAGCTGACTGAATGAGAGGTTGTTTATCATTATTTTCAACAAAACATTCATGCCTGTGATGACGCCTATTGTGAAAGATACCATCCCAAATGCTTTCGTTTCGCTCACAGAAAAAATAAAATATTCATTTAACTCCGCTACATTTATTAATTTGAATTAGCATTAATGGCGTATGTGAAGAGACCTCTAATTCCAATGAATATTGCTTAATACGATTTCTTCCTTTAAAATGGCTATTTATGCTTTTATTCTTTCTCTCTCCCCCCTCTCCCTCTTGCAGCCGGGTATTGAAGGAGCAGCCGGGTATTCCTCTTTATGAGTGCGCTTTTGTGCCTGAGGTTAAGATCCCACACACAATCTGAGACGCAGCCAACAAAAACAGCCCTGACAGACAATGCCTCGCTTCACCTGCTGCAGTACTGTGCATTGCAATTATGCCAAGGACATGTACAGTTAGGCTTCATTCACCTTATTTGAAAACAACTGCCTCCGAATTAAACAGCCTGTCTGGAGCTTAAAATATGCGGATAACAAATGACCGTTATGGTGGAGAAAATCAGCCCGTGTGTGTGTGTGTGTGTATGTGTGTGTCTTTTCTCTCCATACCACCACAACTAAGAGCTGCTGCTTTAGCTGTGACTGCACTGGAAACAAACATGGAGGCAACTGAAAGTGAGAGAGGACACACGTAGCCTATTCAACCGGGCTTGACTTGACATGCTTCGCTAAAGATTGATTTCGAGGTGCATGGTATCAATAAACAATCAAATTCAATTTGAGTTTTGGTTATATAACGCCGAGTTCCTGCACACTTGCGCACACAAATAGTACACTACAAGGTGCGTTCACACGTGCTAATTCCCATGAATAACAAATGACCACACTGGGCCCGGGTCTAGAAATTAGATCAGGCCAAAACATGACAAGAGCGGCCATTTTCCACATTCTTGAATGAGAGAGGTTGTTTTTCGTATTAACAAGATAATGCTACAATTGGATTTTCTTAATTTTATTCGAACAGACTGCGATGTAACCAGACTAGACATTCCTTTCTACAATAACACATATCAGACCAATCTCTTGCTTGAGCCCATTTCTGAAACATGACGCCTACCTAAAGTTGCAATGAGGTAAAAAAAAAAAAAAAAAAAAAAAAAGACCAGGCAGCAACGTAATGATCCTCCGCATACGCATATATCTGACTGATTTTAAGAGGAGTTTGGCTTCAGGGCTGAAACTACACACACGCACTTCAAACACATATGAGTGTTCATTGTTTTGTGTGTCATTTGGCTTGGTAAAACGCCCAGCGCCATGTTTGAATGATCCTGTGCTCTGAACGAGAAGTTTAAAGTAAGTTTTTTTTTTTATTATACTTGAGGGAAACAATGGGTTCAACTGCTTATTGCGAAGAGCAACCGCCAAGGGAGAGTTAAACTCAATTACTGTAACCGTACTGAATAAAAAAAAAGAAAAGAGAAAAAAAAATCTGCCAAGCACGAAACATAACCGGGCACAAGAACCTCTGAATAAAAATAAAAAGATATGAGTAAAATCAACATGAAGCGTATCAAATATTTATTTTTTTTCTGGGCAACAAAGGACTATAATACATTGACAGGCATGGGAACTATTGCCAGCACAGGTCTATACAATACAGCTAAAACCGCCTCCAATTTGGACATTGGACATACAAGATATCAGATGGTCCCAAATGTTTTGAATTTCTCCGAACAATTAAAAAAAAATTCAAAAGACAATATCCATTTATTGCTCTTATGGTGCTTGAAGGGAAGAACAAGAGGTGAAACGTATTCTGATTGGCACAACACATGAAAGCTTGTATAAAAACAAGAAAATAGAAACACAAACAATTCTCATCAGGGCTCTTAAGTATTTTTTTTTTTTTGATAAAACTGAATGGCGTAAGGATGATATTAAGATGGAATCTTTTATTTCTATTCAATTTGTTCACTTGCTTCAATGTCGCCTCAACATGCTACAAGAGGGCTGAACTGAAATATCCCAGAGAAAAAAATACCCCAAACTTCTGTTTTTCTAAGAACCATAAAACCACATGAAGAACTAACCGAATATTTAAACCCACTAAAACAGGAGGCACCAGATAAATAAAAAAGAAGTTTCAACAGACTCACCATATTTACAATTCCCATTAAATTACACATAAATAAATATATACATACATGAACACAGATTCCCTCATACAACCGCGAATCGTGTTGAAATTCAAAAGTTCAAGTTGGTCGCTCAGAGTGAAAGTCTTTTTTAAACTGAAGACATTGTATGGAACCGTGGATCTTTTTTTCAAGTTTATTATTCACAATACTGATAAAAAAGAAATCATCCTTTCCCCCACTTTTTTGTCATGTGGCTACAATCGTAAATGAAGATATTGAGGGCTTGCTGGATATCAGTCCAATGTAGCTCATGAAAAAGGAGTGTATTTAAAGTTATCATGTGGTAGACCGTTTCTCATTCTCTCGCTCTCTTTCTCTCCTTCTGTCCATTACACACTCACGCACACACAGCACTGTAGCTGTTCCTCGGTGCATTTTCGTGAGCCTCGCACGTGTCTATCCTCTTCTTGTTGGGAAGCGTCATCTCCCGTGAATCCAGGGTATAATGGCGGTCAAAACAAACGAGTTGTAAGGTGTAAGGTCTGGAAGTGGCACATAATGTTGACGTCTTGATCAATAGTATTTTAATATGTATTTATAATATTTATAGGGATCTGAAAGAGTGGGGGAGTCACTTTCTGTGTTTCTCATCTTTGTCTCCGCCTTTAGAACCGCTGTCAGAGTGGCTGTTGGGATTGTTGTTGAGGTACATTTTGTCCATGGCTTTTATTGCCTCGGTTAGATAGTTCTGCAGCGCGGTGAGAGCTGCGCACATGGCCGGGGTCCCGAATCCGTGCGAAATGAGACTGAAATGGGTCAAACAACTCTGAATCCCTGGCTCAAGAATAGGCTGTGGGCGAGAATTCCCCAAGGGCGAGCGGTCCTGGGAAAGCAGGTCTGTGAACTCTTTGCAGATTTGTCTAAAAAGAAAGACAAATGCAAACGCGTGAGCTGACGGCGTCATTCATTTAATTACACATGCAGAAGTCAAGCTGGTTCCTTTTTGGGGTCAGGCCTTAAGTCGAGTCTAACTTTTAAGATGAAAGATATAGCAAGGGCAAGTCTGTCATGGGCACTGTCGTGAGTGTCAGGGTTGGAGTTCCCTAATGGCCTCTGTGTTGCTTTTGACATTTGATTACACAGTCAAAACACAGCCATAAACATGAACCATGTTAAATAATTTTATGGTCATATCAGTAGTGGACCAATTGCGATCATTGCGACTAATAGGCTGCCAATGCCAATACGAATGATTGGCCAACTACCTAATAAATAAATTATTATTTAGGCCTACAATAATATTACTGTTGTAATTATTTGTATTACTATTTTTATGTATTATTACTATTATTATTATTATTGTTGTTATTATTATTATTACATAGCCTACGTCTACAATGTGTCTCCCCTGGAGAATGTTTTGGGGTAGAGCACGTGTGTCTTATGATGACTCCACTGCAGACAGCGTGCATTTTAATTGGCTGTTTAACTACTGTCTACCACTGTCTTTTACTTATATCAGCCTTTCGGCATGGTATACATTTAAGACAAAAAGTTATACCACTGACACGACAGTAGTGTCTATACCCATGACAACTGTGATTATTATTATCCAAATTGGAAATTGGAAGACTCTACTTCAATGTAAATATCAGACTAACTGTAAACATGGCAATAAGTCATTGAAAATTTAATATTTAAGTGTGGAACTTACTTTGTTGCCAAAAGCATGTTTTTTCTTTGGACTTGCTCATTTGGGTCGGAATGCTGACGGTTTACGTACTCAGCTACTGCCTTGGCGGGGAACTCAGTCTCGCATACATAACCGAAATCCCTGGCAAGATGCACGGCTTCGCCTAAGAGGAAAAAAACGGGGTTGAGTGTGTAATATATTGCTCTAAATTACTGACATCAAATATGGACCAATTAACACTTCCACTTAACACATTATTCATCCAATTAATGTGATCGGCCAAAGGCCTGCTTTATGATGCACTAATTTTGATACACAGCACCTGCACCCTCAATAGCACAGTGGGGTATTAAATATTGTGGACACTTGAGTGTTGCTGAATTCGTTCTTTTGTGTATAGATTTCCAAATATCAGAGAGCGTCATAACATGATAACTGCAAATACCATTCGCCTGTGGGCGTTAACCAAAACCAAAGCACTTATTTTCGATGTCCCAAAACTCACTGGATTTCTAGCAGATTCAAAAAAAAAAAAAAAAAAAAAAAAAACAAGTGGCTATAGGTAAACATTACTCTTACATACTTTAGCCATGAGAATTAAAGGCTAATTCCATTGAAGAGGTCCTGTTTTGTTGATTTTTTCAAGTCTTTGGTTTTAATTTCCTGAAACAGTTGGGTTTTAACTGCGGGGCTTCCTGTCATAAGCTTCAAGTCCGGAAGAACGCATGCGCCAATTAGCATCAAAGCGCAAGTCCAGTAAACTCGTTTCCATAAAATGGAGCGGATCATAAACAATAACAGCACTTGAGAAACGCAGTGTCCCTTCACTACATAACCGAGTGCCTTCACGTCCCCAGCCCCCACCTCCTTTATCACGAAGGAATCATACATTTCTTCAGGCTCATTACCATACAGCACCAAATTTCAGTGAAGCACAATGAATATTGCATTCAGTCTTCGACTATAATGATTAACAGGAACCAATGAACCGTCCCAAGCTTTCACCTTTAAAAACCCACAGCTCACAAATACCACCGCACTGAATAATAAGGTTCAACTTTGCAGGCAGAATGGATTTATTCTACAACAATGGCATCCTCACACTGCAACATAATTAACTCATTTATTTTTCATAATAAGCTCACAACCCACAGGTCAGTTTTATTCCATCCAAACACCACACGCTGAGTTACTATTAACTGTCTGCTGTGAAACAACCAAGTAGTAATCTCATATATAACATTCTTCCAATTTTGCGACGGCATCGTCGTCATTATCTGTTACATTGATAGTTAATCAGTCATCTGTCTAACCTCTACAAATACAACCATTAAATAAGCAAGCCATGATGCTACCAAGACAGTAAAAACAACAAGGACCAGCCATCTGGCGAAAAGTAGGCCATGTAAACTGTCATCCAACTCTGCAGTCTTGCAGGCCCATATTTGATCGAAAAGCCTTACATCTACCCACAGGTAAGTTAACTTCCTCCTCTCTCTCTCTCTCTAATCGCCCAAAGCTCTTAAAATTATTGTCATCCTTCTTTCTTTGAAACACACATATCCTTCATGCATTGTTGCTTGTAGGGCGCATTCAATCCAAATTACACGGATGAGCGCATATGCTGATTTGGTTTGGCCCCCATGTAACTGCTCAAAGCACCTGCCATCACGGGCACTGAACTCGTATCATTTACAGTTTTTCTTACCTTCCACGAGTGACGTCAGCAGGGTTACGTTGGCGGCCTTACGTCTACCTGCAGGTAGATTTAATCCGATTTTATCCAATTTCTCTCGTAAGGATCTTCCTCCGTTCTTAGATTTGGCCCTGTGAAAAATAAAACAAGGTTTAGGTTTGCCACACTGTCCCTCTAGAATTGTCCTTAGACCTACACTATCCCATGACCAGGTGTTTACCGAGATTTGGAGTTCCAGCTACAATAATCATCCCAAAATCCCAAAAGGTATCTTGCTGCACTAATACAGCCCTGTTAGTAATTCTTTACTCTATCATTCTTTCCCCAAGAAACCGTTTTAAAGGAAAATCCCAATATTGGCTCTGCGTAACAGTAACATCAACGCACTGCTTGAGATGTGGCCTACTTCAGTTAAAATTCTGATACAGGCCCAATTTTCCAGCAACTAGGATAAGAAATCCAGTTCATGCCTTAAATACTCAAATCTAATTGCAGTGATGTTCGAAGAAATAAAGACTGAGAGACACAAGCTGCCATCTTGGTTACATTTACGCACAGGGCAGTGGTTGCTGTAATGTAATTATGGATGCCATTTAGAGAAAAAAAATCATGGAGGTCCAACTCACCTTCTCAACACCCCGCCGAGCAGAGAGGCGTTGAGGCATTCAGGCGGCGAGAGGCGTCTCTGCACTTCCGCCACCGTGACCTTGTACTTTGATGTTGAACTAAGAAGAGAGAGGCGACCCGGAACCGAACAGAACACTTCGTTTCCATTTACCACTCCACCAAATAGACCGTCCTTATTAAGAGGGATGGCCGAGACATTGTTGTTGTTCTTAGATAAAGAAACAGGCCCTGCAAAGAGAGAACATGGGCATGGTTATAGAACTTCGATTTAAACCAGGACGACAAAGCCAAAGATGAATTACAAACCAGAACCTCAGAGCAGTCAAATTGTCTTGCTCGAGCGTGGTGCCTACCCTCATCTCAGAACACGCGGAATCAAAGGCAATATAGTGTTATCGGAATGAAAACGCCGAATGAAAGAAAATAGATTCGATAGCAGTGCCTTTTCATGCATCTTATGAATGTAACTGCTTGAATGTGCCTGGGGTAATGAAGTGGCCTACCCATCAAAATATTTAATATTACCCCAACCCCAAGCGCGGGTAATATGATGGCGAGAAGTGCACAGGATTGCTTCGAGTCTGACATTAACTGCAAAGACCCACCAAGGGGCCACTGAATGAATGAGACAAACAATGCATCTGTAAACAATATACGAGGCCTATATATAATTTGTGTGAGGCTAATTAAAACAGCAACTAAAATGATTAAAAAATGGTTGCTCTATAATGAATGCCAATAAAAAATGCCATCACTTATATTGCTTAGAGGTTACAGTGTAATGCGGAGGAATAACGCAGTAGGCCTATGAAGCTACATCATTGAAGAATTGGTTTGCAGTCCACCAGGAGGGCATGCATGGCTCAAAAGCATGCACTAAAGGTGCTCATGCACGCACCAACTCGCGCGCACGCGCTAGCACGCTCTCACACACAAACATAACGCGCGCATATCCCACACAATTATACGGACCAGACCATAACGTGCGTGATATTTAGTTGCAAGGGTAACCCCTTTGTGAGTGGTAACCGGAGACAAAAGCACAAGCACTTTCGGATAGATCACTAGTGACATTAATAGCTCAAGGGAGGCAAATAGAGACAATAGCAGTTAAACGAACTCTTGAGATTACTAATATAAAAGCCAATTATCATGTTGCTGTGGAAAGAGCATCTCTCAAGATTCACTTCCTTCAAGATTCACTTTCTAATTTGGCCAGGGAGAAAGCGTCGTGCAGAGATAGCCTTATGTGTCGTTAAAACCAAACCAGGGGAGATCGCATTTTAAGAGACATCAAAATCTTAGGCTATGTGTTTCTTATTTCTATGAGAAACTGCTTCTCAATCCACACATCACCAACAGCGCAACGGGGATCAATGTAAATTGTGGCTTACATGAGTTGCCTTAAAGGATATGTAAAGATGAGTATATAATTTCGGGGGCTTTGCTCATTTGGTCGTTGCGTTCCCCCCTAGTGTTACACATAGCTTACTTACTAAGAGCTGCCATTTTAGATTTAGTCCCAAAGCGTGGAGAGCAACAAAAGATAAAACAAGTGCTATCGCATTAACAGACTGTATATAGGGCGCATCGTAGCAAAAGCCTACTCCTCAAGGCTCATGCAAATTGATGGCGCTCTATTGCGAAGCACCGGGCTCTAACTCAAGGCCTACAAATTAGCCAATTCCTTTGCAGTGCAACAACGCCTGAGCGTCACCAATGACGGGCTATGCAGCGTTGCCCTGGTTATGGAACAAGGCAGGGCATTTGGTGGAAAATTGCTTACCTTTCTTAATTACAGTCTGATCAGGGATGTGGATGCCTTGATCTTCAACGTGCTGAAATACAAAAAAATAAAACAAGCATTAGCATTTATAATGTACACTGTATAAATATATATGACTAATAATGTTAATCTAGGCTACATTAGTCTTACCAATATGTGAGCGAAATATTTACATCAGTAGATTACACACACAAACTAAATAAATGCAATGCTTGTGAAAATGTCAAAGTGAAAAAGAAAACAAAGTGATGATCTTCCGTAGGTGCCACTACATTTATTTAAGTTACGCGGGTAACTGAAATAGACAGTGACAGGCGTCATCAGAAAAATAAAATTGAATTCCTCCACAAAAAACAAACAAAAAAAAAACATCGTCTATTTTAACAGAGGAAAATCCTATGTATAGGCACGCTTCAGCCTCAAATATGTACAGACATACTATTATGGTAGCCTATACGGCAAGATGCATTCACGCATCACCCAACAAATAAAATAATACAATATGATACAAAAATAAAAATTATTGCTGGCTTTTTGCAAAAATATCCATAGTGAATAATTTAACTTAAGATCTATAGCTTAAGTTATATAGTTTCTACGTTTAATTGCCACAGCATCCAAACAATAAAACTAACATAGTTTTGCAGTAAATTGTAGTGATAATTTAAAAATAAAATTAAAATAAGTCCAGTAGGAAAGCTTAGGGATAATAATTATACAGTAATATGCCACGTCCTGAATTGCGTGTTCTGTCTTTTTAAGGAGCGGCATAGCCTCTTTATACTAAATATTTATGTTTTATAATGGATATATTTTATCCATTCCTGCCCAAGATTTTTGTACGAAATGGCTCACTTGAAGACAATATCATACCCAAAACAAAATAGTGAATTGCTGTTGGCCATGTTTTTCTCTCTCTCTCTCTCTCTCTCTCTTCTTTTATATGGGCCTATATGTGTAAATCACTGTAGCCCAATTTACAATCAATGTTAAATTACTATAGAAAGTCATCTTACCTGAACATCTTCTAAAGAATGAGGTAATCCATGGATGGGGAGAGTATCAGAGAGTCCTGTTTCTAATCCGTGTCCCCCAGGAAGAAGCACTTCCCTCCGGTACTCCCTACACAGCTGATGGGGCAGGCCTCGGTGCTGGTGCAGCAAGCTGCTCTCCTGGCTCTGCCTCTGGCCTGGCCAGCCAGGGTGCTGCGGCTGCGGTTGGGCATGCAGTGAGTTGATTGAATAAGGGTCGTTGACGTGCGAGTAAGGGTCCTGAGACTGCGGGTAGATGGGCTGGTAGGGCGGAGGAAAGTACGGCGGCTGGAAGTCGGAGTTCGGGGTGTGGGAGAGCGGTGGGGCGCTGGTGTAAGGAGACTGGCCCACGCCTCCCAGCTGAGGTAGCCTCGCTGTCCCATTGCTGGTACCGTCGTGACGATCCTACAGAAGAAAACAGTGCAATTAGATTCTCTCCTTTAAGGAAATTACCAAATATTTTTGACAGGGTTAAGACCAACCAGTGCTGCAAAGAAAGGTTGATCAATGCAGTAGGAGTAGTAGTAGGAATAATAATAATAATAATAATAATAATAATAATAATAATAATAATAATAATACCAACAACAACTTTAAACGATTGCATCGTCAAGTCAGTATTTAAATTATTTAACATTATTTTTGAAGAATTTCCGTGAATATCCAACTGATGTTTAAACGCCACATTCTCCAAAACACCATATAAAACAATAAACAGGTGATTGCTGACTAAAGTCATGATGCCGAAATTCGAATCGAATGCCAAATAGTTTTAACAAGGAATCGAGATTTTATAGAACCATAAGTGCAACACTCAGTTCACAGTCTGCACCTTTAAATAGGCTATAGTCTACTACTCACCATCGCGGAAAAACTGTGCACTAACATCTGTGAAGCTTTCCGAGCAGTTCAAAACGAAAGAATTTCTGAGAGAAACCGCCAACAAAACACCGAAAATAAACGGCCAAATAAAATAAACCCAGTGCGGATTCTATAGCGAGGTTGCGGCGCCCAAACGTTCAGATATGCTCAGCAAACGGACGTTAATCCATCAGAAGTGGGTAAAATTCCTGCTGCCCTTCATTTGCTGTGAAAATGCAGCGTTGTTCTCTTGCGGGTTATTGTTAAAGTTTCTTATATCCCTTTTCCGTCTTCTTGCTCTGTCACTGAGCTGTTCCCTCGCTTGAGCTCATATTAGCAAAGAGCTGCCTCTTCCCTTGGACTCCTAATAGCAGATATTCATGACTATTAATATTACACGAATACTTAATAAGGGAAGAATGGTCGGAAATCGAGCGTGAAGCGAGGAAGCAACTCAAGGCAGAGTCTGCACTAAATGACGTCCATTGAATGAGGAATCAGTATATCTAATCAGAGATGGGGAGAGAAAGAGAGTGAGTGAGGGGGAGAGAGAGGGAGAGGGAGACAAAAAGAGGGACATTCTCTTGCGTCTGACGAATCAGAGAGAGGGGGGAACATTTTAAAAGGTTCGAGGGCAAGCAAAAGTGAAAGAAAGGCAGAATGACGGAGGCAACGACGAAAGGAAGAGCTAAGGAAGGAAACAATGTGAATCTCTGCTTTTTATGAAAACCTAAACGAGGCGCATGGGCACACTTGCTGGCATATTTTTAATGTTCATAAGGTGGCAGTCTACGCGCTCTTTTCCATTGTTTTTCTTTTTTCCCTCTTCCTGTCGTTCGCTCTCATTTTTACCTCTGCTTCAGACGTCTCGCGTTCCATGGCCTGTAGATATTCTCCAACGAATCTGTCCACGGCTATTCAATCCCAAAGCCAGGCGACCTAGCTTTAGGACATTCGGAGCGAACGTATTCCAAAGTTTTCTTACGAATCTGCTCTTTCCGTATTAACACATGCACACACACACACACCGAGAGGGAGAAAGAGAAAAAAAACTCCCTTCTCCAGCTATAGACACGCGATCATTTTGGGGTTGCCAGACGGGAAACAGTAGTCTATTTATGAAACAACTTAACAAAAATTAACCTATTTCGATTTATGCCGGTATATTCGCCGAACAGGAAAAACGAAGTACAAACACAGCGAGATAATCCTCGAGTTTCTTTACAGCACATGGCGTGCCTTCTGCACTCCAGACAAGGGCAAAAAAACACGTTCAACTGGCTGCACCACTCCGAAACAACTCCCAAATATTACTGCCAAAACTTTCTATCCATGCACTAACCACGACCAAGGCGCAAATGCAGTCGCTCAATAACAAAGGATTTCATTTAATTTAAATATAATATTTCTTATTAATATTGATATATTGTTATTATAAGATCATATAAAATGTATATTTTAATTTGACAATATTTTCATTTGAATTATATACACATTTTACAACTCATATATGCTACCATACAAAAGTAAAAATCCAAAAAATATATTGTTAGCGTAAAACTTATTAGTTTCGCCTACCAAACTACATTAAGATTTATTTAGCCTAATGATAATAAAACTGCCATCATGACAATGTACTTCTTGTTGTAAAATAGGACATACAGAACTTTTTAAACAATGTGCAAGACGTTAAACTATACTCATCCGATCAAATCATGCAAACATTTTTAATTCTTTTAATAGTGCCATTACAACTCTGTAAACGTGACGATTTTTGTTGCATTTTCATGCAAAATTGTAATAAAAGTCAGACTAAACTTCTTACCTCGCAGTCTTCATATTTAATATTATCAGTTAATTTCCAAAGCATTTTCATCGGCTGTGAGTATATGAAGTGCGCCTGATCTTGTTTTTACACAGTGAATAGCGCCCTGGATTGGATGGGTTTTTGGGTGAGCTCGCTCTCTCTCGCGCTCTCAGATCTCCCTCTAATGGTGGAAGAGAAAGGCTCGCGCGCTACTGTAATAACACTCGCATTCCTCATTAGCATATCAACAGCCGCTTTGATTCCTCTTTGCCCAACACCAATGGACAGCACAGGTACAAAACTGGGACGATACCTTGTCTGGCACTACTCTATGTATATTTAACCTCCCACAAATATATGAGCTTTAATCACGTGTAGGCATCAAGACCTTTTTTCTTTTGAAAGCAATGACTGTTAGACTACATAAAGTCTACCAGATTGCATTATGATTTCGGCAAACAAGTTGATGTCAGTAGCCTAGTACTGACGCCTATAGTTTTCACTTAGACTTTGGCATTTAGATAATTCAAATCATGTTTCTAAAAACCTGTGACATATCATGAGAATGACATCGACACTAGTGGCGTCAGGATTTAAGATCTCATTATTACTTTCTCAAAGAGAGCGTGCCACCTTATGCAAATACACAGTCACTTGGTCGCCTTGAAACACTTTGTAGCTCGTCTTATTTTCATAGACTGTTGTTTTAGTCCCATTGAGATCCTAGATTTAAGAAGCAGACACTGTACTGTTATGCAAAAGGGGCTCATTCGGGAGCCAGTGTACGAGTCCATTGACGACATGTAAGGGCACAATTCTAGAAATGTAAATAATTAACACAACAACATGGGTTGTTAAATTTGAATGAGCCTCTGGAGTAGTTAAGTTTAGCCTTTCTCGGCGGCGTCGCAAGCACCCCAGGTTGCGGGTCAACAGACAGGTCTCCAAACTCCAAGGCGTTGGCCTACCTATGCCCACATTACCATTTTTGGTGGAGTAGCCCTAAACTAGTTGTCATTAATGAGAGGCGAGCGAGACAAGCCTGCAATGACAATGAACCCCGAGAAAGGTGCATTAGATCTCGATGGGTGTGTGGGTCTGTATATGCCTGCTTTGGCTTTGTTGTTATTTGGTGGGGGTATGGTCGGCTGAAACTAAACTGAAAAAGGCAAATCTCAACACACCACAGACAAAACTTTTTTTTTCCACACAACTTTAAAAACTTACTAAGGGCTTATAGCGACTGAAACAAAAAAGCATGGACATTATGGATAGGACACAAATGTGTGCTACTAATGTTTCAAATGACATTTACTTTTCAAACACAAGGGGTGATTTTTTACATCCATAAAATGCTTTTAATTGTGTCTTTGAATAAATTCCTGGATGAGCCAAACTGTTGAAAAATCATTGACAGTGGACCACTTTCAAAGAAGATGACAGCTGGATATCCAAAGTTTCTGTTAGATTTCTGTTACTATAACCTGACTTTTTGAAGTCCCCCGTCTGGATTTGACTTTCTCTTGTAGCATGCATTTCAACAGAAGTTTCCAACGGTTTTGCTCAACACATTAATGGGGCCTATCTGGCGCATTATATTGGTTTTGTAATATGATATTTGTTATAATAGTAAGTCAGCAGGAATGTGCGCTGCATTCTATTGCATTTGGATCTATTTCAATTACACAATTACCTCAAAGCCGTTCATCATAAAGTTTAAAAACTCTTGCGTAATCGACCAATATTTGAAATAAGCTAGTTTGTGGTATCGGTAAAAATGACAGTCCCTCTAAAAGACATTATGCTATATGCATGTTGGGTATGTCCATAGATAAATCGATACCGATTAGACAACACGTGTAAAAGCGTTACCGCTCGGCCAACACAGACAGTTGTGTTAAAATGAAAAGGCACATACCTGCCAGTCCCCCATTTTGCCCATAACTGACATTGTTTTTTTGCCTTCGGTCTTGATATGTAGGCTAGATCACACGGCGTGTTATCTCATTGAGCCCTCAGTCCTTAAGCCAATATCTGTTTTTACCTGGACTGGATGAGCTCACCTGGTCGTAAAAAAAACAAAAGCCACTATAACGCGCATGCGCACTACGCCTGTTGTGTACACTAATTTACCTGAATTCAAGGCTACCTGAGGAGGTATAGCCTAGAAAGTATACATAATATCTCCTTTGGACATCTACAGATATGAATATACCGTATCATGATGAAGTCCTATTTTTTTCCTTTCCATAAGCATCTGGCACCTTTCCAAAATGCTGAAGAAAAAACTACAGGACAAGCCCATAGACAGGCTATTGTATTGGTTTGGTTTGAAGGAGAGTAGGCCACTCTGTGAAATATTGGTTAAACACTAACAACAATCAAAGCCTGTAGTATGTGTTTACATTTATTGGCTTCTGAAATGCATACTAAATATGAAAAGGAAACCGTTGAACAAGTCCGCGCAGGTGACACTTGCTTTTGGTTGTTGCTGTTGTTTTTAACCATGGATTTCCTAAAAGAAATTAGGCTGAATATAATATCAACAAATTTATTTCCCATATTTCCCCAATCACAGGCACACGAGCACAATGAGAAAAGCTGTTGCTTCATGCGCCGGTTATGGGTGCATAGGGTGATCAATAATTTATAATCGGTTTATTTTTAACAAACGTAATCTTATGTACGCGGCCTCCCTTAGGTCAAATTGGAATGAGCCAAGATCCTAAGGGCAAGACTTGTTAGAGGAGCAACACGTGCACAAAGAGTTTGGAATAGGTTCAGGTTTTACATTATTTTTAATAACCATGCGCAAAGTTCTTTAACTATTGTATCATGATAAGCAATTTGTTTCATGTAGCAAATACAAACAAAATATTTACGCGTCAATTTTTATTGAGATGTAGGCTACATGAATCCTTCAAAATGTCTTTACACAGAAGTATAAGACTATGAGCATGTGCTTAGTGCTTATGAAATTGTTTGTTGTATCAAACATAATTTTCAAACGAGAAATATGATTATTGATAGTTTGTCTGCCAATGACAACCCCCCCCCTCCCCCCTCAATTACAGTGGAGTGCCACTCCATTCATATGTCCTATTTGGATTTTTGGAATTTGGATTTTACATAGCTAAAACATGCATTTAACTGACACAGACCCTCTAATTTCATCAGTCTAGTATGTGTGTTGTTTTGGGGATATCATTTGATACCAACACAAATAGCCTACACATCAATGTGACTTGAGCGTGTGTCATGTATGGAATTATAGAAATGTCTCCCTTTTTGTTCTCGTTTAAAGAAAAAAATAATAATGCTTATTTATTCAATGTAAGCGATTACCAGACTTTTGCCAACGTTAGAAATTCCATATAACCCTATCATGTTGCTCTAATGCAAACCCCGACAAGTTCCTTTTCTCTAATCTGTCTGGTAGAAGAAATCTTTCGACAGACTAATGGTCGAAAACACAAATCTCTCATTTGGTTTAAAATATTAAGCTCATTCTGAATTTATCAGTCTAGGAATTTTCATAGAATTTTGGCTATGTCATAGTCTACAAACTTTGTTTCGGACCTACATCCTCCAACAAAAATGAATGAAAGTAGGCTATGGTACCGATCTAGCAAAGTCAACGACCTGTGCACGACAAGGCTGTATTTAAATTGATATAATTTGGCACACGACATCCCCACGATCACTGGTTCTCTGGCGCCATCTTTCGCTTTAAACTCATACAGCTTAGTCTACTGCCTGCGGGCTAAGTCGGAGACTCTGAATTTTGGCCTATTCCTACAGTGTTTAGGCAATCACACATTAAATGTAACATTTGAGATGTAACGTTTCGCCTAGTCAGTAGCCTAGTCTGATGAGAGGTAGCTAATGTGACAATGAATGTGACATTATGTCGCCATTGTCTGGTGGTTGGCCTACCTGTCAATGAGCTCTGTTGACTTCAAGATGATCTGCAAGCTACTTACAGTAGGCAAAGGCTATTCAGAACGCGTAATTTGGTTAACATTGGATGATTGATGCGCATAAATGATAATGATCTAGTTGATTATCAGAATAAACAAGAACAAACTTCAACAGTAGGCAACTGTCCGATTCATATCAGTGCATGCATAATAAAATGATGATTCCTGCTCGTATGATCGATCTCAGAATGTCTATAATTAATAGCAGGTGACCAGATCGTATAATGTGTGGAAAATGTTAAGTGCCATAACAAATCTAGGCTACTAGGCCAGGCTAATTGTAACTTACTGTAAAGTTCAATAAATGTTGTAACGTTAGCATTCACTACTCAGGGTTTAGTCTGGTAACGTTTGGTCACATTTATTTTTTCATAAAGTTGGGCTTCTTCTGTGTTTCTTTTATTGATTCATAAAAGCCACTTGCAGTCGGGAAATCAATCGGACAAGATTTTCAAATGCCTTTACTCGCTTTTGCATTTTTTTTGTGTGAAAGTTAACGAATCATACTGTCAACACATAAAATTGACAGATACTATAGGCTACATAGGCACAATGTTCTGTTCATAGTTGGGACAATCTGCCTATATAGAGCTCTGCTTTTAATATTATCTGTGATCCACGGGCGCCACCTTACGGTCATTTTTAGTATGTTTTTATTCTCTCCCTCTCACTCTCACTCTCTCTCACACACACACTCATGTTGCAAGGCGTGCAGGAAGGCTGGCTTCTTTGCATAGGCTAGCTTATAGCCAAGTACAAAAGGCCTGCTCATGAACTCACAGAAAATATTTACCTTACTGAATTGTACTAGTGTCCTAATTATAGCCTAACTTACCCATATAAAGTTGTGCAAGTTACCAAAATCACAAAATGTGTTGCCTACGCACGACATTGGATGTTTGCGCGCTTTCACTCAGAGACCATGACCAGCCAAAACTTTGCTGATACTCCCGAACTAAAAGTCATATCACCAGGCATATTACCAGCCAACGTAACTTACTCACCAACAAGTTTCTCTGATGGATGGCTGAATCATTTGCTTTAGACTGACGTACTGGTGCAGTGACCCCGGTTCAAGTGGTGGCTTTAATGCGAGCAGATGAGTGCAGGCCGTGGGCCGCATTTCTAAGAGAGTTATGACGATGGAATTGTGAATGCCTTGTATGGAGCAAAAATTAGTGATTTAACGTTTAACTAGTGTAGGCTCCGGGTGTTCTGCACATGCGTAAATGACGCATGCACGTGAAATCATTTTGGTGCAACAAATAGCCCGGTCATCCTTTTCGCTTGGCAGGTAGGCCTAATGGGGCTGAAACGTTATTGGGATCATGCTCATTCCAAATTAAAATACATTTTGGTGTTTGGGTCTGTTATCAATTGACCCTACTGTTAGCCTACTAAGTAACATATTGCTCAGTTGCTTATGAATATTCCAGACTGTGAATCACCTTTGAAAACGTTACAGGTAGGCCAACGTCTTACACCATAAGGCCAACGTCTTACACCATAACGTTAGTGTGTGTGTGTGTGTGTGTGTGTGTGTGTGTGTGTGTGTGTGTGTATGTTTGGGGGGGGGGGGGGGGAGTTGCCAGGGCTGTAGGTTGTGTTATTGCATAAACTCAGCCTAAATGTGGATAAACCCTATTTTTGAAATGTAACAGGTGAGCAAAGTGCATTTATTAATTTGTGTTTAGCCTCTACTAATGTGCGGTTTTCACCCCTCTCTAGCCCTCTAGCCCTCTTTTTTTGTCGCAGTAACTTTCTTGAAGAATACAGTGCGCTCTCTCCACTGCCCTTTGGATTGGTAAGCTTTTGATGTGTGCAGCCTCTCAAGAGAAGAAACTGATTTTAGGTCATGCTTTTTGCGCCTTTTTCCTCCCTTATAGTCTCACAAATGATGTCAGCTGGTCACCATGGATGAAGTCATAGAAACTGCCAGAGTATAAATTAATAAATCGAACCAGGCCCCCTTTTGTTAATTACAATACACGGTTAGGTGAATGGTAAGTCCCATTGAGACAAGGAAGAAGAGACAAGTTAAAATAAATGTTAAGCTTTTTTTGATTAAAATTAAATTAGTTTGATGCATACACATTGTATACAGTGAAACATAAAAATATGTTGTTAAATTTATCATAAAAAGACATCAAAGACAAGGTTACATATTAAGAGTATGCATGAGGTAAACACAAAGTGCAATGACTGTGTAAATGAGAAATCCAGTGTAAATCAATCCATAACCCTGTTGTTTAAACTCACCAGGTGCTGTTGGTAGGAAAAATAATAAGAAAATTTGAGACAACATAGACCGAGCAGTGAAAGGGCAATTAATACAATGTGAATGGGGCATAACAAGTTACTTTAAGTTTAATTTCATTATGCCCCATTCAGTCAGCATTAATAATCGGTTTGTTGTTCAGTCTATGTAGCATCAGATTTTCTCATTCTTTTTCTTAGACACCATTCAGGAACCTGGAAACAAAAGGGCTCCTGTGTATTTCAGAACAGCATGGGACAGGACAGACAACACAATACAGGGCATAAGACTTGTAGCCGGGCTCCGCCCTACTGGTGACGCAACGCCTTTGGCTCAGCTACACACAGCAGGGCCACGACCTCGTTCAAGTACATTCCCTGCCACCCACTTTTTCGGGAACCAATCAACTTTGAGCAGCTCCAACGGCTCTCAGTCCTGTTCAAGCAATTCCCTTCGCGTCACATACGTCAGAGGAAAGAGTGGTATGATTGGTTTGGCTTCGGCACAGCATTTTCTAACATCGACCAGTAGCAAACCGAGGCATTTCAGGGAGGCGGGTCAACCATGCGTTTTGAGAAACGTTGTTATACGGGCTCTTGGTCAGACCAAAGTCTCGTAGAGCTTTGAAAGTCGATGGCAATCAGGCTATAAGACTTGTACTGTCGTTACTGCAGTGGCTATTTCATTTAAGAGGAGGTAGTGTGGTGGATGTAGAATGTATACAGTAAATTAAAAATGGGCAGTAGCTGAACTAAGCAGAGTGAAAAGTGCAGGAGCATTCCGGTTAAGTTTGAGAGGCCTTGTATTATGTCATCTTTTAGTAGTCTGACTGCTTGGGGGAAGAAGCTCTTCCTCGGTCTTTGTGCCTTCCAGGCAGCGCTGCCTTCAAGGCACTACTCCCCTCAGTTTAGGGTTAGGATGAGGGTTAGGGGTGTTAGGGTTATGAATAGGGTTAAGGTAGTGCCTTTTAGGCTGTGCTGCCTGGAAGGTGACGTTGGGGCCAAAAAACACCTTTGAGCTCTTCCTCATTCTGGAGTTGTGGGCAATAAAGGTGCATTACCTTCTGATGTCAGTAGGGAGAAAAGTGAGTGGGATGAATGTGTTGTGTCCTTCACAATGCTTGTGGCTTTGCGTAAACAGCAAGCGTTGTAGATGTCAGAGAGGGAGGGGTCGAGAGAGGCCCTAGCGATCTTTCCAGCTGTCCTCACGATCCACGGCAGGGCCTTTCGTCTTGCAGCAGAGCAGTTTCCATACCACGCTGTGATGACACTGCTGAGAATGCTCTCAATGGTCCTTCTGTAGTGGTCAGGATTGGAGGGGAGGTGGGCTTTCCGAGACCCTGTGAGGTTGACACCCAGAAACTTATGCTGCATTCCAGGAAATTGGGAGGTAGGAGATTTCAGACTTCCTACCATGAAAAGTGCACTTGAACGCCACTTGAAGTGGGAGATTTTAGTTGTGAAGTGGGAGTACTTCAATGCACCCCGACTTCACCGTGATGCAGTAGAATGACATCACACAACAATGGCGGCGCCCACAGAGAGAAATTTGTGACACAAACTAATTGAAAGACCACAGACTGTTCATCAGCATTTAGTTGTACTTAATAGTGTAATATAACGTAATATGTTCTACAAAGACAATCATATGTTGCTATATTATCTCTCCATGTAGTTAAGGGTAGGCATGAAATTGTAAACAAAGTGAGTGAGGCACACATTGCTGATAGTGGAACCGCCTCTAGGCAAATAATAGCCTATTACAATCGTTTGCCACTTTGTTTGACTGGAACACTTTGAGGTTGGACCTCGTAGGCTTCAAGTGGGATATGTCCAACATCCCATGTCTCTGGAATGCTGCAATTAGTGCTCTGAACAATCTCAACTGGAAGGGCGGTTGTTTTGAACACCGTTGTGCTGTGTGTACAGTAGGTGCACAGTGGCGCACAGTCATGGGTTAGGAGAGTGAGGAAAACATTGATGCTGCCTCATAGTAAAAGGTGTTCCATTGTTATATTATATGTATAATACGCGGCTTAAATGCATTGTATATTATAGACTATACAATTTACAATTGGGCATCATCAGGTAACCTATGCAGCCTCTGTCCATGCAATACCCAGGTTTTCCACTGGGCGGCAGAAGTACCCTAGCATTAAAAAAAAAAAAAAAAACATAGCCTATTTTAATGTCTGTTTTGCAAGAGAGACTGCCATAAAGAGCAGAGCGTATTTATATTTCCCTTAGCGCAACAACAACAACAACAACAACAACAACAAAAAATACATAGTGTTCTGTCTTGTTTCAGGTTGTGAACGGAGACGGAGCCAAACTCCGCACTTGTACTTGTTTGGCCATCTCTTGGCAAACCTCTTGGGAAGTATAGTTCCATTCCTACTAACAACCAATAAGAGTATTTTAAAACAGACTCAGTTTCCCAGCAGGCTTTGGGAGTGTTATGAGTGTCAGAAAGCTCACTGCATCTGTGCAAGGCGCTCATGTTTTAAAGGACGTTTAGTGGGATAAAGGTAGCCTATCTGAACACAAAAATTGCAAGAGTTGTGAGTAGCCACAAAATAACAACCCTATCTATCGGTAACAATTGTGGTTATTGTGGTTGTTGTAATTGCACGTGCACAATGTTGGTGTTGACATAATCAGCCTGTGCTTAATGTGTTTGATGTGTAAAGTAGGCTAAGTGAAATGCTAGAGGACTCGAGTTCAAGACATGTTGGAACTTTTACTTAGTATTAATTTCTTTATAAGTGTCTGGTTTAACGTACAGTTTCTGTCATGTTGAAGCCTGGTTGAATAGACCATGGTGACATTTGAGAAACTAGGTTAATGCTAGTGCTGTTAGTCAAATGCCAGGGGTAGCCTACTGCGCATTCAGGAAATACTTTATTTATTTCCAAGCCGTTTATCTTTTGTAATAGGCATAACGTCACCCCTTGTCCGTCACCTAAATTTAAATCTTATTTATTTAATCCATACACCATGCTTCATACGCTGCCATTACAGGATATCTAGTTTGTCTGTCCAAGTATTGAACATGCCGGAGGTTGATTGGGCTGGATACGGATATGCAGCCCTCGTTGCATCCGGAGGAGTGATTGGATATGTGAAAGCAGGTGAGCAGGTTGTTAACGTTAGGCTCAAGTTTTAAGAAAAAGTAATTACGTTTCGGGCAATATGCTGTTAACGGTTTTTCAAGCTTTTATCCTTATCTTTTCCTCCAGGCAGCGTCCCCTCCCTGGCAGCTGGGCTCTTGTTCGGAGGGCTCGCTGGCGTTGGAGCTTATCAGATATCCGAAGACCCTAAGAATGTTTGGGTTTCTTTAGGTGGGCTCATTAAAGTTGTGATAGTCGTCAATAGGGGCAAATCTTGAGATATGGCTACATCTACATCTCTGCGTTATTGCAGACAGTAGCCTACCAAACAAACCTATTTGTGATTTCATCTAATGTACGTGAAATGTTTGTTGTTGTGCCCCTTGCAGCCACCTCTGGAACCTTGGCTGCTGTAATGGGAAAGAGATTTTATAACTCCAGAAAGTTCATGCCCCCAGGACTCATGTGTATTGCAAGGTAGGTTATGTTGTTTAAGCACATTGTATTTTCAGGAGACTATGAGGAATCCTTTGGACAGGTTTAAGCCAATCTATAACTTAATATAAGATGTTTTAGATATAATTCACTTATTGACGGAGTTACTGGAATCCTGTTCTTTCATTATAAATGGTCAGTCCTCCCAGCCTCCTCTTCCAAATACGACCAGTAACCATTCTGTGTAGCTGCTGTCTAGATATTAGACTTTCATATATGAAGCCTTACTAGATCATGAAGCAAGATCAGACTGTAACTTATATTGTGTTTTTCTATAGTCTTTATATTGATTCCTGGTTGCCCATTGCTCTGTATCTCCACAGCGTCCTCATGGTTGCAAAGCTTGGTTATGGAATGCTAGAGAAGCCTCAGCAGTCATGATGCTCTAAATGTTACTCTGTCATCCCCCCAACCCAAAGGACGATCAATGGCTGTCTCGTATGTAATAATAATGTGTCTTCTAACCGAAGTCAGATCAACCTTTTGTATAAAAGAATAAATAAAATAGTCAATATTTGTAAATTGTCATTTTGTGTGTGAATGTGTTATATAGACTTAAAAGAGAAATGACACAACTTGGTATTTTTGTTGTACAAAATACTTACAAAACATTCTTTATTACATGCATCCTGTGAAATGTTGTGACACTGGTGCCCATTGTACAGGAATCTCTTTTATGACTAATGGTAGTACAAAAAAAAGTTTCAGAAAGACCTGAAACACTATCAAAAATCACATACCCTATGGTTTAAGGTGGTCGGGACATAAAATACCACATAGAAAATACTCAAAAGATGCGCCTGGCAAGACATTAGACCACTAACAATCAGCATAATCTTAGGGTTCTATACAGTCAGTCAAACATAAAAAATAATCCGATGTTCAGACATTAATTGTTAAAAGACTCACTTAACAGTGCAAACAAACACTGCTTATCGATCAAATAAATGAAAATAACTGATATAGTAGGGGGGAAATCTTCCAGTGTCAATAACCAAAATTCTATGATCTTTTAATACAGTTGCTATAATGTTTAATATCTATGTTGCAACGGTTATAGAGAACCCTGCTATCACTCAGTGAAAGCAGAGTTGGATTTCCCTTTGTTACCTTCAAGTGAATGCAGTGAACAGACTGCTGTTTGTAGCACTTTGCAACGACAGAGGTTCTTGGAGGCTTACAGTGCAGATCTGCCCCAAGGTCCACTAAGGCCTGCTGTACAGTACTGTAATATACAAGTGCTGGAGTAGGTAATGTGGTCTTTTCATTTTTCCCCCTTCTCTCTCTCTCTCCCACGAGACCCGCTACCGGTTGCTTCCGTACTTTGCAGCCCAGTCGACTCTGCCGTGAACTGGCTGAACAGGAGGCGCGCGAGTCAGCAGGTTCCCAGAGTTCTTCCCCAAGGCTGAGTAGCTCGTGCCTTTCAGCTGGGTGCGCTCCATTCTCTTCTTCCAGCCCTCGTAATCTGGGAATAAGAAGTGGGAGAGAGTTTAACACACGTCATCCAGGTTCATTTAGAGCAAGCAAATCTATGCTGTCTAGTTACTGGGATTGGAGGTCTTATCATAGACTGTCTAAATAGATGCAAATTAGGTTAAATCACTACACTCAGCGTTCTTAACGGTACTTTACCAAGGACTACCATAAGGGCTACTATAGCCGTCTATGTCATTGGTTCTCAAACTGGGCTTCGGGGACCCGGGAGCCCATGAAAAAGTCTACCACAAAATAAAAACTTGTCATTTGAGGAAATTTCCTTAGGAAGTTTTCAAACACTAAGCCTACAAACAAAAAACAAACAAACAAAAAACTGCTCATGCAATGTCAAATTTTTTCAAATGGAATAATATGGTTATCCATAACAGTTGTGGTATTATCAAAATATATTTTTAGAATAAGAGAACAAATGGCTATAAATATTATTGCGCTCAAAAGGGAGTCACTGAAAACATTCCTGTTCCATGATAGATCCCTGGCCCAATAGAGTTTGAGAACCTGATACTACCACCTCCAAAAGGGTAATTACTGTACTGTAGAGTAATTACTGTACTGTACTGTATGTTTTTTACAACAAGGCTACAGTAGCCCATCTCTTGTCAGCGTCTGAGGCATTACCTTCATTGCTCTCAGTAAGAGAAGTACTTGAGATTGGTTTTGGCTTGGATGATTTTGATTTGCCACTTTTACTATCAGGAGCAGTGGAAAGATCAACTGAGAAGGAGAAGAAGAGATGCAATAATCAAAGTGGAAAAGAGTGGGATGAAGAATGAAAATAACACAAAAAAACGAGAGAAAATGATGAATGTCTACAAGGCTGTGAATGTTAAGGCAAAAGTACTATTGAAAGACACCTGGGAAACTATTTCCTAGTTGGAAATCTCACAGTTCCATCAGACAGACAGAAAGTCAAAGAATTCTGAGTGAAAAGAGAATCATGGAATCTCGCTGGAAGTCATAGTTCCTACTTTGAAACTCAGAGTCGGCTGCCCTTCCCCGATAATGAGCAGTCTGGACACTCACGTGCGTGCGGACCTCCTATGGGAGCAAGCTGGATCCTCTGACCCACAGACCCCACTTCCCTCTTTTGGAACGACGGGATGTAACCTCCCGAGAGGTTGTACGTTGTGCTAATGAAGTTACCTGCAAAGTGATAAATTGCAGAAAATTTCAGAGGCCTCAAATTCCATCTAGTAGTCTCAGTAGCAGTGCATTTTCGAAAGGATGTAATACTATACATGAATGTACATACTGAATTAATAGTTTCAGGACTAGCTGTTAAGCTAAACTAGTTTCACGTTGCTTGTGTTTTCAATGAAACTAAGAGCACACCAGTCCTGAAGACTGAAAGACAAATAGCCAATTATTACCTACTGATCCTCTACTGCATAGATTCTCAAAGTGCGACCCCTTTTTCTTTTTCAGCCACCGCCCCTTTGACGGCCCTCAGTTCAATGTTGGGTCCCTAAATTGGCCCTCACCGATCAAAACTTTGAGAACCCCTGCTCTACTATCAAACCCCTGCTCTAGTATCAAATAACAAGCCTCCTAAGTTAGTATGCAAGTTTTTTTTTGGTCTGTTTTGTTTGTTGAGAAATTGATCTTTTGCTTTCATTCATAGAGCACAGCAGCACTGTAGTTTTCTAACCAACCAACAGGGGGCAATCAAAGATCTATGGTCACACAGCTGTATGTACAGAGATTACGGCCAACTCAAGTCATGGGGGCCATGTTGTAACCCACCGTTCATTCCGCTGATTCTACAATAATTCTACATTCCCATGTTATCAGGTGCTAAAAGTGGTGAGAAAAATAGTGAGATTAAACTTTTTCTTTGCACACACCGCCTCTTCGCCCTGTAGAATTAAATTGTAGAATGCTCAGATGGTGGCTTACAACACGTCGGAGTTGGCCGAACTCTCTCTCTCTATGGTCAGCCGGTATGACCAGTGCCATCAGACCGATCATCTAATTACCGGCAGTGTCAAATGAACTAATACTTCACACAACGGTTAGAGCATAACTGGAGAATTGTTACGGTAAAAACAAAACACCACAGCAAACACTCCAGTTAGGACCCATTCATCTCAGCACTGTTGCCTCTCTAATGTACCTTTCGGCTGCTCAATTCTCTCAAGTGTTTTTTCTTTTGGTCTATCGGATGGTTTAGAGGCACCCTCTTCTGCTTACAGGTGGCGGCACAAATACACAGAGTAGAAAAGGGAAAGCATGAACACGGGACGTCACATAAACATAAAACATACAATGCAAAAGAAAAAGAGGACAAGCCGCTGGAATGGTCAACTCCATTAGCTGAAACTTTAAGCAGCAGGGGAAAGTCAAGTCAGAACAAAGGCAGAGGAGACCAGGACAATGAATGATTCCCTTAAGCAGACAAATCTCCCCCACCCCCCACTTCCCCTGGTGGCTATTTGGAGGACACTTGAGCTTAATCATGCCTACAAGTGACAATGCTCTGCCTGTCTAATGAGTGAAGTACAGGGGCAAAGCAAGGGTTAATATCTGGCTTCTTTGTCATGTGGGGTAAATGAATAATGGAAAGGTTGGTCAGTGGCCTGGCTGTGCCACTTAAGATCATTCAAACCGTTGCTTTGTGTGCTAGACTGGCATGCGAGATTAGCTGTGAATTAGGAAATTAGCGAGGCGGCCGAGCGGAACGGATCGTGTTTAATACCAGGGCAGCGTGGGCCATGGCAAACTTTTCTACGTGCCCCATGGAAAAGTAACAGTCACTGACCTGCGTTGACCCGAGTAATGGTTGATCCACCACCAATGGGAGCAAGTGGCTTGTTCAAGGGATTGATGGCGGTGTCCAGTGGGTCCTTGCTCGTGCCCTTGTCACCCGATGAAGTTGTGTTTTTACTAATCAAGCCTGCATGAGTAGCAGTAGCCAATCAACAACCAAACTTATACAACTTGACAAGTCATACACAGATAGATAGATATAATTTAATCATCCCAAAAGGAAATTACATTGTTTCACCAGCCTTACAAACAGACAGCAAGCACACATAAACAAAAATACTTTCACCCACAAGACATAGCCTAAGGTAGCCTGGGAGTTCCCATGCTCCTTTGCGCGCTTATTTCATTTCACTCTGCAAAGCAGCATGGTGACCATGGCCGATTTTCTCGTCTGCTCTTGGTATCCAATCACAGAACAAAAAGCGACTAGTACGGCTCTCGATTGCATTTTACGCCACGTGGTGGCTCTGAGCTATGTACAGACGCTATGATAGACCTTCGTAGCGCCCAATAAACGGCTCTGGACAATTGAAAATTGTAAATGATGCTTCCACTACGAGAGATGCAATAGGTAGGTCTCCAGACTAAATATCACTCGTGATTTTTAGTTTGGCATTCACCAGGCTAAGCCTAAGGTAGTTGTCAAGGCGAAACGCTAAGAATATACACTGTAAGTGCCAACCTCCCAGCGAGGACAAATTTGGCCCTCTGAGTACTTTCCAATTCCACTATATCATTTGTTTCATTGACAGTCGGCGGTGGCAAGAGTTGTATTGAAAACAATGGAATAAAATTTTGAAAGCTTAGTGTTCTGCACTTTGTCAGAACCTGTGTGTGCGGAGGTGTGCATTGCATCAAGATTTAAGATTAAAAGATTATTCATACACCAGTTGCTCAATAGTTGCAAAATATACACATGGATCTAAGCGACTGAAGTGAAAAGCTTACCTGGAAGATACCGTGACTGGCGCAGGTAATGCTGTCTGGCTGAGGTTGAATTCGGGCCACCCAAATCCGTCTGGTTGACTTTAATGTTGCTTGGCAGCTTTGTCACAGTGCTGAAGGTATACAGGGCTTTTTGCTCTTTGGGCCTGTGTCGTCATAGGAGACAAGGCACGATTAAATATATGGGGAAACCAAGTTGGAACCTACAGTAAAATTATTATTCCCTTTAAATGCCACCTTCTGATAGACACATATACAAAAAAATTATCTAAAAATACTGTTATATAATATTTAATATTTTTATATTATAATCATATAAAATATAATATATAAGCTAAAGTTCACAATACATCAACAGCTTAGACCAAAACTTACAGAACGTTGGAGTCCCTGCTGATTTTTTCCTCCTCAGGGCCTATGCTGGGCTTCTTGGAGCTGGACACGGCCGAGTCCGAGCGGTCTGAGTCATCCCAGCTGTCCGACGGTTTGGACATAGTCTGACCCCACCGCCTGCGCCCACTCTTCACTCCCGCCACATTCGTGTTCTCACTCCCCGGCAGAGAAGACTTCTGTCCAGAACAAAAAAAACAAACAAACAAAAAAAAACAAAACACAAAGATCAGGCGATGGAGGTCATAACTGACAGAATGTGGAACTTAAAAAAAAAAAATATTGCTGAAAACACACTAAAATGGAGCTTTCACAAAAGTTTTTCGAGTCTCAAAAAACTCAACAGTGGTCTTAACACCAGGCATAGAACGTCACAAAAGTTTTAGAGTCTAAAAAAACTCAACAGTGGCATGAACACCAGGCATAAAACCTCTGAATGCATTATTTCAGTGGATGTCAACTAAATCTGCTTCATCAACTGGCCTGAGTTAGACAAATTAGTTACTCTATGCTGATGATCCTGTATTATACACAAAAATCTGACATCATCACCTTTGGAAGTCCGAGTGGCCGTTCCTGTTTTATAGGGTCGGAGAGGTGGTCTGACTGGAGGACATTCTGAGGAAGGGGCTGAAGAGGCTGATGGGTGTTTCTGCTAGACAGCTTGGTGGAGGCCTTAAGCACAGGCTCTGAGGCTGACTGGATGTCCGCTTTGGGATCTGTGTGCTGGGATGACTTTGTTTGGGACTTTCGGAGATCTGAACTCAAAGGCCGGGGGCCCAGAAGTTGCCCCACTTGAAAGTAAGGATGCCGTAGAGCCTGAAATATGAAATGAATATTAAATCAATGTGATGTCAACAAAGACCACAGATCTTTGAATAGACTGTTATTGTAATACTGAGATAAAATGAAAGTCTGTTGGACAGTTAGTCAAAAAGTAACTAGCTCATTAATACTAATACAGAAATCTCTCTAACTTCTCAACATAATAAATTACTCACACTCTACATATCTACCCTCAAATGAATCTCATTTCACATTGATGTTGTTTAATATACCGCAGTGTACAGTAGTCTTGACCTACAGTAACACCCCAATAAGACTCAGTGTGAAAGCCAAGAACAACAGACTGAGCTCTGGAGATTTTCTAGCCTAGAGTCTAGCCTATTGGATAAGTGACATTACGCCTTCTCTGATTCATCTAACCACCTCAATTACCAGATGCCTGACTATCATGTTGAAATAAAAAAAAATACCACGCCATCCACAGTTATGTAATCGCTTAATTTTGTCCCAGTGGACAAGGGAGTCATGGAACAGTACAGGTTGGTTCTAGCACCTGGGCGGCCGTAGGCCTCTTCTTGGGGTCCCATTGGAGCATGTCTCTCATTAAAGTGATGGCCTCATTGCTTGCGTTGGGGATTAGAGTCTTCAGAGGTGTTGGGACACACTGCGGGAAGCGGAAGTTCATTGCGGACGCAAGCTGGTATCCTTCTGGCCAGTCAGACTGTAGGGGATAGAAATAGTTTTTCCATATCATTTAATGTTATGGTATGTCCCACACAGATCTGGATGGATATCAGGTGGTCACTGGAAAATATAAATATATCCAGTATATCTTGGAATAGCACCACCATTAATATATACAGTATAGCAAAGCTGTAGCTGATTTTTCATAATCAATGTAATCTACAGTATATGAACTGCTCTATATGAATCACTTGTAAAATACAGTATATGTACTAAGTTTCAGCGGGAATAGCTTTAAATGGCACACATTTTATTAGTACATCCTCATGGAAGGTGAAGATCAGGTGACTGATCAAAAGGGAACACCGTTGACGGTAACCCTGGGAAATTTCCGGCAACTTGAGTGCAGTCACACCTCCATGGCCTGCTGGGCGCAACTTCAGCGGGTGCCGATGAGGCCCTAAGATAAGGCTTATCTTACCTTCTTCACCGTGCCAAGGACCTGGCAGATCTTGAAGATCTCGTCCACCTCGCTGTTGCCAGGGAACAGCGGCCTGAGGGTGTAGAGCTCGGCCATGATGCAGCCCACGGCCCAGATGTCTATGGGGGAGCTGTACACAGATGACCTGAGGAGGACCTCTGGAGCACGGTACCTGGGGGGGCGGGAGGTATATATTATGACCCTTCAGCAAGACCATTCTCAACATATCAATAAAAGAATGTGTTTGTCAACTATGCAAAATCCTAAACTTCCTTAAGTTCACAGGCGGACAGATAAAAATGTATTTAGGTGATTATTATGATTAATTAACATTTGATGTCACTGTGAAGCCAAATGCCCACCCACCCTCTGGACTCTTTGAGCACATTTCAATCTACATTGCTGCACCACACATAAGGTCTGGAAGAGAATCTTGAACATTTCGATAAAAGAAGACATTTATGGACCATAAAATTACATATATGATTCAATGGACACAACATTTAATTTTAAGGGACCTCTCAACGAACAAAAGATGGGACCATACTCTGTGTGGCTCTAAAATATTTTGTACATGTCCTGTCTCTCTGTGTCTAGTATTTACAGTGTATTTTCTTATGTTGGGGTTACACACTAAAACATATTCCGAACGTCTGATTCTACAAATTCTACAGATGCAAATAAAGCATCTTGACTCTTGAAAGTGCAAAAACCGGGCCACATCCGAATGTGCCTTCTAATCAGTGTACTGAGAAACGACTGCAAATATAAACTAACCTAAATAAACAACGCAACAATGTCTCAACCATTCTTACTCTGCAAATGACACTCTTAGGACGGCAAATGCCGCTGTAGAGGAATTAAGTTCAACACTTGATAGGCAGTCTGCCAGATGATTGCATAAGTCCCATTACATCTCATTACAGTGAGAGGAGCTCAACATTTGTTTGGTGAACAGCTCACTCAATCTATTTGCATTCCTTCTTATCTAAGTCATTACCCTATTTATTAGATTATAAACGGGCAATCAAACAGCTAATGAAATATAAAGTTGATGTACGGCAAACAGAGTAAAGCTATTAAATCTTCTCTCATATCCTAATTTGATTCACATTCCTGACATGCAAAACAGTTGCTGTGCAGGGCTTAATGGGGGTGATTTTCCATGAACTACAGAAGAGTTGCCTCTGACTAATAATCTAACATTATACAGATGCTGCCATGCAGCATTTAAACTTACAGGCTTGCCTGAGCCAAAAGCTCTTGATACAGACTTGGAACCTAATATTCTGGCAAAGCACTCCTCGCTGAGCATAGAGATATCGCGCAGCACCTGCTTTTTCAGTGCTTTGCAAAATAGTCCCATATTTGCCAGATTCCAGAAGCTATCCTGAGCTAAGCCAACAGTAGGCTGTCATACTGGGAAAATGCACGGAAAACAACATTATGTAACTCCAGTTAAGAGGGTGAATATTAACCTGAATCTCGTCTGATGAATGTTGTTTCTCAACACATCCATCTGGGACTGTGTGATAGGAGAGGTGCTTTAGAAGGCTGAGCCTTATCAAAAATCCTTGCATATGATTGGATAAATCACCTGTTTGACATCAAAACCAACCCACGACGCTGATGAGAGCCACTTTTAACATACTATGTCCCATGGTGACACCCCCCCCCCTGTTGACTTTGTTTTAATGAATTACAATATGAAAAGGCAGTTTAGGAAGTTACATTACCATCGTGTGGAGACATAGTCTGTGTACGGGGGCCTGGATCTGATTTCTCTCGCCAGTCCAAAGTCTGCTATTTTCACCAGCTCTGGTCCCATGCATAGCAGGTTTTCGGGCTTCATGTCTCGATGGAAAAAACCTACGCATGCCATCATAATAACATTGTGTGAAAACTTGTAATGCCACACATACTATTCTGACAGCTCTAATAGTCAGAACTACTGTAGCAATTTGAAATATTTGCCGAATTTATTTATTCAATAGCATCAATAACACTTTAAGACAATATTGGAAGTTACAGATAGGTTTGTTGAAAGAGTGACAGGACAGAGGATAGCAAGAGGCTTACCATGTTTGTGTACAAAGGCTAAGCCAGAGACCACCTGAAACATGATGTTCCTGATTTCATTTTCAGTGAACATTTTATTTTCTCTGAGATGCCGATAGACAGATCACCCAAGTGATGGAAAAAGAGAGAGAGAGAGAAAAAAAGGAGAGAGTGAGGAAGGACATGCCCCAAAACCAAATGCAACTCATAGGACATGTGAAGTTTTGGTCAAGTGGGGCCCCTCATATGATCTAGTCATACAGTATGTGAAAAAACCCTCATGATTTATTAATTGTCATTAGTGTTGACACACCTCATCTAAACAAAGTGACTAAATAATCTAAAAAAAATAGATTATGGTGAATTGCATATTCGAGACACACTTGACCTTTTCACGTGTCCTACAAGTTCAAACCCAACAGTTGAGCATGGAGAAAAGAGGCCAGTGTAGGAATAAGTGAAATATTACCTAATAGAATATTACCTAATGAAGCATAAATGTATTCATTGTAGTACCTAATATATTTGGTGTTTGAATTGTAATACAGTACTTCTTTGGCCTTTGGTTTTGTATGTGCATATACAGTAACTCCATGATCAACTGTTCTGAGGCATCAGAGGGACATTTCCCAGGGCTTGGAGATAAACCTACCATGCTTATGGATAAATGATAACCCCTGCAATATCTGAAAGCTTATGTTTCGGATGACAGACTCTGGAAACAACTTGTTTCTGCAAATGGAGAATCAGTACAGTAACTTAGCTGCAGGTAATAACATATTATAAGCTGCAGTTCAAGACTGGTACTGTATATGGCAGACAGAATCAAATTTTCTGTTTAGATACTGTAATGTAATAAGGCGCTTTGTTTGAATTACAATATATTACTTCTCTCCTACACATACATATCTCAACATCCTCTGATGTCAAAGGCAGTTACTTCATATCGCAGAACTACACAGAATCTACAGAGACAACATTATCTAGTACCACTACACAGATACTTTACTCTCTGGTACGACTACACAGAACCTATACTAGGGGAACGATAGAGTGGTCTGGAGTCTGGACCCGTGTATATTCCATACCTGTCCTTCATTAGCTGATAAAGATTCTCCTTCATGTACTCAAAGACAAAGTACAAATGGTCATTCTCCCGAATGACCTCTTTTAATTTTACAACGTTGGCATGATTCAATTTCTTCAGTGACTGTTAGAACATAAAGAATATTAAATGTAACTTACACACTTGGTTTAACACAAAAGATCAGTCAAAAGGTTTACAAAGTAGTAATACTATATTAGTAGGTTCCTATATTGTAAAACTTTCTTATACAGTATGCATAATCAAACTATTTACCGGTAATTAAACAACTGACTTAACTAGGATTGTTCTTTGCCACTATGCTAAGAACAGTTAGCAAAGTGACAGACTGACTAGAACAAACCATTGTTCAAGTTCCAACATACAGTAGACATGGTTCTCACCTTGACTTCTCTCAGATTCATGCACTCCTCCCAGGAGTAGAACTTCCTCTTCATCCTGCGATTGAACACAAAAGGCAGGTGGCTAAACAATGAGCGAGCTACGTCTCCATGGTTTCAGCACCACAACAACCAATTCATGTCAGAGCTGGGAGTTATCCAGACACATAAAACTGTCTGTCCATGTTGAATTTACCACCACTAAACAATTTCATTATCTGCTTTCATTCTTAAACACCGGGGTGGTAGGTCTAGTCATCAGTACATGCACTAGCAAGTTAACAACATTTATGGTTCTTTACAGAAGCTTTTTCAAAATATTACAATAACACATTATTAATGCTTAATTTAAATCTACATGTATGTCCAAGATTTTGCATGGCAATGTTTTATTTTAAACATGTCTGTTAGAAAAACACAGAAGTATGAAATTAAAACATTCTAACTTTGCTTTGAGGTGAACCAAACTCTCCCGTCTCTCTTGTAGGCCTACTGTGCTCATAAATACATTAATAGAATGTAGCCCTCCTGTAACACTGCGTACAGTAGAACGCCATCTGGTTAACTGGCATTCTACTGCAACCCAATCTAGTCATGCACCTGACACTGCTTCTGTTGTGGAATTATGCAATAGATAGTGGCGTGCGCAAACACAAACACAACGGAGCGTGTGTGCACACACACACACATACACACACACACACACACGTGTGGCTATATTGCACATCAGTTGATTGTGGCAGGGCGGCAACTCAACACGGTGCACTTTCACTCCTTTCACCGTCACCGAGGCTATCGTTTTGCATGGTAACGGGGTGCTTGTACGCGCTCCGCGAGTGCCTCCATTGGGGGCATCTATTATTCAGACGCGCAGCTCCGCTGAAAGAGCAGGACGTGTAAGCTGGCTTGCCGGAGGACTCAGACGAGACAAGGGAAAAAAAAGGACGGAAGCCCTCTGACCTAGCTAATTTGTTCTAATACTCTGAGACTTTCAGAGCCAGACTGCTAAGTGGGTCTCCCGAGTCCATGTTAAGATTTTACTCATTCACCTTGAACAACAATAAGGTGAAAGGGTACAATGATTGATCACATTGCCTGATCAACTGATAAATTCAGTGTTCAAATGAATTGATCACATTGATAAGCACTGAAATCGCTGTCAGTACTACTACAATACACCTTTTTCATTACCGAATGGTATGGTTGCTGGTTATTGACTATAAATATTGATCTTAACTGGCGATGTAGTGACTGTCAAGTGTCTGTCAAGCACAAGGAACATAAACAGGGAAATGCACTTACTAAGCCTATTCATTCAGATGAACTCATCGCTTACCTCTTAATGGCCACCAGCTCTCCTGACTCATTACTTTTCCCCATAAGGACACTGCCATAGGTGCCATCTCCCAGCTGCTTCAGCGTGGTGTATCGATTCATCCTTCAGGCGTCATACGAAAGGAAGACCAGCTCCCTCTCCTCCTCCAGCTATGTATGTGGGTCTCTGGTGATCCGTAGGCTACAGCTGTGTGGCTCTCTTGAATCCACCCGATGACCAGCTCATTTCTTTTCTTCACAGGTCAACTATGTCTGCGGACGCCAACTTGGTACCTGTATAGATCCACAGCACAGCATAACCAGTGTGTAAAAACGACAATAACAACACTTCTTGTCACTGCAAGACTCTCCCAGTGGGAGTTGTTTAGGTGTGCTACGTCAGCGTGGGTGAAGGGAGGGAGGCCATCTTGTGTGACTGTTTGCCTGTCTCAGAGGGAATGGATTAGCGGCCCATGTGCAGTGTGAGGTGCAGGCCCAGGTGAGCCACGGCTCAGGGCAATGAGTCATCCCCAGGAGGCCTGCCATGCACACTGGACGGGGATGATGGGAGTAGACGGGAACAGGAGCTTAAGGTCTTACATCACCGCCAGCACGTAGAAAGGCGAGTGACTATACCGCTAGCTGCTCTCAATCTCTTTGATAGGTAATTAGAATGACTGCCAATTTGTTCCTTAAGAGAGTGTTGGTTTGGTCTTAGGTGAGGGTGGCGAGAAATGCGCGTGTTTCACAGCCTCCTTGACACCACCACAGGCTTTCATTTATGCGAATCATCATTAATGACACATCATTTCTAAACTAGCCTCATTTTAGTTGCAGCCTGACTGGAGACACTGATGAAAAAAAGTTTACCTAAGAGCATACCTGATTTCACTGAAACAAAGCAAGTCCCAGACATGTACAGTAGCCTACTGTAGCTTACAGTCAGTCAAGTACAGTAAAGAAGGCTGTCCATGTATTAGGCTAGGCCTATTCCACCTGATTGTCAACAGTCTTTCTAGGTGACATGTAAGCATAAATAGTTTAGATGTCATTTTCAAAGCTCGAGTAATCACTTTTTTTTTTTACTTGTTTGTGTCCACAAACCTTAGGCTTGCACACTCTGTAATCTGTTGCAGAGGGTGTTAAGAAGACTTAGAGATGCATCCGGGCTAAATAGCATTAGCAAGATCCTCAAGGTCGCTGAATAAGCTGAAAAAAACCTCACATGGTCTGGGCTAGACATCGTGAGGCTTTGGTGTAATCAGACGTCACAAGGTATTTTGGCCACCGTCAAAACAGTCGTCCATGGTGGAAATAACGTTACTAGCATACCCAGCTTTCCCCAGTGACTGTATGGCTCGACACCAGACAGCATTCACTATGTCTCTATGTCTGTTATCCGGTAAAATTGACCACCTTGTGAAAATAGACACTGGCAGAGTCTCATCTCACATTGTCAGTGCCCAAAACACATTATTCCTGACCATGTCCAATAACAATTAGTTTTTCCCCAGATGAAGACTAGCTGTCAATTAATCACCCTTTATCACGATTTCCCCCAACACCACATCACATGACACAGACATAAGGGAAAGGTTTTCTCTGATCAGGTGAATTAGCCATTAGTGGTTTCCCCAACAACATCAAGCAAGCATTACAATGGCAGCAGGCTGGCTATTGCTTACCTATCCAGCTAACAATTATTTAGACATACTTTAATGCTTCATTTTTCTGCACCTCTTCACTGACCAGACGGCCAGAGTCAACGAGCTGCAAAGCTAACGTTATCCACGTTAACGTTACGTTACCTTCGTGGTCGCAGAGTAAGCTTACCTTAGCTAAACTAATGTTAACCCTGCTAATACACAATTTCATCCTGCTCTTGGTTAATGTTTAACTTACCATGACATACCATGACTTCTATTACGTTCGCCAACTGGAGTTAAATCAAAATAACAAAGCACTTTGAAGAATTAACATAAAATATGTTAGCCGTCCACGATGTTCTTGTTGTTTCTGTCCGGCAAGGTGTGTACATCCTTCTCCTTGGCAACGCTGACTCCAACACAGAGCAACGAGAACGCTGCCAACCCAAATGCGCAATGGCTTGTGGGAATTGTCGTTTTTGTCAGAGAACCCACAGAAACCGCAGAAAGCAAATCTACTGGCTTTTTCATTTGCCTTTTTTATTCAGAGCACATGGATGCAAAATTTCGTGATAATTGTTCGTCGCTATCCAGACTTGTATTCCACATTGTGTGCATGGTTTAGTCTAATTAAGAATGGCTTCAGGTGGCAGATATGCATTGTAAGGCCTATTATATTTTTTTATTTGTATTTTTTAAAAAGCAATAGCCTAGTTGCATCTATTTGTTGTAGCTGTTAAATTGGATTTGGAGTTTTCTTATTCCGTGCTAGTTAGTGGGCGACACAGAATATGTTTCTCCATTTGACCGATAGGTGGGAGGATAGCTCAAGGGAAGGAGCTTGAGACTGATTCACTCAAGGTAGTGAAGTAAAGCCTGCAGTGGCCGCATTGGAACTAAGATCTGGCAGGCGCGCTGTAAGAAGAGAACTTTTGTGTGTTTTAATGATGAACTTTTCCGCAATTATGCACTTTTATTATTTTTAACAGAAGGCTAGCCTACTTCGGTTGGTTGTCTAGTAGGATACAGTCTAACCTACCCTGATGACCACCAGCCTAGCCAAAGGAGAGTTGAAGTAGGCTAATCAAATTGTTGGAAACAAGTAGGCCCATACTAGGCCTAAGTTGGAAACAAGTAGGCTGAAGTAAAGGTAACTCTTCTCTTATTTGAATTTCCAAACCTTTAGAGAGTATTTCCATTAGATTCTCTGTATAGCCTATAGGCTAGTTTTTATTTGTTTTGCTTCTCCAGATGTTTACTTTAACAACACATCTATAAGTAGCCTAGTTTGCTTTGCATGCAAGGTGAGAATAGAGAGAGCATGCCACCAAGGTCACCTAAGCACTGCAGCTCTTGAAAGGAGTCAGCAACACACAAACCTGTTTCCATATCATGATCTAGTAGCCTAGCACTTCAAATTAGTTTGGGACATTGTCAATTATTATTAGGCCTAAGCGCTATTCACTGATTTTAAAACAGCTATAGCCTCCCAAAATGCAAAATGTATTAATGTAGCCTATACCGTTTTTTATTTAATAGTGAGCCAGAGCTGGGGTAACAGGTTAGGAAACTGCTGATTACAACAGCATTTAGTGATTGGTCAGCTTAACACAAGATGAAAAGATACAATCACATTAGTTTTGCCCCTTATTCAGCAGAGATCAAGCCATCTCAGTTCTTTGACAGAGAAAGAGATAGTTGAGGTTTGGTGAAATGGACTTTGTGGGTTGGTGACAAACCTTGGAGTGGCACTCTCCCTGTCTGATGCTTTTTTCCTTTTATTTGGGACATGTAAAGGCAAGGAGGAGAGTGGGTGATTGATATAGTAAAAAGAACAGGCGCACTTCTCCTCTCTACACACACACGCACACACACACACACACACACACACACACACACTCATTGCTGAGTATTTCAGCTCAGATGGACACTGGTGGTGTCTCGTCTCCTCTCCAGCCCTGTGGCACTGCAGAGGCACTCTCCTGATTGATGTACCCTCTCCCCTGGGAGAAGCTCAAATCCTCCAGAGACCTCTTAGCTACAAAGCACCAGTGCTCAGGTGCACCCAAACACAAGTGGCGAGAGATGGCCATCACGCAGTTTGGGCTAAGGCCCCTTTGACTTGAGCCAGACTATGGAAGTGTTGTCATACAGCTCAGAAGCGACGCTAATGTGTTCTTTCATAAGAATACACTCAAATATTAGTGGTCAAGAGTAAATGAGCCGTTTTGTTTAATACAGGCTTCTCGAAAGGTTAAACATACTGTTAATGACTTGTGCCAAGAGCTGTGGGTGCCTTGGTTTTGTATTTATTCAAAACACGATTAAACCATATTCAAGTATTTATATATCATAGTGTCACATATTTGTTATTACACCAATATCCTAGATTGATTTTGTTTTCAATTTCATTTAATTTCATTAAATTTCTTTAATGGAAAAAAAAAAATCATAGACGTTCACCACAACATAGATGAAGCACAAAGTTGACTTTGGCTTTGACAAAGTGCCTGTAATATGAGGGTTGCTTTCAAGGGTGTTCCTATCCTATCTGACATGATTAAAGGGGCATCACATGGTCGAATATTAAATTACTTAAATGCAGGATTAATCAGCTCTTGGATCATGTCCTACCTCCAAAATGCTTCATTAGCCAGCATGCACGCATGCGAAGCCGCACACCATAAAAAAAGTCTGTTTTGACTTGATGTGAGAGCAATCCATCAATTGTAGAAAAGTTCAACATGATTTTGGTTTGCATTGATATTCATTAACCATTACAGTGAGCAGAGGGGGCATATCCTGTAGATGTAAGGATTGGGTTACATAGGGGCATTCTTTTACAGGGTACCACCATCTCACGGTCTGGGTTTAGGGCCACACGCACAAATTAACTTCATGATAACACCTCTGAATCCCACACTTGTCCTTTTGTCATTTTCCATTGTTAAAGAACTTAAGAGTTTCCAGGATTTTGGAGCTAAGCACAATTCACAATGAGCTTTTACACAAGTCTTTTGAACAGATGCGTTAGAGATAACAGTGTATAACACCAGGCAGTTTTTTTGTTTTTTTTTTTGCTGTAAAACTCAAAACACAGTATGCAAAAATAAAAAGACTAAAGGATATATAATTATATAGAATATCAGAGCACACTCAGTGACTATATGTTTATTGTGTGTTTGCTCTGTCTGTGTAGCTGAGAGTTAACTATTTTCTGTGCTTGAGGCCATGTTTGCTGTCAATCCATAAGGAATGAGGTGTTGACAGACCTAATTCTTTTTTTTTTTTGGTTGCGCTTACAGAAGGGAAAGAGGCAAGTGGACTGAGGCAGCACTTGAGACCAAGTGGGGCACGGCAAGCACTGACCTGAATGACTTTCAAGCTACAGTGCAGCACCTCGAGCAAAGCAAACAGCCATTTGGTTTGGATCAAAATAAGTCAACATCTTCAAGCTCGGAAGGGCCATGCTTTGTTGCCTAAACATGAGGTGGGTGACATGTCGTCTGATTTTTTTTTTTTTTTTTTTTTTTACAACCGCTCACCCTGTATAACGTGTCAGGTAGATTCACATGTTCTCCCATCTGCTCGGGCTGACAGGGTTCTAGATTTATGAAGCCCTTTCTCAAGGTGTTGTTGGGGATGGGGACACCTGTCTGTTTAGATCAGCCTCTCTAAATGTAATGGTACACAGACTCTGGATGAAATTTATCTCTGCAAGGTACATGCAGACAAAGAGATTGTTTGCAGAAACAAAGTAAAAAAAAAAAAGACAGGTCATTTTCTTTAATCTCTTGTAGTTAAAGGCTTCTAAGCGATCAGTTTTAGCTTTAGTCTAAGTCACCCCCATTTGCCCCTCAGGGTGAAGACAAAAGAGAGAAGAAAGTTTTGGTGAGGAAAGAGAAGAGAAGAGTAGGTAGGTGGGTGGGTGGCTGAGGGGTTTGGGGAATTGTTTTTTTTTTCCGGGCGTCGGTGGGCCAAGAGGGGACGGGGAGGGGGGGGGGGGTGATCAGCCCGTCAGGGTCAGCACCTGAGCTACGTGTTATTACTCCCAAGGGAAGCTCTCCCAGGGCTCAGTGACAAGCACTTCACACTCTCCAGCGCTCAAAGGCAGCTGCTTGCGGTGGAGGGCACACTCCAGTAGCAACGAATAGCTGTGCCACGATGCTTATCTGCTCCTTCACCGGCACACACACACACACACACACACACACACACACACACACACAGAACCCGTACCCCCCGCCCCAGCTGGGACGGGACAGGATGGGAAACCGCTGATGATGGCGGAGCGCCCAAGTGTCCAAACACACACACACACACACACACACACACACACACACACACACACACACACACACAGATACATCCATACATGTAGACACACACACACACACACACACACACCCACAGACATAGGGATACATGCAGACGCAGATGTGGGAAAGAAAGATGTGGGCCTGCGTTTGGGTTAGAGTTCTTGCGTGCCCCAGTGAGTGAGTGTAAATTGCTGAGTTGGACTTATGTGGCCGATACTCAGTCGCTGTTTATTAAACATAGGATTAACTGTTCCTTGCAACAATTTCTGCGATAGCTCTGTGAGGACAAGCCAAGCACAGCAAATCATATAGAGTGAAAAAAAATCTTAACTTTGACACAGAGGTCAATTATTATTGTGAAGTATTGCGCTTATTTGCATATATTCCAGCACAATAGATGTATTTCTGTTCATTAATATAATTATGTGAAAAAATCATTAAATGGATATCTTAAAAAAGAAGAAGAAAGAAGAAATCTTCAAATTTGGGTGAGAGTTTAAAAAACTTTAGTGTCATATTATGTGAATAGCGGTAGCCTGCTATATTTATCCTAATCTTTATAATATGATAATAACTTCAATCAATTATCTAATATAGGCCTAGTAAATTACTCAAGTTCTGTGACAGCACTTTACCTGCTACCATCCACCTGAGGTCTCATCTCCGCCAGCTTTTCACTTTTTGTCCTGACTGGGAGAGCAAAAGCCAGGTGTGCTGATCGGAACGCTACCTGTCCCTTTGCTGTGTTTGTGGTGCGTATCCGATTACAAAGGACAGACATTTTGTGGGCCTGTTGCCTGGACTCAGCAGGATTTGGAATTTGTAGAGAAATGGGCTCCTTCTCTGCTACTGTGTGTGTCTGTCTGTAAGTGTGTGTGTGTGTGTGTGTGTGTGTTTATGTGTGTTTATGTGTGTGCGCGCGCATGTGTAGGTGTCTGTTTGTTTTGTTTCTTTCCCCCTCATTTCATTCTCACTCCAAACACTCACCGGAGTACCTCTAAGGGGTCAGCGGCTCCCAAAGACAGGCCAGTGTGTTGGCGGTCATCACACAGAAGGCCCTTATCAGTTAAAACCAGTGTCACACTGTTTGAAAAGTAAACGCACCCAGAATTACCTAAGGAGGTACACTGTCTACTGGAGTATCAGACAGAAGATTTGTATGAGTACATGTTACACAGATTAGTCAAGAATCGCAAGTGCATTATCAAATTTTATTTACACCAAACTATTAGCGTGTAAACATTACAAAGGATTTGAGTGACTAGGTAGAAGGTACCACTCATAACCAACAGCTGATCAATTAGCTTTGATTGTTTTTAGAAATTCTGCAATAAAACTGTTTTTGAGACTGCATAAAAGAGGGCTATACAAATTCAAAACTATTACATTGAATTTGAATCAAGAAACTGTAGCATACAGGATAGGATAGGATAGGATACAGAATTTCAATTTGAATTTGAATCACAGGAAGTACAATTTAAATGTGTAGTTACAGATGAACAGTCTAAGATGATCTGTGGACATGGGGGATCATGTTGTAAATATTATTATTTATTTATTTTTTGTACATCATGCCTGTTATGCCTGTTTTGTAATTTCCTTAAGCGCTACTCATTTTACATGTGGGGTACTTGGGTTAGTTTTCATAATTTTAATAAGAAAAATCAAAATATCCTTTCTGTTGTCTGACAAAGTGGCATTTTATTTTTTCTTGTAGGCCTAATTTATTTAATTACTCATCTTACTTATTCAACATCCTGTGTAGCAGAGTCAATTCAATTAAAATGTATTTATTTAGGTACACAAATAAAATAAAAGTAACTTAAAGTTGTAGACTAAAACATTACTTGATTAAAATATTACAATTATTGTTAAATAAAAAAACAAGACATATTAACGGTTGTTATTTTTTTTATTGCTCAATTTGAAAAGCATAATTTACTTTTTTCCATTCTAGTGTTGCATTATCTCTCAAAACCCACAGTATCAGAATCAAGTCACTTCTTCCATGTTTCTCTCTGTGCCACCCCCAGCCCCCAAACCCCCCCCCCCCCCCCCTCTTGGTGAAATAATGTCAACTTTCATCAGCAAGAAAAATAAGCAGAAATCTCACTTGAAAGTGCTTATCTGCAGTCAGACTCAAACATGACAAACTAAGTCTTCAAAGGCCTGGTTGGTGAAATCATCCCCTGCATCTTTGGCAATCAGGTATCTCAGCCCTCAGTAGGATAACATGGAGACTGACATGTAACCTACAAGGGGCCCATGCAGCAAAAAAACAGAAACAAAGAGCTTACTGGTAGAGATACTGCCAGACATGCTAGGATCTGTAAAGAGAATATTAATCACTTAAAGCAATATACCGGAGTAAGTTTAAGCATAGCCCTGCTGCACGAGCCTTCTAACAGCAATATATTTTGCATGAAATGAAAGATTTTCGAACAGCACAGACCTAACGTGAACGCGAAACACTTTACATTGAGTCAATGTAACCTCAGATCTTACTTTCGGTTTCCAACAGTCAGGTCCCATTGATTCAGTGTAAAGTGCCGGTTCGCTTCTGCGTTCACGTTCGGTCTGTGCTGTACAAAATGATTTTGTTCCACTCGCTAACTAGCACATTTAGCAAGCTCTTTCAACAGGGCTATGTTTGAATTCACTCCGGTACTCTCCTTTAAGCCTGTAATGAAATTGTATGTGACTATGCAATATTTGGCACCACTGTACAGTTATAGTCATGGTTTTTCAATATAGTATACTCATAGTATAAAATTTTATACAGTGTGTGCTTTTTAATGCAGTTCACATGTTGTCTACCACAAATGCAACATTGGCCATATCCATCCAATTTAATGTGCAATGTAATGGCACACAGCCATGTCTGACCTATCACCCAAATGTATATATCACCCAAAAGTATAGTAGCTCTAATTGGTAAAACATGCCTGAAAGGTGTTGTTAGTTAGCTTGCGAGCAAACCTGTTTTTAAACAACAAATTTGAATTATGAAAAATTTACTTTCAATCTGTAAAGCATAGTTTTTAGCAGAAGCACATTTAGCCAAAGTAATCTGCCTTAAATTTACTGCCATGAATGTACTGTAGTAACCTCCGGAGGTTATGTTTTCGTCAGCGTCTGTCTTTGTGTCAGTCTGTCTGTCTGTGTAAAAAAAAAACTTGAAAAATACTGCACAGATTTAGATGAAATTTTCGGATGTGTGTATTGGGACAGGTGGTGATCGGTGATCGGTGATCCAAAACCCCATTTGGAATTTACGTTGTGTCGGCGCTCTCCAAATTGCTATTCTAGTTAGTTAATTTATGAATTATACTAAAACTATTGATATGCGAATAGTGAAGGTTAAAAATATTAAAGAAAAAACTATACTCCCAATGTTTGTGTTCGAGGAAAAAAAAACATTGCCTGATGATGTTATGTTCAACATCAGAGTGCATAGCAACAGCAGTATTTCATTAGGACACCTTGTCAAGGACTGATAAAATCGAACAGGAGCATAAACACCCTGAGGACTAACAAGTCCTCACCATCATTTGCAAAGGAGGTAACATTTCTAGATTTATATTTGTTTCATTACCCGGGGATTATATGGAACAGCGATGGGTGTGGCGATCCAACTAAATCCTAAAAATGTCAAACAGAATTATGACTTGTGGCTGGCTTTGAAGCCGCATTCAGCTCTCTAGAGCAGCAGCTGCTACCGGTGTTTGTTTCATTGTCTTATCTCTAGTCTGCGCCTAATGGCCCCTATATACCAGGAGCAAAAGGAGTGAGGCTCTTCTAGAGTCTTGGAGGGCCCATCCCTGCTGCACGCCTCTGCTCTTTGTGACTTCAGATCTCTCTGCGCTCCCTCTGTCTGCCAATGAGAGTCCGTAGCACCACAGAGTTGTGTTTTTTCTTTTTTTTCTTTCTTTTTTTATTTTTTCTTTCTCTACAGCCTATTATTATCACACGCTCTCTCTACTGTGATGATAGATGCCGCTGCAGAATCAGTGCATCTCTTTGTCTGCACGCAAATGATTTGTCTCCTCCGTCGTGTAAATAAATCGGCGTATTGCTGCATGTTCTGAGCGATCAGATTTCAGAAAATGCCCAGGCAGTGGGTCCAAGAAAGCTATACTCCGTGAGAGAGGTGTCTGTCTCTGATGTGGCCTTTGGCTAATGGCTGTTTTGCTTGTGATGCCATTTGGGGTGATGATCAAAAACAGAAGTAGGTCTGAGAACGAGGGATGAGAGGCTAGTTTTGCGGAAAGATAGAGGCTGATAGAGGAGTTTGGGAGAGGGAGGGAGATTTGCAGAGGGAGAGAGAGAGAGAAAGAGAGATGAACTGAGCCCATTGGAATCCACAGGAGAAGAGGCAGCTGGCAGATGCCTTATCAGGGACGATGCACAATATCCTGACTATAAGATGGTTATCATGGAGGCGGAGACTTAGCCGGTAGCGTCATGCCTTTTTAAGAAGACAGTACATTTTTGGCTTTCTCTTCCTGCTCCGATAAGGATTCTCACGGAAAGGTGTCCTCTCCAAACTTATCGTCATGGAGAATCAGCCAGGGAGTTTTAGAAGTAATTGGCTGACATGATGGAAGAGCTGAGACCAACTCCAGGCGATGGGGGGCGCTACTTGCATTGCCACAAACAAGAAACGGGTTCTGCCAAGGCAGCAGGGCAGGTGCCAGCTTGCTGGGGGGGGGGGGGGTCTGTGAGTAGAGAGAGATACTTTATTTTATCCCCAAGGCAATTAAGGGAAAAGTGAGATAAATATAATTACTTTAAAAAAAGGTGCCACCACAAGGATGAATGTCCTATACATTTAATGGTGTTGCAACATTTCAACCCTACTGGGTCTTCCTCTGACAAATTCTCTCATTTATTTTTTGTGTTATCCAGACATTTTTGCCCTGTAACTTTTTAGTCCTGGATGTGCATACTATTACCTATGCTGAAAGAGTACCGTAGGCATTTAACAACACAGTCACTCCTATTCCAAGGAAAGAAAGTGTGTCAGCCAAGTATTTCTGTGGAACTCCCTGCAAAAAAATCTGTCTCAACACAGATCAACCATCTTCTCAATGATATACTGTGGTGTGGTTAGAAGCCTTTTTTAACCCACTGCAGCGCCAAGCCCTGTTTTCACATGAAAATGATATCACTCTGACAAACTTGCATCTGTTTCATATAACCACTCTGAGATTGCAGGTCTTAGGTCTGTTGTGTAATGAGTTTCTCCTGTATTTGCTATACTGAGCTGTCACTTTCTCTGAGGTAATGATTCATCTAAAGTGCCTGAAGAGATTACTTTGCATAAAAGTGAGTTTAGGCATAAAACTTTTACTTTTTAGATGGAAACACTCACATTCATTTAGACAGATCCACATATCATCCACGACACTCCTGTTAGGGTCAAACTACTTTTTTCTCAAAAATATGGTCTTTGTTTGCGTTTCCCAAAGCCTCCTTAACTCGAAATAGTTCTTAACATACAAATGTCACCTTAACATTCTATTGCCCTGTCCCATTTCTACCACTTTCCCTCGAACACTCGGTTTTGCGTGTTCACGTGCAAGTGTAGTGTGTCCCAATACTTTCCAGACCAAGGGCTAGTAGCTTTCAGCCCTTCAAATCGCCCTTTAAACAGAGGGAGGTCGGGTGCAGACTTTAAACGAAGTGAAGATGAAGTGAAGATGAAATTACCCACGATTCTTTGCGAACTCAATCTGCTAAACAAAAAGATTGTGTGTCGGTACCCGATCTGTGTCCGAATGCACGAGCTGTGTCCCCGTCCTCTCAGCTCTGGATAAGAACTTCCAAAATATAGCTACACTATTGCAATTAAGCGTGTATATACATATTTAAATGTCGAGATATCTTAGTTTGATGTAAATTCAGGTGAATTCCGCACTGGTGTGTTAAAACATGATTATTATATTGATATTTTTCAAAGTGAGCAAATTTTTCTCCAGAATTACCCGAGCCTCTCATGTGGGTGATTTTCGCAATGATAATTTATGGATGACGGCTTTTGAACAGTTTACCCCAGTTAAGAGCCTTATATCCGTTCAGTTTTAGCGATAGACGTGTAAAACAGGTGAAAACATTTTTACGCGAAGTGCTGTCCCATTTACTAGGGGAAGATCTGCACTTCTCACTACACAACCGAGGGTTGTCTCATCTTGGAGGGCACTCGAACACAAGTGCTAGTGTTAGGGAAGAGTAATGGGACTGGGCCTAAGAACTTACCATTAAGAAGGTTTTGGGAAACACGGCCAATTAATCTGATCATGGGTTATGAGAAGATTTCATACAAAGCATCTGAAAAATAACTTCAGATTATTTTTGAGTGTGTTATTTACCTCTGTGATGAACCACCGTCACCACAGTTGAGTATTCACTCTGACTGCCATACCAATGAGCCTGGTATTGTGGTGAAGTTGGACGTTTAGCACCCCGGAGACTGGTCATTGCTTTCTCCCTCCCTGACATAGTGTCAGATCCTAAAAAATGACCAGTGAATACTCAACTGTGGTGACGGTGGTTCATCACAGAGGTAAATAACACAATCAAAAATAATCTGAATGGTAAGTCGTTCTTAGGCCCAGTATTTTGTATTGAAACTAAGCGCTCTTAGCGCAAATCCGCTTTCTGTGGACACAGGCCCAAAGGCTGCAGTGAGGTTAACATGAAGCCGTGCCCAACTGCCCATTATATGAGCTTTAGGGACCTCCAGGGTAGGATTCAAGATTCAAGATTCAAGAAAAACTTTATTACATCTCATTATAGCCTAGTGATAGACTATAGGAGAGTAAAATTCTTGTGTTTTTTGCTCTTCAGAAAATAAATACAGTAATTTCTCATATATAAGCCGTATTGTGTATAAGCCACAGTATAGTGTTTTATGCAAGTTAAAAAACAAACATACATATTAACACCATATTAACTGCCCCCTGTTTTAACCTCATAGCGGAAGAAATCTTGCAGAACAATGTAAATTACGGTAATAGTGATTAAGAAATGTCTGAGATAGCGCTATGTGTGTATGTGTCAGTGTGAGTGTTCAATGTCCAAAAGTGCTTTATGCGGGACCTCCAGGGTAGGATGACCCTAGTGTGAAGTACAGCTAGTGCAGCGGTGGCCACATTGCCATTAACAGTTAACTGGCAAGTCTCAAACCAGTGGACATCAGAGGACATGTTAACATGCAGGGTTAAAAAGGGGGGATTTGTGTTTCATGAATACAAAAAAAATTGATAAATTGGGCCTATAATCTAAATCACCTTGGCTAAATGAGAAATTATTCTTTTTTTATGGAAGGCTCCTTGGGCCGGATTAAATAGCTCAACAAATCAGGCTCTTTGTTGCTTGTTGCAGTAAAGTTGCATGTTTAGTATTCCAGAGAACGACGTTCAAGGCACTGTGACACCATTAATTTTTTGAACAGGAGGCCAACATAGGCCATGGACCAGATGAACATTGCACTTTTCCTGCTTTTTATTTAAAGGTCTGCCTGTTGAATAGCTGCATTTGAACATTTTGAATTTGAATATTAACATTGAGCATTTTAGGATGCACTATCTGCTTCACTATAGCTGGTAATTAAAAGTCAGTGCTTAAAAGGTTACTGCTTACATTATTCTGTGCAAAAATTTGAAAAATGTATTTAATATAAACATAATATAAATTCCAGATGGTGTTCTGGATCACCAACCATAACAAAAATTGAATCACTTCTTACTACCGAAAATTTCATCCAAATTCATGCAGTAGTTTTCAAGTCATGTTGTACACAGACAGATACATAGACACACACAGACAGACGGCGGAGGTAAAGATCAAGCTATTTTGTAGATTAAAGTGTATTTTCCCCTTTTCCCCAGTAGGGGGCCGGCTTGAAGAGGGGCAGGCTCTTACCTCAGAATTTGATTAGTTGTCTCAAGTGTTCAATTATGGCCAATTTCCTGTCCCTAGAAAAAAACTTTGTGTCACATTAAGAGAAAATTTAAATGGGAGCTCGTAATTGTGCATATCTTTAAATCTTTTGATCATGCACTCGACTAAAGCAATGGATGTGCGTGAATAGGCTAATTACTTCACTCACTCTTCTTCCTGTCATGTCTGAGGTGAAGTAAGAGAATTTTATCCATCCCCAGGTTGACCTCTGTATCAACCCTGGCAGATAACTAACCAGGGACACATTGAACGGAAACCTCACAAGTATGCACACACTTAACCCTGAGCGATTTCTTGCCCAGTGCTGTTAGCCGTTGATTGTATAATGGCAATGCTCACTGAATGCTGTCACTCGGTTGTCACTATAGCTTTCACTGTAGTCATACATTTTGCACAAAAAAAGTTCTTTGGTTGGCTCTGAGTGTCTTTATTTATTTTCGAACAGAACGTCCGTGAAGCGATATGGCCGCGTCTGTTTATTTTGAACGCAGGAGCAACTGATGCTGAACTGTTCAGGTCTGACTCGCTGAGAAGCCTTTGATCTGCTCTGCCCTCGACCTCATTGGCTGACTTCTCCATCTTCGGGAGGCAGAGGCGATCTGCACGTAGGCGCCTCTCCTGTTTATGGGCGCCATGCCAGCGAGCGGCCAAGAAAACTCCTGCTCATGCTGGTAGCTTTGATAGAGTATCAGCTCCTCCTGATCAGCTAAACAAACCTGTGCGCCCAATGCATCGGTGATGTCTGGAGATTGCTAAGAATGCAACTGTATACAAAGCTGCTTCAAGACATAAACTAGCCAGCGCTTTTCCTCTAGCGAGCAGGCGGCCATTTTGGCTCTATTGTGTGTGTGTCGAAGCTATGCTTAATTTGCCATTGTGCATCTGAAAAGAAGTCGGAGGCATTACTTTTCCATCTGTTCATCAAGGATAGGGTTTCCAGAGAGGCCAAGGAATTGTTTTGGCACAATTTTCAGGTTGGCTTGCCGTCCACCTGGACAGCATCCAGTTTTCCCTGCCTGTTGTCCACAGAAGCAGTGACGAATCTCAGATCTAAGACAGTGCTAGTAACCAGGAATGATTAATCTCCCTGCAACAGAGCATGTCAGAAATAGCATTGTGCAAGACAGAAAGAGGAAGAGTGGAAAAGAGAGAGAGAAAGGAGGAGTAGGGAGAGGAGGTGAGGCGTCTCCGTCAACAGCAGTTTTTTTTTTTTTTTTACTCTTTGGTTTACATTTTTTGGGAAATTGTCTTGTGTGTCACATGTCTGGCAAACGCCAACCTCCTCCTTTATCCCACTTCAAATCTGTGAGTCAAGCCACGGATCTGAAAAACAATCCGTTAAGACGTTCAAACATCCACCAAAGACAAGCTTGAGCTTTGATCTGATTACGAAAACATTAAAAAGGCGCTATCAAGCAGACAGGTATCTCAGAATAGACACTGAGCTGTTACAGAATAAAGTAAGCATTATTTCACTTCTGGACGTGGAAAATACAGCTTTGTGTCATGTGACGTTTCATATGCTGCTGTGATTTGCGTAAAATCCATACATTTTGGATTACATTGAAATGTAGCCTAGCTTTAGCCTTTCAGAGTGGTCATGTGGAAACTGTTTTGGTCCCCCAACTACTGCTATATTCACATCCACCAGTCCACCAGCTGTGATGCAGGCAAGTCAATGTCAGTGATCTGTTAAGACCTCAAATGACCAGAATTGCAAATTGTTTCAATCTACCTGAAAACACGCAGGTACGAAGTCCTTTTACCAATCACAACAAAAAGCTAGACAAAAAAAGCCTCTTGGCTTTGATTTACTTATTGGGTCCCTCCACCAAGTTTACGCCCCCATCATTTCTTAAGTAGCTGAGTGTATACGTGTTTGCCTCAGATGGGAAGATTAGGGGACAAGTATGTATGTGTGAATTTTTGTATGTGTGTTACTGAGCCTACGGTTCAATGCCAGGGTCACGCTCCTTGTCCTTCAGGCATGGTGAGATTGTATGCAAAAGGATTTCACAGTGGATGGGTTTCGACGGCTCTCTTCCCTCCCCCCAACCACCCCGACCCAGCCCTGGAGCCCTGGAGGATATGCTATGCTGATAGCTTACTGTGCAGTACTGTGCCGCTCTTTGCTATGCTATGCTATGTGATGCCATGCCATGCCCTGGCGCCTTTAGGTGATCACACAAGTCACCTGACACCATTCTAGAGGTCACAAGACTCTCTTCCCATAGCCCACATGGTCCAAATGAGGCAACAACGAATGCCATTTGCTGCCTTTATCATTCCAAGTATCCTGAGAAAATACGTGTCAGCGCTATCTTTAGATTGCAACTTATCTTGGATTTTAGGCAACCTGGTGCCAGTGTCTATACTATAGTACAATATACCATATTATATTAGACTATACAATACTATGTTATCCTAAACTAAACTATAATAAACTATGCTATACAATACTTTACTATGCTGTTCAGAAAATTTCTGTAAACTCTGAAATCAGTCAAATCTAAAACTTGTCTTCTTGGTCACTTTCATGCGTACATGCATCAAGTGTTAAAAGTGCCTTCAACGTGATATCAGTCACACGTGGGTAGGTTTGACTTCTCATGAAAAGAAGTATGTGATGGTGTTTCTGATAAATATTATGGCATTTCTGGCTCATCTCATTTTTCTGTCTCACTCAGCCCGTGAAGTACCGGTAAAATCTCTTGATCAAGGTCACAGAGTCGCTGATGAAGTGATTAGGAGCCGGAGTCAGTGAGTGGGTATGGGCGTGACCCTGATACAGAGCTGGACAACAACCCTTTTATATACAGACAGTAAGTCTGATTGACGCCCCCAAAATGAGAGGGCGGAGTTGGTGTGGGGGAAAAATTCAAGAATATGGGCCGATTTATGCTCAGTGCAAGGAACGCAAACGCCATAACGCCATGATGCATACTTGCGTCGTAAAGTGTGTAGTGAAAACTTTCCTGACGCGTATGGGAACATGGGAGTCAATGAAGCAGCCTGCGTTTGCTCTTGCCCATGTGTGCACACGTGAGCATGTGACCCTAGCGACCGTTGCATACCTACTTTGACTATAAATCGGCCCTAAGTAGAGGTCAATTTATCATGTAAGTGAATGGAGAAACACTGCTGCAGGTATACAAAATTGTAACAACAGTAAACAGTCCAAGTGAAAGATCAAAATCACCGCACACTGATCACTTATATTTAAGCTTTATTCAGAACGAACAACGCGTTTCGCCAAGTGCTTCCTCTGGTTTACTCTACTACACCAACAAGGAGCACCCGAGAGCAACAGGGGCAAGATAAAATTCCCTTACCTAAGGAAGAAGCCTTTGGCAGATCCACAGCTCAGGGGTCTAGTCCAACTGCCAGGAGTCATGATGAGGGCGTGACAGGGAAGATCGGACAGTGCGCTGTGTATGTGTGGGGAGGCTGTCTGATGAGCCTGTGTGTTGTGTGTGTAGGAAGGAGTGCCAGGGGAGATAGAAGTGGTGGTGTGGCAATGTGCTGTGAAGGGAGCTTCAAGATGATACATTTCAACTGTAAACGATAGCCAATGTCTCATGAGCTACTTGAGCGAACACATCTTTTCAAGCTTTTTGAGCGCCTTTAGCGATCTTGCAGCTTGAGTAGCACTTGGTGTGAATGTACATTTAGGGAGTTCCAGCTTTGGTCCAGTAGCACTACGTCTTGAATTAGAGCAAGTGATGATCGATTGTGCCAGAGGCACTGGCATAGTGTTTGGATGGAGTGGAGATGTTGTGTTGATCTTTTCTGACAAGAGGAAAGAGAATCTGTGTTTTCAGCATGGTCTTGGCACCAGGGATTTGAGAAGAAATCAAATGCACTTTCAACACCTGAAAAATGGAAGGCAAGGTGGCCAGGCTAAGGCCTGGGGACAAATGTGGCCCTCTGCTCTTTTTCAAGGGGCCTGCCATGAATTAAAAAAAATAAAATGTAATGTGGCCCATTTTTACATTAATCCAATATTATATGGGCATTGCACATCATAGTTTCTGTACTTTTAACACACATATTTGTCAATAGTATCATTAGGCATTATAACATCATATACTATAGAAAGTTTTAGCTGGACTTTGGTTTGGTTTGGTTTGGACTTTTTCACACTTTCAATCGCCACACTGGTTGAAAACCGGAGCTCCTAATTTTGCATTGGACCCTTAACAGTTTAGATTTCTAAGTTTGTGGCCCACAATCAGTTCATCAGGTCCGTTGATGTTCAAATCAGCATGATTATAGATCACAGTCCAAGGCAGCATCTGTCAGCCACCAGTTTCTAATATATACTTGTATATTTTACCTTTCCACATGGCCATAATGCTTAATTAAGCTTAATAATTTACATAAATGTATAATGAAAATTGAACATTTCTGCCACAGTTTCTGAAACCTTACTCTTCTTTGAGAAGAGCTGTATTTATACATGTTATTATTATATCTGTGGTACATCATGGCATTTAATGGCATTCAATGGTGACCCCCGTGTGATTCATGAACCAGACACTGGGAGTCCTTGTTACTTTGGATAAAAGTGTCTGCTAAATAGCAGTCAACTTTTACTAACTTTTAACCTTTCAAGCCCACACATACACACACGTGCTCATGACCCTCTTGCGTGAGTGCTAGTGTTGGTCGCTCGCCATGAGAGGGTTAACAAGTGATGAGAGGGGTGTGTGTTGCTGGTGAGATCATGACTGCTGCTGATATGGGGATTACCGCATGACGCCAATCTTCGCCAATGCATCAGTTTAAGGGCCAGGCAGTGGCAGCTCCACTTCGAGAGTGTGTGAGACGACTGACAGGCGCTCTGGTGGAACACTTCCGTTTTGAAGAACACACACATTCAGTGTGAAAAGAGATTCACACTAATAGATACACACACACACACACACATGCACACACACATATGTAAACTCAACAGCAGGATGCAATACTTTCTTACGTAAAAATATAGCATACTGTAGGATACAATACACACACAATTCTACCTCTGATTCTTCTACCTCTGAACGTCTCTCTCTCAAAACACACCTTCACATACACCTACGCCTACACTCACAATACCACCCCACCCCGCCATCACCACCCCACTCATCCACACACACATAGACACACAGCCCTTTTCATCACCACTGCGGGATTAAACGTGAGATTAAGTGGATGCATTTACGGCCTGCACTTTCTTAGCCCGGTCTCTTGTGTGTACATGTCCCAGGGCTTTAGAGCGCTTCAAGTGCTTTTATCCACCCTCAACGCAAAAGCTGAAAAGACTTGTTCTTAGGTCTTAAGTGGCTTTTGCTGTCATACAATTACATGGCAAATTACTGTGTTGTACAAAGCTTAAATTCGTGTCATTATGAAAGTAGCAATTTTACAGTGTAAATAAATAAAACAGAAAAATATTATGATCTGTCCGACTAAATGTAATGTCGTGCTCCCACTTACGCTCTCACCAAAAAAAGGAAATAAGTATTGCATTCTTATACTGTAGTGCTTGGAAAGGCCAAGGCAGCTTAGTTACCTCATGTTTGTTATGTTTTGCATTGCTTTGAATGCCCGTCATGGTGTACCTATCTTATTGTGTCGCTGAAGCAGCAGATGTTGATGTTGTACAGCTTTGAATGACACCAGCACCCTTCATATGGGAAAGGGTGTATGTGTAGGGGGGGGGGGCACAATGCACTGTTACATTGTACCTATATCTAACAACCAAACACATGTGAGCCAGACCTCTTTCAACTGCTCTGCCATCCACACCATTTTACTTTTGTGTAGGAAACAAGAATGGTACAAAAAAAGAGGGGGGCAGGTTAAGTCCATGCGTCACGCAGATCTGAAAAGGAAGCCGGAGGAGAAGGTTAAGGGGTGGTGTGTGTGTGTGTGTGTGTGTGTGTGTGTGTGTGTGTGTGTGTTGGGAGGCGGGTGAAAAAAGTGCACAGCAACACCCTTCATCAAACATTAGCCATGTTAAGGATCGAAGTGTGATGAGAAAAGCCCCGGGTCGCTTGGCTCTTTGGATAGGATCCATTAGCACTTCATGTTAGCGTACAGACATAACATGGCTAATGCCATCTGCTCTCTCCCTGAACCAGGAGACTGTGGTGGAGACGGCTGAATAGGGGGAACAGGAGCGGTGTTTGATAAAGGGAAAGAGAGAGAGAGAGAGAGAGAACAGAGTGAGAGAGAGACAGGAGAAAAGAAAAAGGGAAGAAAAGTTAACTTCAGAGTGAAAACAGTCAAGCCTCACTACAGGTATGACACACACACACATAACTCACAACACACCTGCTTGAAGTGTCGTTTTACATAAGCTATGTTCTGTACCTGCCGACTGGAGTTAGATTCTTCCAGAGGTCACTCGGAAATCAACACTTGGGTGGGTGTATAGGAGGAGGGTGAAGAAGAGGTTGCCAGTGAGACCGTAAAAGGGAAATACTCTAATCTTTCAGTGATGTAGCATCCACGGGGGGAACGGAGGGAGCTATGAGCAATGGAGTTAGGCAGAGACATGTCCCCTCATGTGAATTTACAGTTCAGAGCCAAAAGGACTTCCTCTATCCTACGACCACAGTTTTATATACTCCACAGTTATTCTCAGGTTCAGGCAAGGTACCAGAGGAAAAGACACACCTGCCTTTGTCCAGGTGAGGGCGTTTGCTGGGGCAACGGACGTAAATTTTGACAGTGAGACGTGCCGGGTGAGCTGATGACTTGTTAAAGATTGCATGCCACTCATATTATAGTCGGCAGAGTCTCGTGATGAAGACGTGCTGGAGGTACCTGTAGGCTGAGCCACTGGTCGACCGGAGTATTTTCCTACCTACTATTATGTTTGTGGCCTTGTGCGTTACCATTTTGGACAGTGAATACTTATGAGTGTGACCCAATACAATGGCACAATGTGTATTCATACCCCTAAGGAATATCAGTTTCAGAATCAGTAATACGTCTGAATGCAACATGTTTGTAAATAAATTGTACACAGTCATGGTGAGTCATGTCTCCAGCCTGAGTTCAATGCATTTCTTAGCAATGTGACCATGGAGAAAAAAAAATCAGTCTGCTTCTGCTGAATATGACAACAAGTTACCTGGAAGAAGACAAGCAACTCATGCTGTAGCTAGTGTAAACAGCTTACTGAAAGAAGATGCATCAGCAAACATGACCGAAACATGGAAAACACCGAAGCACAGGAAACACTCTCCTTTCTTGTTTGGCACTCAAACAGACCATAAAGCTCACATAGTCATCACTTGGCCAGGACACCAGCGGCAGCATTGAAAACTGGTGGAACTGGTCCTGGGTGTGGTGTGGCTGGTTTCCAAGCTGTGGTCTGGGGCCTCAAAAAGGGACAGAGAAGGCCTTAGATGTGGGGGTCTCAGGGGGAGCATGGAGAATTCAAAGGGTAATATTGTGGTAAGGCTTTAAAATAACGGCCTATGAAGTGCTGGGTAGAAAAAAAAAGTATCAAGGGATAAATGCTGAAATAACACAAACACCATGAAAGTAGTTTGAGTTTTGTGTCGACTATTGTTGAGATTGGGTGCATCAATTACAGGAATATCCGGAAATTGAATTAAAAGTATAGCCTATATCTATCTAACATAAGCTTAATTCATCCCTTGATATTTTTTGTTACGCTGTTCTTACTCCTTACTTATACAACAGTATAGAGCAACACACACACACACACAAGATCTTGGATATCGGATTTAAATTAAAAATTAAATTTAGATGTTGAATGAATGTAGGCAATAGACTGTTTCCAGGGACTTTAAATTAAGAACTACATTGGGTTTGGATGTGCATCTGTAGCTGGAGCCGTTCGCGTCGCACACGTTCTCACCTGCCACGCCACTCCGTCAACTACAACAAACCCCTGGCATGGGAGTCGGGTACTCTAACCACTGAGCGAAAAAGCCCAGGCTCCCAACTCAGCAGTTAGAAGCGCCCAAGGAATTGAGTTGTGATGATTTACACGTACTGCTACCACTTCTGGGTAAACCTAACTAGTGGAACTTTTGCACTAACACAACAAGGTCGCATACAGTCACACTCTATGTCTACCATGAAGAGAAAATATCGACATGGTGAGAGTGCTTGAGGAATTCACATGATTATATTTTCAAAACATCCTAGACCCCCCCCCCCCCCCCCCAAAAAAAAAAAAAAAAAAATACAGAGCACCATGTGAAAAAGTAACAACCTGTTAAGATGGCTCCATGATAAGCGTACCCGTCAGGGAGCAAAGGCAGACAACAGAGTAGGGAGACAAGGCGCGACACACTCAATTCAAAACCCTTTCTCTCACACCCTCTCACTCACTGACATGACTCAGTAGAACACTGTATGGTCTTGCAAAAACATCCTTTTGCTGATATCATCTTGAATGTGTCGCAACATTTTTCAAAAGTCTTTTCCATTAAATTCAATATAACAAAATAACTTAGATTTCAATGTACAGTAAGTTATGTTTGAATTACTATCATAGTAAATTGTGTTAGGCTATGTGTATTATTGTATATTATGAAGCAATTATTAATTATTTGATTATAACATTTCATTTTCAACACCATCTAAATTTAGGCCACTGCACAGTTCTTAATTGCATAACCCCTGAAGCCAGTATGTGTGGCTACAGCCTGGAAATAATTCTTAAAGGATTGCTTCGGAATAAGTTTAGGCATAGCCCTGTTGCACGAGCTTTCTAACAGCATTAGATTTCGCATGGAATGAAAGAATTGTGAACAGTATAGAGACAGAATGCGAATGCAATGGCGAACAAGCACTTTACATTGAGTCAACTGTTTTCAGATCTTACTTTCGGTTTCGAATAATCTGAGTTTCCATTGATTCAGTGTAAAGTGCTTGGTAGCGTCTGCGTTTGCGTTCAGTCTATGCTTTTCCAAATTATTTAGTTCCACTCGCTAGCTAGTGCATTTAACAGGCTCATTCAGCAGGGCTATGCTTAAACTTGCTCCGGAGCTATCCTTTAAGGTTGAGCAGTGAAGTCTTACCTGTAATGCAAGTGTATTCTAGCGGAGAGCGGCTTGCTCTTTTTTATCATCTAAAGCTATCCATCATGCAGCCTGAGACTTTTCTGTGTCAGGCGGAAAAAAAAAAAAAACTACATTTGGCAATATTTATTCAGAGGATGAGTGAAGACATCACACTTTGTCACAACTTGCTCTCCACATTTTCACAATTTGTTTAATATTTTAATACTTACTGTAATTGTAAACATGTGGTTTGGCCTGTGCGAATGAGGCGGCCTGATTAACCTACCCAATTCTCGCGAAGTACTGAGTCACCTTCAAGACACCTGATGATTATCAGAAGCAGATCTGCAAGGCGTACGCAACACAGGGTAAATGAAGCAGAGAGGGTGTTCTTGATGATCGGATACAGCACAGCGTTCACTCACGTCCGCAAGAAGCATCAGACATTAATCACATACTTCTGGTGAAACTGACGTGATTAAGTGATTGACAAGCCTTTTAAATTTGATACAGATTGTGTATTAATCGCATGACAATTCAAAGATTATGTTTTCAACTAGGCCTAACAGTTCACCTACAGTTTCCTTGTTCCTTTTTTTGTTTTGTTTTTGAGGGATTCTTATGTAATGCTGAAGTAATGTGTCAGTTGCTGTGAATGCTGTATCCTAATCTGAATCTGATTGCTTTGACTAAACCAAAGTTCAGGAGTTCATTTGTGCTGTGAGGTTTCAGTCTGATCAATAGATAAGTGAAAGTAATTGTGACATCTAAATAATGAAGACCAAACCATTGTGTCTATGAATTTCATAAATACCATTCACAGATACAATCAAGAGACCGTATTTACTGTATGTATTTCAGTCTCAAGTGGTCATTTCAATTTAGTAAACAGAGGCTGTGCAACATTGTAAGGATTAGGGATTAAGTTAGTGAATTGGAAATGAGGGTAGTGTTTATGTACCCAGAGATAGGGCCTAGCCTGTATTTAGGCTTGTCTCCTTACTGTTTGCAATGCTGCCTGTTCAAAATGCTACATTCATCTCCCTTCTTTCAAGTCAACCATTGTGTGCCTCTGAAATGTTTGCCCGCTAAACAATATAATTAAATTAAGCGTTTTGTCATTTATTAATAATAAACCACAATACAAGTCTAGCCTAGAAATCTAGATGCCCCTAGGACAGTTCAGTGACTCTCCGTTGTCTTGCGTGAGCTTGATAGCCTAAAACAGGCTATGCCGATCACATTGTGTAAAGAATTCTACTGTAGGCCTATTCTGATTGGAGGTATCTTGTTACATGTAGAGGGATTTGAAAGACAACCATTTATTGTGTCATGTCATGTGGAACAGGATGGGGCACACAGACCTAACTGCAGTTGTTTGACAGACGTAATCATGAGGAAATGTCATCAAATCAAATCAATCTACAGTATGTTAGGTGGAACTGGGTGGGGAACAGATCTAACTGGTCTTTGACACTCATAGCCATACCTACTGTAACCAATACATGTGGAGTTGTTTGCACACCAAAGAATAGGAAATTGTGGTGATCATTTTTGTAGAGCTATGTTCACAGTCAGGGTATTAAACACAATTTCAGTCAACTGAGCTATGAATCACTAAAGGGGACAGAGATTGCTTCCATTCACTCCCAAAATGAGCCATCAAAGCTGTATTCGGCAAGTCTACGTAATTCCGAGACTTAGGCAAAGAAAATTCGAAATCGTACAACTCTGATCTCTCTTTTTTAAAAACCTGGGTTTCCCGATTCCGCAACCCCACATTACGAGCCTGTGGCACTCTGGACAAAAGTGTCTGCTGAATACCCGTAGGGCCTATACATTCCAAAAGATAAAGCCTACAATAAAATGCTTGTTCAGAAAGTAGCTTGTGAGGTAGAATGCATCGTATACACTGAGGTCGTTTGCTCACCATTGTCATCAAGTTCCTTCACATGAGTCTCTGGGGGATCCATTAAGCTCTTTCTCGCTCTCTGCGGCACTGTAGTCGAGAGTGGGAGATTAAACTCTTTGTGCCACTAATGAAAACATCTCAGCAGCAGCATGACCTCTTCGTGGAGCTCTGACACACCGGCTTCTCTTCACTTTTCCCTGCACGCTGGGGCCTCCTCTATGGGTATTTGATATAGGGCCACTGCATGGATGGGCCTCCTGGCGCAGGTGCTAAGCCTCCTGCTGGAGGGGGGAGTGAGGAGTTAGTTTGTGTTTTGGGGAGGTGGTAAGGGGGGGGGGTCTGTCTGGGGTCAGGAGAGCTGTTAGAGGAAGAGATCACAGAGGTAGAGTGCGAAGAGAGAAGGTGGTGGAGGGGGAGATCGCTGGCCCTGATCGAAGCAGCGGTGCGTAGCCAAACGCTTTTGTCCTCCAACGGGCGTTGTTGCGTTTTATTTTTTTTCCCCCTACCCTCTGGCGGGCAGCAGCTCACAGGAATACTTAATGGTTCTGTCATCCCTAGGCACAAGCGTATCCTCTCCCACTGGCAGGATGTGAGTAATGACTTCAGATGACAGTCACAGTGCTTCACCTGTTTTTTTGATATGCCGAACAACAGTAAGGTGCAACACAGAAAAAGGTGACGGCCGTACCATGACTGGGTACTAAACTTCTTCTTTGTCTCGGCCGATTATATTACTGTCAGTTGCACTTTATCCTTATTTTAATGCAATGTACACTGTTTATCCAACCTCTTTTGTTTTTTTAAATAGCCCTGCCATCATAGCTTTTTTTCCAACTTATTCTGAACATGGTTATGCTATATTGAAATAATGCTGTAATGAACTCAATCAGGACAAAGCCTCTGAACAGTTGTTCTAAGCATGGGGGTTTATGCATTACAGTATGCACCATAGACATGCATTTGCTTCTTTATAACATGACCTTCATCCTCAACTTGCTCTGGATGGTAGCACCTGTTAGCCTTACCCAAACATGTACTGTACTCCCCACACCCCCTACCCCACCCCACACCAACACACACCCAGGTCAGATGTCAGTACTGACAGTCGGCGGTGCTTATAGATGGTCTAAGCACGCAGACAGAGGATGAAAGCAGAGCCTGAGGAGGGTGGGGGTGGGGTGGGGTTGGGGTACACAATGCCCTCGCTCCCGGGTTTGTTTTTGCTGGACGCGTCCATGTCCTCGGTTCTGACGCAGCGGCGATCAGCGCCCCATTAGGATCAGTTTCAGGTGATTTATGTTAATAGAGTTGAGGCGTGGCATTCCTCTGTGCCGCTCTGTGTGCGCATTCCTGTCACCTTTTAGCCGGAGAGAGACAGAACGAGAGAGAGAGAGAGATGGAGATCGAGAGAGAGAGAGAGAAAGAGTGTCTGAGAGATAAAGAATAACCCTCTGCACCTTTAAGAGGCCATTTTTAGCAATTATGTGACATCTCCTGGACGGCATAGCTGAGATTCCTGTCTCGGTTCATGCAATAGGACAAAACAACAGAATCCATCAGGTGAGACAGCTTCCTCTCCACACAGGTACAGTAGCGGCCCTTGTGACAGACGGATCTGTCACGTCCACACAGCCTGGCTGGGAAGTGACCCGCTGGTGACAGATACTGGAAAGCAGTTTGGACTACAGTACACCTGCTCTTACTAGATGTTATCACCGAACGGGAGGTGGAAAAAATTATTTTTTGTCCAAATTCTTCCTATTTCTTTAGATTATTTGGGTTTTGGCAAATTTTGGCAGATGTAAAGCTGAATATTTGTTTGAAAAAGAATAAACAAATTGTGAGATTCTCTTCAGTTTCACCTGTAGGAATAAATTAATTCTACACACAAAATTCATCTGTAGGTTGCCTTAATCATCTATATAAGTAATGACAATATTTTTTTCACAAAGCCACCATTGTATTTGCTCAAACTATTTGTAAACATTACTAAAATCTTCATCTCTGTCCCAAACACAATTGTGACCTCTTTAACTCAGTCAGCCCACATACGACAGCACTTTAATTCGCTTTTGCAGAATCCTTTTTTTTTTTTTCTCTGAACATGATGGGCTGGGGACATCAGGTCAAGCTAGACTCTCATCTCATACTGTTGTTTAGAAAAGAAGGGGTTGTCGTCAGCGCAAAAAGCTTTATGAAAGGAAGGAAACTTCACTTTGTGCTCTCTCAATCTACACGGCTGAGGGAGAATGGGGTGGAGTGAGATGGAGGAAGCGTAGGCCCCTTTCAAGCACCTGAGACCTGATTTCCATCCATGTAGACAGAGGAAGAGAGAGAGAGAGAGGGAGTGAAAGAAAGAGAGGGGGAGAGACTGCAGAAGTGTAATGGTGGAACTTGAAGGATTTGTGATGGGGCTTTGTCAGAGCTGCTAAGAGACGGTCTTAGCACCCAAACCACCTGTGGTCCCTGTTCTCTTAGAGGAAGAAAAGAGTGGAGTCTCTTTAATGGACACACAAAAAGATGTCATTTATGGAAGTGTGTTTTAGTGTGTTTAGCACATGGAATCATGATTGAATTTAATTGAATAAAGGAAGAAAGAGCATGTGGCATCAGGTGAAATATGCTAGTCTGTGCAATTGTGCTGTTGCATTGTACTGTTATTGTACATTTTGTTGAAAGGTATATGTCAAAGAAAATCTTTATGCCTTTTAATTCTGACAATCACGATAGTGCATTGCGGAGCACGATATGCAAGTAATGTCCTTTGATAACAACGACCTGAACGTTGCACCATGGAGAGACAAGGTGACTCGTCCCTGAGAGGTCCTTTGAAGTGCTATTGGCTTGCAAGTCACAGAGATAATCAGGCACCTGCCTTTAAGTTTGGCGTATCTCTGCTGGGCTGTTTGTAAACAAAACCTCTTGAAGTTCACTCATGGGGGATGAGGGCATGGAGGGGAACATACGGGTTGAGTTGTTAATCAGATGCCTATATCAGCTATACAGGACTAGATTGAGAGAGAGAGAACTGTGATTGAGGAAGAGAGAAAAATGAGAGAAGGAAGGAGGAGAGAGAAAAGACAGAGTAGTGGGGGCGTAGAGAGAGAGAGAGAGGTTGGAGAGAGAGATTTGTGTGTGAGAGAGGTTAAAGGATGAGGTTCAAGGACAGAGGTCAAGTTCACACCGTCTGAGAGAGTGATGAGAGATGAGAAAGAGATTGACTTGGCCGTGTGGACGTGTGTCACACGGTCGCCTGAGTTTCTTTCTCATTGTTTCGGTTTCTTCCATCCACGCCATCACAAGAAGGTTCTTTATTTCCCCCTTCTGATTTAATTTATTCAAATTAAAGGTAGGGTTATAGATCCTTTAAAAGTGATTTGAGCAAGCTAGGCATTTAAAAATACACAATTCAGAAGTCCAATCCTCTGTCTTCAGACTTTCATGTCTCCAGAGTACAGAAACAAATAAGGAGGGGGGAAGGACAAACAGACAAATACTAACTTAAAATGATTGGATGGTGTTTTTCTTTTCTTTTTTTTGTCCCATTAATTCAACAGTTGACTTTTTTATTTTTGTGTTAGAGTATTTAATAAATTGCTTGCAATTGAGGTGTGAATATAACTTTAAGCTAAATAGATTAAAGTGCACCAGGAAAGAAGAAGTTATAGTTATTGTCCTCAAATTTGTCTGCTCCTTGCAAAAATAAGCATTTATTCTCTCTCCCTGTGTGTGTGTGTGTGTGTGTGTGTGTGTGTGTGTGTGTGTGTGTGTGTGTGTGTGTGTGTTGCTAGTAGTCTACTGCCGGTTACCTGTTTCACCTGAATTTGTGTGTGTGTGTGTGTGTGTGTGTGTCCGTCTTATGGTATGGTTTTTATAAATACTAGTGCTGGCAAAATTAACTGATTAATCAAGTGATTAATCCAAAAAATTTAACTCCGATAAAAAAAATTTACTCAGATTAGTCCTGATGGATATGGCTCCACTTTCATGGCATGTATTATGTTCAATTTCAGATAAAAATTGGCTCGGGTATCAAGTCAAACTAGACAAAGATTATGGCCTAGCTCCTGAATGTCCAACAACATGTTTGGGGAATCCTTGGGGGTAGGGGACCGTTGTGAATTGCCCCATTTGAGACGAACAAAGCCAGCTATTTAGTATCAGGGCCTTTACGGGGTAAAATAAGGATCCAACATACCCTAGCATCCAAATTTTTACTGGAAGAAATTAGTTACGATAAAAAGTTATTAATCACAATTAATCATTTCAATATTTTGTGAATAATCCGATTAATTTTTTTAATCGTTTGACAGCACTGATAAATACTTTCACTTAAACGCTCTTGAATCTTGAATCTTATACCCTTTACTTCACACCCTACTGTTGTGAAGAGCAAATTTGAATCAAACCCTCAGGGTGTCCTGTTTATCCCCTGTAAGAGGGCAGCGTTCATATGGGAATTGCTCAATAGTGTGGATCCTGTGTTGAGATGGGATAAATTTGAGAGTTGACAGCCCTCTACCAATATGACCTATAAGGCAGAGTGGCTAAAGTGACAGTTGTCTCTCTGAGACTTTTTCCCATCTTTGATATTAAACCTGCACCCAGATCTTGGAGAGCCCACCTCGTAATCCCATGACCTGTAGGTGGGTTTCCATCCAACTTATTCGCATGAACAAAAATTCAGTTGTCAGTCAGTCAAGATGTCAAGAATATTTGCATCGGCATGTGTTTCCATCAATTTGTAATGTAAAGGGAATTGCGCTAATCAAGCGACGTGTTCCGACCAGGTGTGGGATCATGTAACCTAACATCTATGGACGGAAATGTGATAAATGTGAAACTGTTTCCATCCAACTTGAATCCCGTTACGGTTTATTCGCTTAAAGTTAATATACTCCTCTCAAGCAAATTATTTATATTTGCATTAGTGGAAATGTGTGAATTTGCAAGTGTTTCTATCAGGGGATTTGTTATTTGCAGAACTTAAATGTGCATAACAACTTGGATTGAAAACCGCCTTGTAAGATCTAGTACAGGAAGATGCATGCCTTTCCATGAGCAAGCAGTTGCATTTAACACAGTGGCACAGCTGTAGATTTATTTAAAAGATGCTTTTGAAAAAGGATAGTGATAATTTTTTATTATCTTGTTTGCAAAATCTTCTACAATTCTGTACTTTGTTGTCATTATGGGGAACTGAGTATAATGAGAGGAGGGGGGGGTGAACTTAAAGACTCAAGACTCACAAAGAATGAACCGCAGAAAGGGGTGGATTTTTGGAAAGGTGGGGGACGGGTGGGCTTTGTTGAAGTGAGTTTGGGGAATTGTCCATTATATATTTTCTGCTCCCACATAGACCAATGTTTGGCCCAGTACCATAGTACCAGTTTTGGTACCATAGTACCAATTTTTATTTCTTTAAAACTGTATGAGCAAGTGACTCTGAAGAACAATGGATAAGCTACATGTTTATGTACAGTACAGTATTAGTATATGTAAGTGTTTGAACGCTGTCTGCTGCACACATTTTGCATACACCCCGATGACCGACACCACTGACCAACGCAACACTCCAGTCCCACTCCGGTGCCAGGAGAGCACCACAAATTGCTTCCTGGTCTGTGGGAAACACTGATTTCTCTAACCTGGTACTGTATCCTTGTTCTCCCACTTCCAAAGTAGGTCATCGATATTGCCACAGATAGTAATGCAGATGACTTATGAACGTGTAATCATATAAAGCCCCGCCCCATGCTGGCTAAGATGCTGGATGATTGTGATTGGTAGCCAGGTTGATAGTGACAGTGACCAGATGGATCTACTGTACAGAACAAATCTTTGTATATTTTCTAGAGATATAAAATGTTGTGTGTTATTTATAAAACAACAAAAACATTAAAAATAAGTGCTAATATTTTCCATCACAATATTGTAGTGTATGGTTTTGTTTGAATTTGACAGTGTATCTGGGTTTCATACCCAAGCTGTAATTTTGCTGGCTCAGCTACCTTTTTTGGAAATATAGGAAAATTCAAGTATTCAAGTTATGTAGTTCAGTATGTTTCATAGGTCATTTCTTTGGCTTGGTTAGGCCTATGTTTGATCAACACTATGTTTCCTTCATTCTGTGTACTCCACACCAACTATTAATTTAGGCTGTACATATTATTTTAGCTTTCTTTTCTCTCTCTATTGTACTTAATTTTGTATATGTGATCTTATTATTTTTTTTTTGTCTTCTACTATTACAATTACTTTTTTTTGAGCACTTTGGTCAACCTTTGGTTGTTTTAAATTGTGCTATATAAATAAACATGACTATGACTATGACATGAGCTTCCTATATGATTCATCCATGCATTGAGAGGGACTTACTTGACGTGTAATTATGCCTATTTCTTCTACATTTGGGTGGGTTAAGCCCCTTTTGTGTGTGTGTGTGTGTGTGTGTGTGTGTGTGTGTGTGTGTGTGTGTGTGTGTGTGTGTGTGTGTGTGTGTCACCCATTACCTGCATTTGAACCAGAGTGAATAGCTGTGCATACTGTGAGCGGATGACTAACCAGACGTCTGTGATCACGGAGCCGTCTGACAGCCAAGGCCTTTGTGGGTTAAACTGAGTCATGCTGCTACCTGTGTGTGCGTGTGTGTGTTTGTGTGCGTGTGTGTGTACATGTACAGTATAGATTTTTGAAAATTGATGTGTGGAATTGACTAATAAGAATTGTACAACAACTTATTTGTGTGTGTGTGTATGTGTGTGTGTGTGTGTGTGTGTGTGTTTGCACCAGTGTGTATGCACACCCCTTTGCATTTATCTGCATATATATATGTGTGTGTGTGTGTGTGTGTGTGTATGGTGCATGTGTGTACATGTGTGTTTTTGTGCACATGGGTGTGAATGCGCAGCTTTGGGGAAGCAATGGCGCCTCTGGGGCTCTGTGAAGAGAGATACTGTCAGCGACAGGTATTACTGACATGTCTCCCTCTCTCTCTCTTTTTCTCTTCCTCTCTCTCTCTCTCTTTCTTTCGCTTCTTTCTCTCTGTCTCTCAGCCCCACACAATCTCTCACTTGCTTTCACACTCATTCTCTTTTTCTCCCTGTGTGTCTACAACCTCAGTGGAATGGATGGATGTGCCTGTCAAGATGTGTTTCAACAGCCAGATTAAAAGCGTCCTGATGACAAACCGGACGATTAATCGCCCAAGATTATCCTTCATCCCCCCCTGACACAGGCAAGCCCCTCTTCTAAGTGTGATGGGTGAGCGAATATGTTTACTCACACATTGGACGTACTCACTTTAACAAAAGTGGGTGATAGAACCATGTGTACTTTTTAAAAACTCTTAAGGGTGTAACATACAATTGCAGTTGAAGATTTATTTACACTTAAATTTAGTTAGGTGTTGGTCTTAAATAAGATCTGTCCTTTGCATCAGAGCTATAATACTTATACAATACATTTAAGTTTAAAAGGGACAAATCTGTGTAAATTGACTTGGTGTCACAAAAATAAAATCGAATAGGATGATGGACCACTCTTTCTGGTTTACGTATTACAATATTAAAATCTTTAACTCCCTTTAAAATCACCCATTTGATTCAATGTGTACAGTCAGGCACATTAGTTGCTGTTTATTTGCTGTTTATAGAGTGTTATCGGTCATTTGCTAAAATACACACCTCACAAAATATCGTCATCAACTTTTTATTTTTACAAATGAAACACTTAAACTTGAAATATTTGTTCATAAGATGTGTTTCCATACCAACACTTTTGCTGTTGCTTTGGCTTTTGTGAAGCTAAACTCAAAATTAGAGAAATGTATTGAACACCTGAATTTATTTATTTTTTTTACATCAATACAATCTACAGTTCTATTTCATTTTTTTTTAACTAAAAGTGTCCCACTATATTACTGCAACACTGTCCATAAATAACAAAAAGTATTTACAAACCTGTTCAGCAAAGCCAAACTGGCTCATTTTTTCAAAAGTGTTCTTTTGGCTTATATTGATTCAGCTACATTGTCAGTCTTTTGTTCCTACAGGTCTCTCTCTCTCTCTCTCTCTCTCTCTCTCTCATTGTCATTGTCTCTTCTTCCTTCCTCTAGTGGTCCTTCTTTGCTCCATCACTCACTACAAAGTCAGTACTCCCCTCCGTCGTACCTGAACGGGTGGCTCACCCTCTCCGGATAGCTATTGGAGGAATATCCACTGTAACGGAAGGAGTCCAAGTTTTCTGCCCGTTCGATTTTGGCGGGCAGCGTGTCCTGGTAGGACAGGGCTGACTTGATGACGCCCGAGTCCTCCGCGAGCTTCAGGTCAGTGTAAGGAGTGGTGGGTGGGGCATCCTCCAGCAACACATTGCAGTTAGGGATGCCCTTGACGTCATAGAGGTTGTCGCCGTACTTGACGACAGAGGGCTTAGGACAGGGCTGGTAGGAGACCTTGGTGGTGGTGGTGATGATGGTCTGGAGAGCGGCCGGGGTGGCCGGTGTGGGCCCCGGGTACCGGCATGGGTACTCTCCATTGTAGTAGTGGTGGTTAGTAGCATTAGCGCTTTGCAGCTGCCCGTAATCGCCACGATCCCCGTATGCCCCCTTGCCCAAGATCTGCTTCCAGCCACCCAGCTTAGAAGCAGGGGCACCATCATAGCCCCGGTCGTGACCGCTCACGGCACCCGTGCTGTGGGTCGTCCCAGCGAGGCTGGCGCCAGCCTTGCCAGACTCGGCTTCCGACGGTGGGCTGGCGGGGTCCTTGTAGAGGGCGGTGTAGGAGCTGGGCGGAGCCAGGTACCCTGGCACGGGGAACTCGTAGTGCGGGCGTGCCATGTAGAGGCGAGAATTTGCCGCCTTCTGCAGGGTGGAGGGGGCCTCGGCCATGGAGTCGTAGGCAAACTTGTAGGGCTCTGAGTTCTGGAAGGGGGGGTAGTGCTGGCTCTGCAGGGGGAAGTTAGGCTCCAGAAGGTTGAAGCGGTCGGCGTCCACACAAGGAAGCTGGTGTAGGTTGCTTATGGGAAAGGGAACGTCATAACGCCCCGTCTAAAATCAGATAAAGAAGGACAGAGACAGTCAGACATACTGAACAAAGAAGATCACACACACCCTAGAGTGTACAGAATTTCCCCTGCCTTGTCCGGCTGCACATGGTGTCTTAGTGAGCGCCTGGTGTACTGTTTGTGTCTTGTCTAAAAGTAAACATTGTCTAAATGTTCCTTCTGTCTGTATAAAATCATCATTGGGTGATCTACAAGATGAATGTCTAAAGTCTGCATTCTGAAGCTGTGTTTAAAAATTAAGATGTAATTGTAATAAATTTTAGGATAGAGACAGATAGAAATAGAGATATTAGAGAATAGAGATAATTCCTCTATAGAGATAGAAGAATTAAAGAATCTGCAAGATTGTGTGTCTATGACACATTGAAATCAGCACTGTCGTGAAGTAAATACAGTCCTTTCCTCTAAGGTTGAAAGGAGTGTGTGCCTTTTATAGAATAATGCTTTTCTATTTTCCATGAGTAATATCCAAATCTTATGTTTACGCCCCCCCCCCCTCCCAAAAAAAAAAAAAAAAAAAACACAATTGACAACGCTGCAAATGCACTTCTGCAAAAAGGCAAGCAAAAAAAATATTTCAAAATATACATTTTGGTTTGGCAGCTCATTAATATGTTGCATTGAACTTAATTGTCAGATAAACAATTAGGAATTCAATATAGTAAATCACAGAAATATGTATATGTTCATATTTGAATGTGGTGCAAGTTCGTATACGAGGGGTTTGTGAAGACTGTAGATATGATAAATTCTAAAAACTGTACTCTTATGAATTAGATGATGAATCTCTTGTGCTGTTTTTCGTGTTTTTTTTTTTTTTTTTTTTTTCAATATTCCAGATGTTATTAGCCAGGCTGCAGTTGGTCACCATCAAACTGTAATGTAATGATTTATTACAGATATCAACAAAAAAAAAACATTCTAATGGTGATATCTCTATTTGGAAGAGAACCCTTTGTGTATTTATGCATTTGTGTTTGCATAAATTAAAACATCTGTTGGTGTCGCAAGAGCTGTTTTAGTCCCCTTGAGTTGTACTGTGTGTGTGTGTGTGTGTGTGTGTGTGTGTGTGTGTGTGAGAGAGAGAGAGAGAGAGAGAGAGAGAGAGAGAGAGAGAATAATAACACACGAACCTCTGACTCTACCAGCCTGCGTTTCTGTGAGAAGTGTGGAGATGACATCCTTCTCTTCACTGCACTCCGGCGGGCCTCTGTCTCAGACTTGCTCTCTGGCCGTGGGTGATCATGCACTCCTTTAGCCTTAGGCAGGACCAAAAAAAAACAAAAAAACACCATAAGCCACTGAAAGCGATGACAGCCACTTTCCCCACACTGTTTAATTACATGTAATACTTTTTTATGTTATATGCATAATGCTATAAAACTGCAAGAAAAAAGGTAACACTTTATATTAAGGTTCACATATTAGCCACTAATACATACTTAGTTAATGCCTCTATTAGTGCATAGTAAGGCATATGTTACGCAACATGAATCATTTGTTAGGCGTGTATTCACAAATGTCTTGTTCATGACTAATTAGGCCTTTATTCATGATATAATCTTAATAATGCCCTAATAAGCCTTCATCTTTATTTACTAAGTAGTAGTACCTACCAAAATAGAACATGTATAACCCGCTAGTATACTGTCTGAATAAATCCAGACTATTGGAAGAATACTTGTAGAATAAGCAAGTATATACTGTAGCTCAACGTCATTGCTGTATGTCACTGCCCAGATTGCTGGAAGCACATCATCATCAGTAATACCTATGCAGTACTTACTAGTCAGGAATTCTTCCACTATTCTGGATTTATTCGGACAGTATACTAGTGGGTTATACATGTTCTATTTTGGTAGGTACCAATACTTAGTAAGTAGAGATTAAAGCTTATTAGGGCACTATTAAAATTATATCAAGAATAAAGGCCTAATTAGTAATGAACAAGACATTTGTGAATACACACTTAACAAATGATTAATATAGACTAACACATGCCTTACAAGTCACTAATAGAGGCATTAATTAGGAAGGCCTATGTATTAGTGGCTAATATGTGAACCTTAAAATAAAGTGTTACCGAAAAAAAAATATTTTCTTTGTGGTCTACTGTAGATTTTCACATAATGACAGAATACTGGAACTGTGCAGATGTTTCCTATTTTAGCTGAATTTTATTGTAGCTGTAAAGTTGTAAGACTATTGACTGTATGTCCAAGATCAAAGAAAGGGAGACTCCATACATGAGCTAAATGATATCAAAAAATTGTATTGAAAGTTAAAGCCAATATAATAATGACAATATAAGCCAGAAAAAAAGAAGGGAAGACAAGCATTTTGGGTGTAGTCCATCATCAGCTTTCCCAATATGAAAAAGTAATAAATATTTGTTAAATATTTCATTAAACACTGATTTATAGTAAGAAGTGGGAAAACATAGGCTTATAGTTGACACTATCATTATTAAAATATTGATATCTACTAGCCAATGATGAATAAATGAAATTAGCTATTCAACAGTAAATTGTACTTTATGTCCAAAATCTATCAACCACCTTCAAGATATACCAGACTTTGGCTGGTGGCTGATGATTATTTTGATCCCTGAAATCTAATGCAAAGCTCATTTGTATTGAATTTGACATGAAATTACTGAATTCTTCATTAATCTCACCTGGAAAAATATGGCTTTTCCATCTACCCTCCAGAAGTTTGTGACTGGATATCCACTATGACCTCTACAAGGAACCAGCTCCAAAGTTGAGTTGCAATTTGGACAGAGTTTCTCTGCAAATCAGCCAACAAGAAGAAAGGTTAGTCTCAATTACAGAAATTAAAGAGACATTGCCTAGCCTATATTATACAGTAATCTTAAACAGACTTGAGTGACTGAAAACTTTTTATAGGCCTAGGGGCCTATACTTTAAAATACATATTTCTTACATAGTCTTTAAGGAATCTTTGTTACATTTTCTTAGTTTTGTTTTTTGTTTTTAATCCGAGTATCGTTGTGCAGGGTCTTTGACTCTTTTTGCCATGTTCAATAAGGGATTTTAGAGAGAGAGAGAGAGAGAGAGAGAGAGAGAGAGAGAGAGATTTATGCGGCGCACGATGGATTTAATGTTCCAACTTTTCCAAATGTATTAGCAGCTACCTGTTCCTATTACGCAAGCATACTGAAAGACTTATCTATCACCCAGGTTGTCAGTAGGGCACCTCTCTGTTTATTTACAACAAATACAAGCTAAAAACAAATATCAATGTCGATTCAAATGTCTTCATTGATTGGTAAACAAAACAAACAAAATCAACATAGTTTATTTAAATTAGAATAGGGTGAACAATGCAACTAAACGCCCTAATGCTACCGTTATTCCACAAAAAATTCTCAGTGAAGGCGAGTAGGCGACTTGGCCGTCTACGCCTTAAAAACAACAGAAAAGCGAGAGAGAGAATAACGGTAGCCTATAGAGTGTGGAAAACTGATTGCAGTCCTGTAAAACAAATTCAAAGGGCCCCTGACACAAATGTAGGGTCCCTGATTAGGGAAGCTTTGATAAACGTTATAAAGCGTTTAGCCCGGTGTTGTGCGTAAAATCAGGCTGCAATATTTAATTGCATTTAATTGCATTGCAAGTTTGGTTGGATTAATTTGCAAGATTTCCAAACAGTGAGGGTCCCACTTACTTTGTTGTTTTTGTCTTGCTTTGTCGCAAATGGCAGGTCGGAGTTGTAATTTGCTTCCGTCGCTGAGCGTACAATTCCTGGCACACACCACGACACCCAAACAGGACTTCTTCAAGATTTGGCAGTTGTGATTGTTGGTGTTCCGCATTGCCCAACCACTCAGGTGGCGCTGCGCATTCTTGTCCTCGGCGCTGTAGATGTAACGAACATACCCGTCCGTCCATTCTTGAAAGGCGTCAAACTGCTTGGTGTCCTATGGAGACACGCTTTAGTGTAACTAATAACAGAACAGATATCAATGCAATTTCTTTACTGATCTTTTATAGCGATGTGAAGTCGTAGCCTAGCATATCCCTTGTTTGTGGTAAACATCACTACCCCAAATAACGCAACAATATTTAGAAGTGGCTAGGGCGTACATTTGATCATTTAATTATGAAAACATTCGAGCGGGATAGGCTTTCTTTAGTTTTTAAAGGAAATTTATAAAGTTGTAATCCCTCTTTACTGTCACAGAACTATGGATGCCGTTTTGTGACTGCACATGTGAGAGCATCCACAATCATAGCCTGTCGTGAAACTCACCTGGGGAAGCTTGGGGTCGTTGATATCCCACGTTAACTTCATTCCGAAAGAGCAAACACAGTCCGAACCGTCAAACTGATCACTCGCTTTGGACATAGTGTGGGAATCTAACAGTCTCAACTTTTAAGACGTCTTCAGATGTGTCCGTGCCACCATTCAGTTTCCTACCTTTGAATGTCATGGAAGTTCCAAACCATAAAGCAGGAAAAAATAATCTTAAATTTAAATTTAAACATCTAACGACTGACTTTCATTGGACATCTTTAATTCGCCGTGGTTGGCTATCCAAAAGACCTCAATCCAGAATTCCAGAACATCAGTGAAGGTGCGCTTCAAGAGAGGGGCGGCAGGCAATGACTACAGGTAAGGGTTGTGTGGCATATGTAAAGAAGGAGGCTGGGCTAACACTCACATCAGAGCTGCCGAAGCCTAGCGCCGTGTATTCTCAGTTTACATGATGCGTGGCCATGACCTCCCCTAACTGCATCTGTCTATACAAATACGCTTTGTTCTCTTTAGGCTACAACTGATCTAACGACAAAAAGAACAAATAACAAGGCCCATAAAATTATACATAACCTTAAGGGTAATTAGCCAATTTAATGTCAGTTTTTTTTCCATTTGCCTTGCGATTTTTTGGGGGAGGGGAAATTACCTGTACAGTGATATCCAAACCAGAAGGTTTGGATTTTCTAGTCTCACTATGTATGCGTCAGCAAAATTAATGCAACCTCTTAAAAAGAAAGAGAAGAGAACTTAACGGCGGAGAAACGGACCTGTCAAATTCGAAAGATTACCCCATGAAAGGTGATCTATCTGGGGTCAGCACTTGTTATATGTAAACGCAAAGCCCGGTAGACTGCTGACATGAAAACGGCATCGCTCGTGAACAAAACAAACAAAACTCATCCATCATGCAAAATATTTCCTCGCGCTCCAGTCAGTTTGTGGGTCTTGTAGTCGCCGATAGCCAAGGATGCGTTTATTGATGAGAAAGACACTGTGTAATCAAGGCTATATTTGAGAATATCTAACATTTAAGATGAGTTCTAATGATTTTTTTTAAATGCCGGCAAAAATGTGGCCTGTGGATTATATTTAGTAGTTTAAGTCAAGTTCATCCTCGACCCAGTTCCCAAAAAAGAGAATAAACATAGGCCTAGGTTCACTAAAATTCAGATAGGCCTAATAGCCTATGCTAAAGTCTAACTTAGTGTCTTTAATAGTTTCTTATCATCTTTCATTTTTTTTCTGTTATGTTTAGACTAATCTATTCTGTCAAAATTGCACATATGATGCAAGAGGCTCGGAATAGGTCGTCCAACCCTTGCGAGAGATGCCGTAAGTGATGACCAACCAATGACCATTACAGCTCTTTTTTCAATGAATAAACAAATTATACAGACACATAGACACAGGTAGCTATAATCTATTATTTCACTGAGCCTCATTTTAATCCAATCCCAATGGTTCATCAGAAATGCACAGATTGTATCTAGCTACAAGTGTTGATACAATAAACGCCATTGTGTTAGCCTTTCATTTGGCAAAGGACATGATTGCTGACGCATTTGATATGCAAACACTCGAGGTGTAACCATAAACAAGGCCAAAATATTAGTGTTCTCCCAACAAATTACGCGTAAAAGAACATGGAAATAATTTAGCCAAAAAGGTCTTACCAATAGAACTTTTTTTTTAATAAGCAATTTGTAACATGTACCCTAGAATAACCTAGAGATTTTCATGCGTTTGAAGCCATTTAATGTTTAATTGAATTATTCTTGACGTAGAATAAATAAATAGCCTACATTTTATAACTTAATATTTGGACATTCCGAAACCTTTAAATTGTAGGAGTAGGCTAAATTAAGAAGATATATCACTGCGACAGTATGGTTAATTTTGGGTAGATTGGCACTGGTTCCATCGAGAGACATGTTTGAGGAATGTAAAAATCTAGTTAATTAACATTAACCAATCAAATTGTAAAATGTTAGCTTGCTGAGACTACCTCTAACATTTTATCAAATTCACATTTTGTTCACAGCTACTGAGTAGCCTACTTTGTTTGACAAACTATAATGCTGTCGTTTTTAACCAAGTTACAGTGCATTGATGACAATTTATTTTGTCTTAAAAACGGATATAGACGTCGGGCATCCCTCGTTCACCTAATGAGGAGCTGCACCTGTCCTGAGCCATCACCTGGCAGAATTAATTAGAACGCTGTGAGAAATTCTACCACTGTTCAACAAAAATGAGCGTATGGGTCTCTTTTAATTCGTTTTATTTTGGTGTATGAAGAAATACCGAGAAAAAACAACAACTGCGGAACAATTTTAATCAAATTTAATTATAACAATTTGATGTCATGCAGTGTAACTTCTGTCATGTTTATCTCACAGTTTGAAATCGAGCTCCTACAGGCTTTGGCCAACAACAACGTCCAGACAGTCATTGAAGTGTTTGCAACGCAGACAATTTCCAAATCTTTTGCTGATCGACTGGACAACATTGTGGGCAAGGTAACATTAGGCATCCTCATTAATGATTCGCAATGTCTTTCAATGAACCATGATATACGCCTAATTGTACCCTACTGTCGAAAGTCATTGGCTCATTTAGATGTTGAAAATCGATTTCGTTTAATGCAAAATCTCGATTACAGGAACTGGATAGCAATCAGTTCAAAAACGTCGTCCTTATCCTGAAAGCCATAGAGAAATTAATGGAGCAAGACCAGGATTGCTTCAATACACTTGTTCAGCAGGGCGTTGTTGTAATGATGAGTATCCTGTCAACTCCTCAATAGATTTCAATGCATATAGCCTCTGAATTAAGATTTTTCTCACTAAATGTCACTCTTGTTTCCCTGGCCCGTAAACTACTACAGTTTATTAAACATCATTTGCTTGCTGTCTGTGTTTACCTAACGTTACATGCTCACTTGGTATGAGAGGACAATGGAGGAGATAGCACTGAGAAACGAAGGGACTCCGGAGCAAATCGTTTTTCTAGAGACGTTCTATGATATTGCTGTGGTAGGTGCTCTCTCTCTGCTCTGTAAAGCTGGCAATATTCACATGGCCAAATTAACTTGCTACTTAAGATGGCATACAATAGCCTATAACTGAAATTGTGTTTCACAATGAAATGTACACAATATCAAAAAATAATTTGAAGTAACAATTTTGGGTAAATGTAATCTATATTTGTTTGATTTTGAATCATGGTGCCCTTTCTTGAGCCCAGTAACCTTTATTCACCTGTATGATCTTTTTTTTTTCCCCAGAAAATTTCTCACAGCATAATTCAAGGTTGTATGCTCTTAGTTGTCTGTTTGTTCATTTCCCTTATTTAGCACTCTAGCGAATACCTCAAGGTGTATTTTATTTTGTGACTTTTGCAGGTAAATTTTCAATCAGGACTCTTCTTATTCTGCGCTTTGGGAATGTTGTGGCTGATGAGAGAGCGAACTACAAACTTCGCCTTGATGTAGGATCAAAGACAGATAGGCTACTTCCCTATATGATGTCAGCTACAAAAAGACCCAGATCAATCTAGTTTAGGCTACATTCTATTTTCTAGTAACTCTTCAAGATTTTCTGTAGTGTAAAATGACATCTTGGGAAAATCACATTTAACGTCATTTATCTATTTATGTAACCTCTGAATGTGCTCATTCAACAAGGCCATTATTGTTCAATTCAATTCTGATGAAAATTGTGACAGAACTCCAGTATAAGCTACTTTCAAACTGAAATACAAAATCAGAAAATTACTATATGGAACTAAAACATCAACATTATCACATGTCACTGAACTACTAACCACTTAGGCCTACAGAAGACTACCACAGCACACTAGAGTTGTTGATGATGCTATCTGTTTAATTTTTCCATTGGTCTCTCTCAATCCAGGCCATTCAGACAATTAACTCCATGGTAGACCGTATTTCCAAGGAAGACAGGAAAGATATTTGTCAATGCAGCTCTCTTACGCAGCTCATGTAAGTTAAGCGTTTGTTTGTGTGTTTAATACACCTGCCATGCCTTAGCATCTGCTTCAACTGTGTTCCAAATGTACTTTACCTAGAGAGAAGATCTAAAACTAAATGCTTATATGTTTGCAAATGCAGAAATACCAGTCTTTCTGGTACAGTTGAATCTAGTTTGGGGTTTGAATTTCAGATAGTTGTAGGCTACCTTGTACGCAATTGTGTGTTTGTCACAAGAGAAAAACAACCCATTGTGGTCAAAACATCTTTGTCCTCTTATGTCTTGACAAACCTATTGTGGTGGCGAAACATTGCCCCCTTGTGGACAGGCAAGCTTCTGCACTCACATAATTGTTTTTGAGTCAAGCAGGTTACTGAGTTAATTAAAAGTAAATCCTTGAGCCTTAACTTAAGTTTTAGGTTAAGGCTCCTAACGTATCATTTGTTGTCACTGGAATATAATTATTTTGATGTTCTCAACAATGTTTTCTGAAATATCAAAGTTGTCGGCTGTCCTTACGATCCCCTGTAACTTGAGGCTTAAGGCAATTAACCTGATTTGCCTGCCCTGTCTTTTTTGTTGCATTTGTATGGTTCAGCTCGGCCATTGAAGTGCAAAATGCATTGGTTAGTCATCTACATATGTGGGAAAGTAAATTTATGATGCCAGTAGTGCCGCTTAAAAAGTATGTTTCCAAAAGGGGTTGCACCCTTACATTAATCAAATACATGTTAGGCAAGTCTAGACTATATCTAAACATGTTCATAGAAACATAATTGTGTTGAATCAAATATGCAAATGATGTATAGCCATATTATGCATAATTGCATTAATTATGTCATCTTTATTTCAGGGAAGACTTTGCCAATGCTTTATTGAAAGGTGGAGGTAAGCTGTTGAGAAGGACTGACTTACACTCTAGGTTATTTATTTATTTATTTATTTATTTATTTTAATGACTGTTGTGTACAGCTACCAATAACCGCTCCTTCAGATTATGAGTTTCAGGTAGCTGTGACGGAGGCACTGTCACGCATGACCGTAAAGAAGACCAGGGAGGATATTGCCAACAAGTGGTTTAGAGACAGAAAACTAGCATCGTCCTTCATGGCTATAAAATATGGAGAGTTTGAAACTGTAAGTTCCACATTACAGTAGGTTATCCACATTACATAAACAGTTTAAGATCTGTATGCTTAAAAAATACTGTATGCATGACTGGTATGAGAGTTTGTAGTGAAGTGTTTGTTATTATCGAAGGATTGCCGGAATTTTCTAAATGAAGTAAATCTCTCATTTGGAGAAGACAGAAGGTATGCTTCCTTATAAATTTTGGCATGATACTGTATGTATTTCATTTAAAGGATAGTTAATGATAGAATGTTTGTATAAAAATATTGCACTTCTATAATGTTTTCAATTTATAGTTTAAATGTATTTTGAGTTGCAGAGGTCTGACACACCTGTTTGCTTTTGTAGAGTTTTCACGTTTCCCTGCTTAAGAGTATTTCTTGGCCCTAATGAGGTAACTGCTAAAGAATACAGTGGCTTTCAACTCCTATATTATTTGCATGTATTATATATTTTCTAATGTGTATTGACCTCATAATCCGTTAAGCTTTACAAGCCAAATGATGCAAACCTCAAGGAGTTCTGGATCGATTTCAATGTCGGTTCATCATGCATCACCTTCTCTGTAGATGATCCCGAGGTAAGGAACACACACAATCTTCCTGAATGTTTTCTTAAGTCGACTGTAAGCATAATGTACAGGTGGATAAAATCACCATTATATCTGATTGATTGAATCTTTTCACGTATTTGATGACTTCTGTTTTTCTGCTTGTCAATTATTCACTTGGAATATTTTCTCACCCTTGCTTTATTCTAGCTCTAAATTGGGAGTTCGTTTTTTAACTCCTAATAGATGTCTTGGGTCTACTCTGTGTCTCAACAATGGGGAAAAAGAAATGCTGCGGTAACATGAGTTGAGTGCTGTTTCCATGTGTTCTAGAATTCTCTCTGGGGCTCTATTTGCTTGATGAAGACATCTGTGCAATCGTATGAACTCTCAAGTGAGTGCCTAAAGTGTTTTTCTTGGTCTTTAATGGCAATAGCAAATGTTATTGATGCAAACATATCTCTCTCTCTCTCTCTCTCTCTCTCTCTCTCTCTCTCTCTCTCTCTCTCTCTCTCTCTCTCTCTCTCTCTCTCTCTCTCTCTCTCTCTCTCTCTCTCTCTCTCTCTCTCTCTCTCTCTCTCTCTCTCGGCTGAAGTGGTGATTGACAAACTCTGCCTGTCTGTCTGGATGACTAGTCCTGTTGTCCCCTATGGAAGACTCTCTGGCCAGACAGTCTACATGTACTTCTCACCAGGCCTTGATATTACACCAGCCTTGCAGAGAGTCTTTGGGGATATACCTCAGTCCAATGTGGGTAAATCAATCAATTCCATCTTTTCTCAATTTTTAAATAATGCCTGGAGAACCAGATACATACAGGTGTTTGATGTAATGCACTGTATTTCATTAAATAGCGTCTTGACGCAGTCACAGACAGGAACAAGAACATAATTTTGCATATTGATAAATGTCATAATGCATCAAATCATTGCCTCAAAGGTTTAATTGTTTTATTCCATGTCTATACATACAGTATTCCATGTCTATACATACTCTTGCGATGTAGTTGTAGTTGAATGAATAACCCATACTATTGACGACATGTACAGTATATACCATATAGTGATTTTATTATTTGAATAAGTTACAAAAGTCGCCTGGTGATAGACCAGCCTCTGGTTCTACAATTTTGTTTCGTGCAGAGGGTCTAGACATCCGGATATTGAGAATTTATGGCTTGCTGGAATTGTTTAAAGTAAAGGAAAAAAATGTAAAAAACCTTACAAGAAAGCAGGCAAGTAGGAAGGCATGGCCAGGCAAGTAATATGGACTATGAATGTTTCTAAGTGTGTTTATTTAACATCTGAAGGGCTCTTCATCAGAGAAACAGACAACTCCTCTAGCCACTGAAGACTCCTCCTCGGGTGTGTACTGGCCTTCAGATTCATAACCTCTGTTTTCACCCATTTCTATGACTTGTACATAAACAGCACTACATATGTTTTGTTATATGCAGAACCTCCTGTTACAGTATCACAGGAGCTGCCAAGGTAAGCAACGTTGTATAATTATCTTTGTACACCTCACAGCATAAACCTTCATTGAACTGTTCAGCATAACGTAAAAGCTCTTGTTTTGTTTTTATCCCCCCGGTTCTGCATAGTCCACAGATGTCAAATGGAAGAGCAGAGGTATAAGACATTTTAAAGTATTCCTTCATGACAGATACTGTATTCAGGAATTGTCAGCCAGGCGGTTAGTAAAGATCTCGGTTTGTAACTATGAGTCATTGGCTTGCTTGTCTCTGAGTAGGTGAACCAGCCGGAGATGTCTCCACAACAGTGAGTGGCTGACCGTTACTGTTACTGTTCTGTTCCAAAGTTGTATAAAGTTGCGGGGTAGTTTGAAAGTGGGCAACTCTTCAGTATGTGGCCATGCATGTGTTTTCTTCCGTTTGATGGTAATGACCGATGTTGTGTTTCCACTGTCCAGAGAGGATGAGAGCACCCCCACAAAGGATGTCTTCTTGATGCACAATGATTCTGACACAGAGGTTGGAGAATTGAACTTCATAATGTCTCTTTCTGTCTCTCCTTCTGTCCTCTCTCCTCACCCTTTGTCGGTTTGTGTATTTTAGTGTTAAATTTACCCCACCACCACCAGCACCTCTGTCTTTTCTCAAACTGAACAGAAGTGAAATATTTCTGTTCTTGAGGAACGCAGTTCAGCTTGCTCACCAGGTGTGCCCGTTAACACATCTTAGGTTGAAGTAATACACAATGTTGAACCCACAAGACGCTTATCAAAGCGCTTACAGGTCAAAAAGCCAGACAATGTGTCATTCAGGACTGCTTTGAAGATTTATAAGGTCAGTGTCTTGGTTTGTTGGCACTAACTGTTAAACGTCATTTGATTATTAGAGTTGTACTGCATGAGTGGAGTCCCCCCCCCCCCCAGTTTGAGTTTTGACTTTTTAGAGTCAAAACACTTTCAAATCACAACCAAAATTTATCCAAATTGGCCTTTTTGTGCTAAAGGCCATTTAGCCCAACACCCAGTTAAGAATCTATCATTTTTGCCACAATATGAGTGTTTTTTTGTTTTGTCTTTTGTTTTGTTATGCAGGTAACGAGGGCAAAAGCAAGAATCCTCAGCATGCCTGCCACCACAAATGGGTATGACCACATTTTCCTGGCTTGTGAAATTTAAATTCAGATTTATTTCTGACATCTTTAAGACTATTCATTTTTTTTTCTCCCAGTTTCCCCATATAGTCTTGACTTGTTTTTTTATGCCTGCTAAAAGAGCAGAGTCTTGATGAATCACATCCCCAGTTATGTCTATGGTTAGCAATACTGGCTAAAAGGCCTGTTATTACTTGCAGGTCTAATCCAACCGTCTCTGCTAACGCCACTGCAAAGAAAGTTCCACAGAAGGTAAATACAAGCTTGCAAGTCTACCTTTTCTGTCTTTGCATGCTGATGTTTACCCTTGGGCACGCTTTGGCCACTGTACTGATGACTAATTTACTGTCTACAGTCACATTATGTAAAGTGTTGTGCTTCAAAAGCCACTTGTTTTCCCAAGTCTGGCTTCTGTGTCCCAATAGCATAGTTGCTCACCAGTTAGAAACTTAGTTGGTTGGCAGTAGGAAATTGCATTGCAACCAACAACGTTGCTAACTTGGTTTATTTAGTTAGAAACTATACTTTTGGGAAATGTGTGTGTGTGTGTGTGTGTGTGTGTGTGTCATAGGCCACAGGAGATGGGTCAGACTGGATGGAGCTTGAGGGGAACAGTATTGCCAGAGACAAGCTGAGCCCCTGCATCGCCAGCACACCCACCCACAGCTACAGCAGGAAGAAGCCTAAGGTCAAAGGTCGTCTGAAGGGTAGCTATGATCATTCTTTTAACTTTGATCATCCATTGTGTATGGATGCATACATTAGCCTACTCACACTCTCTTAATATGTCTGATAAGCATCATCAATCACATACTTAATTTCTGTAATCTTTCATGTTTTGCACTTGGAACAATATACCTAGGGTCTGTTACCCAAAAATATAGTGGCCAACTAAATTAGCAACCTTGTTGGTTGTAGTGCAATTTCCCATCGCCAACCAACTCATTTTCTACTTGGTTAACAACTCTTTTGGGAAATAGACGCCAATTCACTTAAGTTTGGAGCGGTCTTCAGATGCCAGCACAAAGTGCCTCTGCTTGAGGTGATTTATTCTTTCTTTTTTGTTGTTTTGTTTTTCTTCACACCCTAGTCTTGCCTTTGTCATCCCCCAGCAGTGGAGAGGAGGGAAATGCCAAGGTAATGACCACCTCTGCTGTCATTCTTTTATCACTATGATCAATCTTATGAAGCAGAACATTGATAACATTATTTTTTTCACACAGTTCCTGAAAGCAGGCACCAATGTTTTTTTTTAACTGTATAATCTTGGAGCTACTTATTCCCCATACAGGCTGCATCATTAACCCAAAAGACAGTAGCTGCCAGTCAACCAACAACCCCGGAAAACTCTGAATGTGAGAAGGACCAGACAGACATGATTGCTGATTCTGGTAAAGTTTTTCTGTGGGCCTATAAGTTATTCCACTTATATGATATCTATGGCGTGTGCATGTGTCAACAATATTGTGATCTCCACAGGATTTCTGGAACTCACAGCCCTTGAGAACACCATACCTGAAACACTACCTTGTGACCTCGCTGAAAAGGTGGTCTCTTAAGATTACTGTACACACAAGTTCTCTTGTGCTAATTGATAGACATTTGTCATGTTCATTTGTACACAAAACAAATTCAGTATTGATTTTCTTAATCCCTAGGAGAACACCCTCGTGCAAGAATCATCATTTCAATCCAGAAAAAGACCCCTAAAGAGTCCAGGTTTGTTCGGTGTATTTGTCAGAATTCAGTAGCCTAACATTAGAGCCAAATACTGCTGTGTGTTTTAAGTAATCCACCTGTTGTATGAGAAATTTGTTGTCCTTGTCTTGGATTTCCAGAACGTTCTGTGGCACAGGGGCGAGAGCAGGCAGGAGTAGGCCTGCAGCCTAGAGGCCTATTCCACTCCAGTCCACAAGAGGGAGCAGCAGGTATGTTCTTACATTGATTTGCACATCAATGCAACTGCTAGATTACTGACTAGAGCTTGGAAATCTAACCCCGACTTCATGCTAAAACTGTAAATTTTGTGCCTGTGATGGAGATTTTTTTACCAATTCATGACTGGCTGGAGATAATAATTCCAATCTGATACTTGCATCACATTTTGTATAAGTCATCACACAGACTAGAAGTGGCTGGAAGATGTATTATTTGTTTAATTAAATAAATTAATTGATAACTTTTTGCAAAGTAAACAGTTTAATATGCTCCATTCATTTAGAAAATATATAATCAGACAATCCACTTGCTTTTGATTCAAATTTTGCTTCTCATAGAGACTTAGTGAATGAGTTAAGACAAATCTTCTCTATTAGTGCTGATTCCTTTAATGGATGAATTTATAGAAGCAGTAAAGGATCTAATGATCTTTTATTAAACACACACACACACACACACACACACACACACACACACACACACACACACACACACCATCATATCTATGAAGAGTGAACTTCATTTAGGAGTTGTGAGCATTTCCCCCTTGCCAGAGAATGTGATGCAGCCTGTGCCCGTAACCCTCGGTCAGCGTGGACTGAATGGGCAGAGCGTGGCATTGTCTTGGGAGGGGATCACCCCACCATTCCTTTTGAGTTTCCCCAATGGCCTTGCCACCTGGGCAGGGTGCCAAGCTGGCATGAGAGTCTGCCAGACCCACTTTTAATTACGCTATCCCAAAGAGGGCCATTGGCATGTCGCTCACTAATGCTCCGTGCACTGGGTACAAGGGCTCATTTGAGGACAAGGTCCTCTGATGCCTTGGAGTGCTGTGGTTTCTTTCGGTCATCACAGACAGTAGAGTAGAAGTGGCAGAAAGAGATTTTTATTAAAGAAATTATTTAAAAGGTGAAAAGGGAATCTTTTTTTGTATTTTTTTGGGTGCAGTAAACAGTTTAATACGTTCCATTAAAGTGTTCATTAACATTCCTCTCATCTTACACATTTTATTGGGTTTGTTCCAGCGGACCGTGCAGTGGTAGATGAGGAGGACGCTGAAGCTGATATTATGGGCCCCGATGTGATCTCTGCTTTCCGGAGCTTCAAGTCTCAGCTTCTGGACCATGTCTTTGTAATGTTTTGACCAACACCAACTCTCCTAATACACACTGTCAACTGCCTGTGTTCTCTGAAAGCACTGTGGTTCTAAATGAGTTTGGTTTGGAAAGAGTGACTGATGGTTTAAAATTTAAAATGGCCTAATGCTTTCCTTTATTGCTGTTGTTGGAAATGGTATTGTGTGGTATACCAGTGCCACTCAATCCTAAACCATATTTGTATTTGTGCGAGCAGTGTAAGAAATTACTCGGATCAGGGCTACCCTGTTGCACCGTTTTTGGTCCAATTTGTCAATCCAGCATTGTAAGCCTCCATATAATGGGCAGAATGCTTCTTAGTAATCTCCCATCACTGTGTGTGATGTGTGTGTTTTTGTTGTTGTTGTTGTTGTTGTTGTTTTTGTTTTTTTGTTTATTTTATTTTGTTTTGTTTTGTCCACAGGCAAAATATCAAAGAATAGAGACAAGATCTCTGCAGTCACTGTCTGATTGCCAGAACCAGGTGGTGACCCTCCTGAAAACGGTGCAAACTCAGCGGTGAGCTCACACACACAGAACAGTATTTTTATCCAGCTACGCAAGTTCCTAATGAAGGATACACATTCTCATTAGTGCAGTTGGACAAACATGTGGCCGGACACCTGACATTGTGTTGGCTTGATGAGTCACCATAGCATTAAATTAGGCCCACTCAAGGTTTTTTACCCAGAATATGTGATCCAGCATTTTGTACAATGCAGTTCAGGCATTTTTTTTATAAGGCAAGGGCATTGTACTCTGATGACATTTAACCTTTCTGCTCTTTACACTATATCAGTGCAAAAACAGCTAAAATGTTAAATGTAATGCTTTCATTGCTTTAATGCTTAATATAGTAATTGCATAAATGCAAACATTATCAGTTCTCAGATGTATAACTTGAATTTGACAAGCATATTTTGCTTAGCAACAAAATATGCTCAATTTAGAACGTGTGTGTGTGTGTGTGTGTGTGTGTGTGTGTGTGTGTGTGTGTGTCCAGGCTGCAGCTGCTGGAGAGGTTTGAGGAAGTGGTGGTAGAGCATCTTGGGCGTCTGGAGCAGGATTGTCGATCGCTCAGGAACATCGAGCGGGAGACCATGGTCTGTGTCAAAGGTCATTGAAAACTGACCAAGATAGAGTACCATAACTAATAGTTCCCGCCTGCATTGGAGGGAGTGTCTTTTATTGTATGTCACAATATAAACCTATTCAATGATCTTTGGTGTCGGGGTATGAGAGCTTGACTCTGGTTTGCATACAGTAAAGGGGATATTTTCCCCTCTCCCCCTTGCAAAAATAGAAGCAGAGAAGCCATCAAACATTTGTACCTCTCGCTCTGCTTTTACCCTCTGTAACTGTCCCAGTTCCATCACTGTAAACACTGTATGATGCTCTTCTCACAGTGCCCAGAACAGCTGACTGTACACACTTATGGAGGTCATTTCTCTGCCCTTGCAGATGGGGTGCACATAGACTGTGGGTCAAGGGTCAATTCAGCTATATGTGAACCAATAGGATGGAGTGTTGGATTGGTGTCTGATGGAAACAATTTTAAACAGTTTTCCATCAATCTCGGATCTGTTGTACAGTAATTGAGTCCAAGCTTTGTGGCCCTGGGAAAGGGATGAGTCTTCTAACTTCACCATGGTGACTAGAGCATATTTAGTCTTCCTAATAAGGCATAATCTCCTGCCAGGCAGGACAGACTGGCAGCACTATTACTGCGGTTACCGAGGAATGGATGCAGTTTGCCTGGTCCACTGCTGGTGGTTTTACTTATCTTATTACTGTGCCAGGTCTCCTATAGCTATAGGGAAATGCCTGGCCATGGCGTGTAGAGAGAGACATTAGGCTACTGTATGTATTGTAAATACTGAGACTAATTTAGATGGAGGCACACGGTCCTTTGCAAAACTGACATGCAATATGAGATGAGGTCTTCTTTCTGTATGGCAATGTGCTGCACTTGGTCCTACTGTAATATTTCTTGTTGTTGAGTAATAATTTGACTATCCTTATCTACAGTAGGATCATTCTAGAAACATAAAATAAATCGGCTTTTTCTATATTGAATGTTCATGCCACGATCATAATACTGTAAAATGATGACCTAAAATGAGTGTACAGTATGTAAATGCAATCCATGCTATGATTTGATAAAAGCTAATGATATTAAGATTACATGATTGCATGCATGACAAAAATGTAATCTCAGATTAACAGAGATCATGAAATCATGTACAGGTATTGTCTGCAAAAATTCTGTGTAGTAATGTGACACAAAAAGTGTATACCCATGTGCACTGATTAGGCATTGCTCTTGTCCAAACAGACTAAATCCAATGCTTGGTGAATTCTTATTGCAGACCTTCTGGAAGACAGAATACCAGGCTGTGAGATCCTTTTGTGAACGTCAACAAAGCCGGTATGGCCCTTTTTCCACACACACAGACACACACACACACTCTCTCTCTCTACAGGAAATTATGCTGCAATTAGTAAGAAATAAAGGTAGTGGCAACCTTTACAGGAAATTATGCTGCAATTAGTAAGAAATTGTGTGCGTGCGTGCGTGCGTGCGTGCATACTTGTGTTTTGCTTTGTGGCTACTGCATACAGCAGTGTGTCTCTCTTACCAGCTGACCACTGCTATCCTATTGACTATTGGAAATATTTCCAATTACTTACACACACACACACACACACACACAGAGAGAAACACACAGACACACACACACCAATGTGCATGTTTGGCTTTCTCATCCTATGTGTTAGATTGGACTCCTTAGAGATCGGCAGAGGCAACTCGACACAGAATGCACCGTCCGCACAAGTGAGTCTAATTTTTTTCTTAAACTAAAACTATATCACCAATCATTATTGGTAAATATTACATTTTTCAGACATTTAAAACCATTTAGTTTGAACATGGATGACAATCATGGCTGGCGTTTGGTTATCATTTACATATTTCATACACATCTGCATACGTGTCAGACTTTTAGAGGCCTTATTGAATTTCACCTTTGGAAAAACCCTGGTGAAATGTGCTTGTTTGTTAGAGGTTTGAAAAAATGCATTTGTTTCGATTCAATTCCTGGAAATAAGGACAAACATACTGTATCCTTGTAGCAATTAGGTCAGAGTATGGCCTTAACAGTTACCGGTTTGGTTAGTGTTTGTTCAATGCTCCTGTTATATCTGTTGGCCAGTTCTTATCTGTGCCAGGACAAACCAGATACGCTTTTCCGGTTCCTTCGCGGTTGGCTTTGCGTTTGTCCTTGAAATCCAATACAGGTGTCTGACAATACACAGAGCAATGAAGTGTCAACACAAGTGGAGCTGGCCAAGCAGAGGCTGAAAAGTTAGCTGAAATCAATCCTAGACATCGGCACACGCATTAGACTGCCTAAAATGTACTGTTCAGGGCACATGATCACCATCCCAAGGACACAAGTACCAGCCAGCTCAGCAGTGCAAAGCAGTTCAGTAGACCAAGCAAGACGTGTTGTATAGGCAGGGAGAGACGATGGCTCTTCTGAATTCAGTAACATTTGAGCAGATGTACATATTGCTCAGAACGCAACCTTGAAGCATTACATTACCTTCATATTGGCAGGGTTTTTTCCTATGCTGTTTCTGCTTAAGAGGGCCCAAAAGGAAGACACAATTATGTACGCAATATGAATAATGGGAAAATAAATATGATGTGGATGGATTATATGATTTTCCCATAAATGGGAAAATAAATATGATGTGGATGGATGGACGGATGGATAAATAGTGAGTAGGAGACACTAATCTACTGTATATAATGGCAATGGTTCAATGATTGTGTAATTTCAAATAATCTGTGTAGCTGTTACGGCCTAGGACTTGTAAACAAGGTTAGGTGGCATGTTCGATCCCTGACCAGTAGGAAAAATGTGGGTGGGGGAACTTAGTGATTGAACATTGCTCCCCCATGCCTGCCCCACACCCACAGTGGATGTGCACTTGATCAAGGCACCTAACCCTTCACTGCTCCCCCGGACACTGCAACAGCAGACTGATCATTGCTCTTGGATGGTGTGTGTGTGTGGGTGGGGTGGGGTGGGAGGTCATTCACTGTATGTTCACTGTTCACTGTGTATGCAGGGCCGTCGCAACAAGGCAGGCAAACCAGGCAATTGCCTGGGGCCCCAGGCTGAAAGGGGCCCCCAAGATTGACTGTATAATCATTTTAGTAGTTAATTTGGTGGTGTTTTTCAACAAAAAATGACTTTAAACTGGAGTTAGACAACTGTACAATACAAATAATTATATTGATGATGTTTGAAAATTATAACAATGTGGTTCATGTAAGTATTTACGGGAAGTGAAGGGCCCCCATGTCCTGTTTGCTTGGGGGCCCCCAAGTACCTTGAAACGGCCCTGTGTGTATGCCACTAATTTGGATGGGTGGTGGTGGGTATGTGGGTGGGGGTGGAGGGGGATGCATAGACTACATTTTCCTTCTGAGAAAGTGTATGTAATTAGTCAGCTTTGAGACTGTGTGATTGGGTACACACTGGAATCAGTGCATCTCACAACACCACAGCTCAACCCATTATGATATTGTTCTGATCTTTGAATATGTCTACTCTTACATCAGGCTGAAGAGGAAGCAGAATCCATGGAGTAGCATGCTGTATAACTATGCTAGTCTGCTACATTAGCACATAGCATGTTTACATTAAAATTCAAGCTGTTTGCAATGATCTTGGCCAGATTTATTTGTATGTTTCATTTATTTTGTTGGGTATTTGTGTTTGGACTGAACATCACATTTATTAGTGATGTGTTAAAAATCTTTGGTTGTGACGATCCCTAATGTGTAGCCTATAATTATTGATTTATGAGCGGCAGTTGGCAAACTTTTTCTTTACAGAAATTACTGCAATGTGAAAATTTGTAAGTGTCTAAACAAATAAAACATTGTGATCCTGTGACTCTTAAAGCTTTTGCTCAACATACTTTATTTCGCTGTGATTAAGGTGAGAACATTTAATTTCATTTTTTTATTTTTTATTTATATTCAATCCATTGACACATAATAAAAATCTACAAAACACAGTGAAGAGATTCTGTAAAATGTTAAAAGAATTCTTGTTACAAGATATATTCATATTGTCACAGCTGGAAACTAAGACATTCAAATACATTGTAAAATCATCTGCCATTTTCAGATGGAGGGGTCTTGTTGTGTGTCTAAGGCAACTTCAGTTGAATGAGGACTAAAAGGTTTATTGATGTTGTGTTATACTTCACTCAGTAATCTATGAGAAGTAAATACATGGCTTGGATAACAGTCCTTTAGTGAAATATAAACAGAAGCATAATTATGTTCTTAAAAAGTCCTTCAGCTTCCTCTATGGTTGGTTGTATACAGTATACATGAGATATACAGCAGTAGATAATGTAGTCATTTTTCTACCATTAAAGGTGAACTATGAGGTCCTGCATGGTTCCGACATGATTGTAGACATCTCTTCTTTATCCGCTAGCTACTTGCCCCTTTATACACTGAAAAAGTCCTGTCTTGGGAGATGACACAGGAGCTGTAAACGTCAAACAAACACTATGGGCAAAGGTAATGCACCAGAATATAACCAGGTTCCAGCCAATCAGTGACAAGATGGTTGGGAGTTACAAACTTACTTTCACCCTTCCCCCCAACCGTCTTGTCAGTGATTGTCTGGAATGTGAGATGTTATATTTGTTTTTGTTTTTTGTCTTATGTTATTTATAACATAAGTTATTTATTTTGTTTTGTTTGTTTGACTTTTACAGCCCCTGTGTAGTCCCCCGAGACTAGATTTTTTCACAATGTATTCCGGGGCAGGCAGCTAGCGGATCAAAGAGACAGTGCCTACAATTTGAGACAAAAGTGAAATCATACCGTAACCATGCAGGAACACAATAGTGCACCTATAAAATTCTCACGTGTATGGGATTTGTTTCCAACATCTGCCCTGAAGAAGGGGTAAAGCACCTTTCCCATTCATCCAACATGAGTCAACTTTGTATCACAAAACCTTGAAGAATTCAAAAAGAAACTATTAAAAAATAATTAAATCAAGATCAAAGTGCCCTACATAAACAAATGATAATCCCTGCTTTAGTACTACTCTCTTAGCATATTTATGTTTTGATACAATCACCCTGACCCCAAAGGAAGGTCACTGGTCCTTCTTTGTCGCCGTCCCATTGACGTGGGCAAAATGACCGTTGAGATGATTGGAGCTGACGTCAGCATCGGACCGCTTTCCAGCAACCCTGAGTGTGCTTTTCCTGTATGTCTGGAATAAAGTGGCACATTGGAAAATTAACCTCCCTTGGGATGGCTGATTGGCTAAGAGGCTAAGCACAGGCTACGCTTTTCTGCCTGACCAGTTTGACTGTCTGAGAGAGGAAGGCAGTACTGGGTTACAACTACAAGGCTGCTGAACCAAGTTAAAGCCATTTTAATGCATCTCTTTCGGCAGCCAGGGCACCGAGATGTGTTTACGTAACGCTGTTCAATAATGAAACAGCTTTGGAGTTTTTCTTCTCCTATGCATTTCAATCTATGACTCATCATCTTACTGTGTTGGCCTACATTCTACTGCTACTATTTCCTACAAAAAATAAAACATGCATGAATACTGTATCGGTTATGTTTAAAATATAGTTACCGGAAAAAGTACTAGTTTCTGCCTTTTTATGGTTGTTTTGATGGGACAATAGAAAGAAATTGTAGGTGAGAGGGAGACGGAGTGGGAATCGGATCAGGACATAAATGCAAGTCGGACTCAGACTTGGGTCCTTATCAAGCGGCTCTTTCGATCTACATCATAAGGGGAGGGGAGGAGCTCGCTACTAGTGCATCTGCTTTTTGAGAGCCGATTCAAACACTTTAATTAGGCTAAATGTAATTTGCATGAAGGGAAGATTGAAAGCAAACATTGATTTGAAATTAGGCCACAAGCAATGGCTAATGCAGCAAGCCTATGCCAACAATATGGCCGCTTGTGAGAGAGACCTATAGACACTTGGCCATCTATGGTACAGGCTTCATAGCCATCTACAATACAGGTAATGTGAGTTATTTCATATTTCAATCCTATTGGCTATTTTTGGCTATTTCAACCCAGAGTGCATCACTGGCTACAGTTACCTGGTCAGCTAATGTCAAATTTGCGCAAACATTTTTGACCTAAAAAACAGATATGTATTGTGTAGGTATCTAGTAAACATGATCATTCCCTATGTGATCATATGACACTATTTTGGTACAAACACAATGTATGCATGTTATAATAGTAGGTAATTTTTTAGCCTTAAGGTTGGAAATGGTACTTTACCTGGATGTAGAAGTTTATGAAGAGAAACACAAGTGTGAACATGTAGCTGGTCTGGAAGAGCAAGCAGCCGATAGGGAATCCGCATGGCACGACAACAGCACTCAGTGTGTGACTGATAGTCAGGAAAAACTGAATCTGGAATGATGATCAGACAGACATGCACTTTATCAGGTGCTTTTGAATACTGTATGGCATTGGTTCTCAAGCTGGGGTGTGGGGACCCACAGGGGACCGCAGCACATTACTAAGGGGTTTGTGAAAGAGTGACAAAATATAAACTTGTATTATGGGGAGACAAATGTACAAACTTTACTTTCCTAAAGCATTTTTAAAACCCCACTGAAAACTGCTCCTGCGCTATCAAGTTTTGCTATTTAAAACTTTTGTGGTGTAAGCTAAAGAACTACACAAGAATAGAAGGAACAACAAAATTTCAAAATGCCATAGCAACCGTCAAGGTGTACTAACCAGCTGTGCTTGAGTCAGGTAGCGTTTCCACCACAGGTATTTCTGCATGGTGGGGTATGTGGACAGGCCGTAGTAGGAGTACATCAGCACATGGATGAAACTGTTCAAGGTCGGCCCAAAAAAACCTTCAGACACATTGGAAACAGTAAGTGCTGATTCTGTTCATTCAGCAAAGTTGTATTGATGATCAAAATGCAGTATTAGCATATGCTCTCCTCTCTTCAAGATATTTTTGCTTCGACTTATTCATGGGTATTTGATGCCAGCCCATTCAGTGCAAACTGTTCTGTGTGTTTCTGTGTAAATAATTTTTCCATATACGTGTTGGTGGGTTTGTGAGGTCAGTGAAAACAAATTTCCTATATCTCTGGACAAATAAAGACTAATTAGACAAACAGGAATGAATCACAAATGAATTGAACCTCGTAAATTCACTATTTTTATACTGTGTGCATCTCCAAAAAGTAGCCTAACCTCTGGTATAATGCATCATGCTAACATGAAATTTAAAATTAAACTGTCACATAATATCTGCAACACTCATATTAACACACTGACAGCAAGCACATAGGTAACTTGCCACAGATCATTGGCTGAAGTCCACGCTATGCTCTGAACCTTCAAAGACTTAACTAGAATGAGTCTGCCTTGTGATTGGTCAGTTCATGGCAGTTAAGTCTTTGAGGATTCAGGGCTTAGGGTGAACATTGGGACACAGCCATTGACTGGTTAGAGTAGTCATACAGTAGGCCTACTTACTCTGTCCACAGGGGATCCAGTTGAGCACACACCACCAGATGTTGAACATGGAGGCGTGGTGATACACGTGCAGGAAGGTGATCTGACTGTTCTTCTTCCTCAGCACAAAAAAGATGGTGTCCAGGAACTCGATCAGCTTTGAGAAGTAGTACCACCAAAGCACCTTAGCCACCTGTCATAGACGGAGCACAGTCAATGTATTAATGACTAGATCAGCTCTTAGTTCCCAGTTATTTTCAGTCCAGCAATATCCAGTCTGAAACTACTTCAACTTGAAGGTCGCTAGCATTGAACCATGGTCAGTCTGATCAATGAGACGACAAAAGTACATCAGCTACTTGATTCTTATTAACTCAGTAGGGCTAAAAAATATGACTATTATTATATGCACGTATCAATGCATTGAATTGTTGGCTGTATAACCAATACATCGATACAAATCAATTCATATTTACAGCCCTAGTGTAAGATGCACTGCTGCTCACCCTGATGTCCGCCTCTCCCACTTCACTTAAGCCCTGGCACTGCAGCCGGTAGCCAGCTGACCAGGTTGAAGAGATGAGCTGAGGACCATGAGAAAGAGGAGACAATAGGTCAATCAATAAAATAATCAATAATGTAATCAATATTATATCATTAAAGTGTATGTATATATATATATATATATATATATATATATATATATATATATATATATTAATCGCAACTCATTTCCTCCAGTAAGAATTTGGATTCTAGGGTATGTTGGATCCTTATTTTGCCCTGTAAAGGCCCTGATACTAAACAGTTGACTTCATTCGTCTCAAATGGGGCAATTCACACCTGTCCCCTACCCCAAAGGATTCCCCAAACATGTTGTTGGACAGTCAGGAGGTAGGCCATAATCTTTGTATAGTTTGACTTGATAACATCTATCTGAAATTGAACATAGTACATGCCATGAAAGTGGAACCATATCCACCAGGATTAATCTGAGTTAATTTTTTGGGATTAATCACATGATTAATCAGTTAATTTTGCCAGCACTAATATATATATATATATCTATCTATCTATCTATCTATCTATCTATCTATCTATCTATCCATCATCCATCCATCCATCAATACTGATTTCCTGCTACTAATGAAGGTGTCCTTCTCACTTACACACAGTCTCTTAGTGTCACAGACTCTATCTTTAACACACTCACACACATACAGATATTCAGTCAGACTTGTGTGGGCACAATACAAACAGAAACTCTCTTTATCTTCCTCTCTCACACACAGGCACTTGTCTCTCTGTCTGTCTCACAGACACACACAAACACACAAATGCATATACTGTGTATTGTCTTATCGTGTAGCTCTCCCTCTCTCTCAATATATTACTCATTTTACAAACACACACACACACACACACACAAACACAAGCACAAACATACAAAATATGCAGCCATCATCATCATCAGATCAGGTGGGACTAATTGGATTGAACACTGAGAGGGGTGAGGGTTGAATGATATAATCTCTCATAAAGAGGCACTGAAGCTGCTCCACTGCCCCCTTTCCCACCCAACAGCACATCCTCACTACACACACACACACACACACACACACACACACACACACACACACACATACACGCACGACTAAAGCTGGCTGTTCCTACGTGCCTGGAAGGCCTTGTATGATCTGGAAAAGTTACACGGCCTAACAGTGTGGGTATCTCCTCGACAGAACAGAATCTCACAGATTGAATTACATCATTAAGAGTTGTGTGAAGGTTTTAAAACACTATCTCCATTACATAACTGTGATACTTAACTGCCGATGATGTGGTATAATTTATTTAGTGCTAGACAGGGATAGCGCACAAAGTGAATTGCACCGACAGTGTCCCTTACAGTAGCTCAGCACAGGAGAGGTGCAGCTAACTGGCTCAATCCTGCGCTTCAAAAACATTTAAGCTGTTTTTGGCAAGTCTATGTAATTCCAAGACTTAGGCAAAAAAATTAGAAATCAAACAACTCTCTGGTCCCTCCCCCAGTCTCTACTATGCTCCTCATTGGCCCCTCAGACCCATCCCTCGCTGTAGCACATTGTCAGCGGCTTGCTCACAGCTGCGGTCGACAGGCAGCTATCCCTCCCTCCGAACCTGATTGGTGGAAGGCTACAGGGAGTGCTGGATTTTTGCAAGCACGATTACAGGGTCTAGATGGAGCTAAAGAATTTCCTAAATAGCCTTTTTCATGTGCTACTTCCAGAATAATGTGACATGAGGATGGGGAACGATGGATTGAAGCATTTAGCTCACTTACTACAGAGTCACCATTGGCTGCACACTGAAAGAACGACAGGCATGCAAACATACAGTAATTTGATTCTTAAGAAACTTTGATTCTTCATCCAACTGTGGTCTGGTCTCCTGTCGGCTGGATTTTACCCAAATGATACCCAAAAAGTTATATCCGATTTCCTTCCTCTTCCCATTGGCTGAATCCTCCTGAGCCCTAAGCCCTCAAAGACTTAATTATCATGAATCTGTCTTCTGATTGGCTGATTGATGCCAGTGAAGTCTTTGAGGGTTCAGGGCTAAGGGCTTAGGAAGGACATTGGGATTCGTCCACAGACAGCACCAGGTGACCTCACACAACTGAGCTATGGATTGTATCACATCGGATTTCAAAATGTCACAAAGGATGTATGTATGGTGATGAGATTCTGTTTTTTTTTTCATTCACATACAGTAGCTGAGGGTGAAATGGCCTTCTTCATCCTTTTTCACTAGAAATACTACTGGCAAAGATTTCAGTGAAGACCACACTGACCAAAGCAGTAAGCACTATACAGTACTACCACACTTCTCTACTAAAAGTGCCAAATGCTGCCACCTACATCTGCCCCCCCCCCCCCCCCCCTTGTAATGGGGCCTGGCAAATCAAGCAAATAGACAGGAAAAGGTTGATTGAAGAAGATTTTGTATGGCTGCATTAGTGACCAAGAAGTTTCTAGTTTTTGGTTATACATGTATTAGGACTGAGGATGGTTGGTTAATTGTCAACCTGTCAAAATCGGGGCCCCTTGGCAAGAATATTCAAAACCACGCTTTTGTTGCCACTGCGTTTCTCCCCCTTCACACAAAATGTGTGATGGGAGAGGAGGAGAGAGGGTTGGTGAAAGAGAGAGAGAGAGAGAGAGAGAGAGAGAGAGAGAGAGAGAGAGAGAGAGATGTGATTTAGAGAAGGAGTGATTTAGAGAAGAAGGATGGAGTGAGATTGACAGATGGAGAGAGAATGGAACTCAGACGGAGAGAGAGAAGAGGATGCTGGGGAATGAATGGGGCATTGTAGTGGAAAGGGCATTTGAGCTCTCACACACACACACACACACACACACACACACACACACACACACACTCCCTACAATTCACTACAGTCTCTACAACTCTTCTCTTCTCCTAACATCTTTTTCTTTCTGCCACTCACACTAAACCTATCCTGTTTGTGGTTGGCTACCGTGCCTAACAACACACACTCTCTCTCTCTCTCTCTCTCTCTCTCTCTCTCTCTAAGTACTCCATCACTACTAAGCTTCAGCACTCCTTCATTCAAGTCACAGGCTCTCTGAAAAGTCAATAAAATATTAAATGCACTTTGATAGCCCTCTAGAGCGACCATAATTTGTTCCAAGATATTTTATTTACGAGGGTTTTTTTATATTTTTACTTTTTTGGCTGACATGTGTCTCTACCATTTGACGTAGTAGCCTATTAAATGGCTGTTCTGTCAGATATGGTGTGATAAGACAAAAGAGGTACAAACTGTTTTCTCTTCTTTGAACCATTTACACTACCAGCAGAGGAAGTGTGTGTGTGTGTGTGTGTGTGTGTGTGTGTGTGTGTGTGTGTGTGTGTGTGTGTGTGTGTGTATGTGTAGTATGGTGTGTGGAGTATACTCTTCTGTATATTCTTCCAGAGAGTTCAACACACAAACCTTCCATATGAAGTGTGAAGTTACAAAGAGAATAGATGAGACGCACACACACACACACACACACACACACACACACACACACACACACACACACACATTACACACATCATTTCAAGGGAAGTAACCAACACATTGTCCTTGACCCCTCAATCACATCAGAGTCCCAATTTTGTTTTTTGTTTTTTTTAGCATTGAAGACTATGAAGCAATACATCTTTTGCTTTTTTTGTTACACACCCCATATAACATTCATAATAGACAAATTAGTTTGTCCTGCCAGACCTGCGTATGTACACTGATCACACACACACACACACACACACACACACACACACACACACACACGCACACAAACGGCTTTCATCAGACTTACCTCAACTAACATGTACAAAGACAGCATTGTGACGGAAAAGTTATAGACTGCTAAGACACTTTTGAGGGAGTAGGCTGGTCTGTTCCTCATGTAGAGCGGTCCCAGTAGCACTGCCAGCAGATAGAGTAGTGTGAGCAGGACGGTGGGGAGATAAGAGTCCAACAGAAGCCATCCTCTTACTCTGGGGTCTGAAACAACAACAACAACAACAAAAAGCATCATTCGTTACTTACAGATATTTATTAATGGTCCAGAGATGACACTACACTTCTTGGTGCCTAGGTGCAAGCCTACACACACACACACACACACACACACACACACACACACACACACACACACAAACACACACACAAACACACACAATCACACACACACCACCTGCCGAACTGGCAAACAGCTTTATTGGCATGTCAAAAAACCACTTGGACTTGCCAGAAACACGACACCACACTTGTACAATGAATTTCCGAATCACTATTCTAAGTCTTGGTAGTAGCAGACTTTCAATTAATGTTAGGCTTTATTTCTTCTCCCCTTTTTTTGCCATGACATGCTAATGCAGGATTAGCAGAGAGGCTAGTCTAGAGGGAGGTGATCTTTTAGAGTCATTTTGGTAGCATGAGCTAAAGGCACTGGCGTCCTGTGGTTTCTGTGGCCCAGCAGTGGGGCATTGATATTCTTGTGAGCCTGCTGTGACTGAGCTAAAGAGGGCTGGCAAGGCTAAGACAGCTCGAAGACAGCAGAGGGCTTTCCGAGTTCAGAGCATGAGAGAGTGAGTGAAGTCTGTGGGTCCAGTCCAAGAGTTTCTCTTTCTCTCTCTTTCTCTCTCTCTCTCTTGGGCATCAAAATGGACCCTGTGTCCCATTGAGTATGACTGTTGTTTATTCAGTCTCTTATTCTCCATTGGAAACACACACACACACACACACACACACACACACACACACACACAGACTTCAACTGTATAAATGTCATTGTTGATGTTGAAGTGCAATTGTTGATATTAAGACGAAATATCTTATTTTTAACTGGTTTGTCAATTCACACACACACACACATACATACACATTCTGTGCTTTAACCCTTTTATGAGGGTTGAAATTGAAGTAGAAGAAATAGTAAAGCATGTGTCACTGTAGCATTGATAACAATTCAAAGTGAAGCCATTGTATCAATCAATGATCACGATCAATGATCAATATTTCCGGCCATTATGCAATATTATTTTCCTTATGCACTTGTACATTTCCCCTGAGGACTCTACGCCTGTCTAAAGTTGAAGTGATGCAGTAGGGATTTGTATTATTATTTATATTAGGCAAAGGGGATTAAAGCCTCTGACCTGCTTTTGATTGCACTGAGAGACGAGCTGAAACCAAGGGGCTTAGATAGGCCATTATTTGATCAGTGTTTTTCACAGGCCTTATTATTACTAACTCCTTCATTTCCAGTCAAACGGTCGAGTCAAACAGCTGCAGGACCTACCTCTCTCTCCAAACAGGCTGTCGATGGCCGAGTTTAGGCGTCCGTCTAATGTGCTGTAGTAACTCTGAAAACCACAATAAATAGAGACAGGATGTTTGAATAAGTGTGAACATAAAGATAAAACACAAAGTAAATTGTGGTCGCACTTACGATAACTGATAGAGTAACTGTTCCATTCCGAATGTTCCATTAACAAAAATCATTATTAGCTATGAACAAAGCATTTTAGGGATTTGTTAACAGAGACTAATACTGCACAACTCCTTATATATTTATGAAGGGATATGTTGTATGGATCTCTGAAGAGACTGTAACATAGAGTAAACAATCACATCAGCAAATACAAATTAAGTCATCTTTTGTTCATAGCTAACACTGGTTTGGTGTAAAAAGTTATCATAAAGTGTGACCGAAATTTCAAAAAAGGGTCAATCTCATTCCGGAAGTGTGCTTGACTTATACCGCGTTCATGGCTAGTTAGTTACTGTATGTATACAGTGGCCACAGGGCCTAAGCTCTACGCTTCACTGACCATTAATTCTATATTGATCTATGGCCTAAACCATGGTGACCAGTGTCATCAGGTTACGACCCACAGAGAAAATGGTCCAGCTCATGTCATTGTGGATAAAGATGCCATATATTATGTGTAAATGCCACTGTGTGGAGACAGACTACCTGGATGGGTAACACAAGTACCAGGATGGGAAACCTCATATCACATATGGATAGGTTCAACTCATTTTTAACATTTTCTATCTATCATCAATGGTTCATGTTTTTTTAGCGATTTCATCCCATTTTAAGCTCTTCACAAATGCAATGCAATGATCCAAGGTAATTCCTCTGAATTAGTGAACGATTTTCCATATTCACATAAGCCACGTGAAAGCCATGGAAAAACACGAACAAGATCCTCTTCTGCTCAATAGTGGGAGTTTAAACAGTCCCAACCTTTCTCCCTTCACATGTCAGTGTCCCCTTCTCCTTCACAGATGCGGCTCGGGAGAGAGAGGTAAAGAGACGTTTTTGCTGATGTCGACATCTTTGGAGTCTCGGTGCCCCGCTCACTTCCAAGAACTTCTGTGACTATCGATCAGATCAGGCCCGTTGGTGTCCAGTGTCAATAGTCCAGAGGGTGACCCGAGACACCGGAGCAGAGAGCAAGGCGTGATACTGAAATTTCAGTCCCATGTTCTCCCTGTGGGTTGAGAGGTGGATGGGGTGGGGTGGGGGTGGGGTGGAGGGGGGGTAAAACTCCCAAGGCTGTTACCTTTGGGCATTAGGTTTCCACTCTCCACTCCACTCTGCTCTCTCAGACAATCCCAGTGTCATTATCCTCTTGTCTGACAGCAGAAAAAGGGTGTGCTTAGGCTACTGAATCCTCTGTAGCCCTAGGTCATCCATCTTTAGTAGTATTTAGTAGAAGTTTCCCAACATAACCTTCCAACTTGTGCACAGGACTACATAAGTCGCGCCTTTTCAAGTAAATCTCTTTTTTTCTCCATGGAGTCATTGGTCTACTATTGTGGGAATCAGTCTACAACCAAATGATTGAAACTGATGTGTGGCATCATCTCAAGGGGTCCTGACAGCACTGGTATTATTGTGGCACCAAAGACACAACTTTTGTGAGTGAGTGAGTGAGTAAGTGAGAGTGTGTGTGTGTGTGTGTGTGTGTGTGTGTTACTGTAAAATTATACAGCATCATGTCTTCAGCCATGATGATACATTGCCAAAACAGACTCTTAAAAAACTTGCTCTGCACTCCACCTCACTGCAAATTTAGTCAAGGTAATGCATGGACCTAATACTATCGGCTACCCAAGTACTGATTTAACCAGATTATACAGATTGCATGCTTCTATAATATGGATTTCTGATTCACCAAAACGTGAAAATAACGGAAGAGGAGAGTTTTTTTCCCGAATAATCTCACCCTACGTTCCAGAAAAACCTCTCAGAAGACGTTTAAAACTGGAGTCAGAACGCATAACAAGAATCAATGGAGGCTCTGAGAACTGCACAAATGCAATTATGGGATTTCTATTTTTATTCCCGGTAGAATGTCCAGATTTGAGTGCAGTAATAGCGACATATTCCAACTGACACGGGTATGAAAAGTAACTTTTAGACAAACAGAATGTAATTACACGCAGAACATACACATTCCATGCGTTATTTTCCTCTCCCTATAGCTTTCACGCACCATTTGCAAAGTGCAAGCAAGGCGGCTCCCCGATATTGACCATAAAAAACCCTGCTTACCATTTTTACTCCCGGGTCGTTTTTTTATATATATTTCCGTGAGATGCAGATAGACCTCGGATCCAGAGAGAAGGAGACGCTGGGCTCTCCGGCGTGTCCACCTTGTTATAGTATCCGCCCAGACGCTCTATGTTCTCAGAACCATCACATACCGCCCCTTGGATCGGCACGAGGACTGATGAGGCGATGCTAGAGCACGCTAGAACACGACAGGTTGGGTGGCCAATGAGCGCCCTCTCATCTCTGTGGCATGAATGTAGTGAAGGTTATATCAGACCATCCGATAGGGGAATAGCCCCTTGCTTGTCTGACGTCAGCTACATGTTGTGGATATTGGCAGTCAATTTTGTTTAACGTGCGGTAAAACAGTAACAACAAACACTATCACCAAAAATAAACAATTCAATTACGCCTAATCAAATAGCCTTCATAAAAATGCAACTTTACAGTGTCCTTTTCAATATGTAGGAACTATTGAATCAAAATGACTTGAAAATTATTGAAAAGTATATCTGTGCTTTGTGAGACCTCTCCAAATGTGAAAATAGTTCAATTAAAATGTGTGGTGCACTTAGGTATGATCAACAACATTTGTTGGTAAAAAGAGAGAGCCTATTAGGTTAAGTTTATCATGACTGGCTTTAATAATAGGCTAATAACACATAATGTTCTCTAAAAATACCATATTCATTTCTTGCACAGACTTAGAAATAGGCCTACAAAACATACACACCTTTCTTTGGGGGAATGAAATTATTGCTCTGGACCTACTGACTTGTGACTGATGAGAATAAGCTCTATCAGAAAACAACCTTTGCTGACTGTCAGTAAAGGGGAAAAGGTGGAATCCAGGCCCACAAAGCCCAATTTGACTGTGCAATTCTCCATTTTCATAATGCCCATCACCTTGAGCCACTAAATGCAAAATCACCACACCCAGTTTCTGAGGTCCACAAGGTGTAGTTGCAACATGTGGCCCACTAAATGGTTGGATTTTTACAGTTGTAAACACTTCCTTTGTATGTGCTATCAGAATACCATGTTTAACTGTTCGTAAATTAAAGGTTTCAGTCAAGCGTGGCAATTCATCATGAAATTTAAGAGCCGAGTTGTTGCAACATGTGATCTACTAAATTGTAAGACAGTAAAAGTAACCACTCATTTTAGCTGGTATCAAGACATTCAATACTCTTATATTACATATTTCAGAAAAGCGTCCTTACTATTCATAATGCCCTGTAGTAGACCCCTAGGAGATGGGCTAGGCAGTGTTGGGCTTCAAAGCTTTCAGTAGCTTAAACAGTAGCACCATCTAGTGACAAAATAGAGACATATCTGTGCATCCAACCCACTAATCCTAAACTGTTCATTCAAATTTAGAGCCAATGTGGTGATCTATATATTCTGTAATATTCCAGGAGAAATGAATATCATAATGAAGAGAGGCAGGGTCATTAGTTGGCATATACAGTAGTATGGGGGAAAGCTTTGCTTTGGCCTACAAGTTAAACAATCCGGGACGTTAAGGGCAATCAATGTGTGTCCAATTAAAGTGGATACTGATTGATTGTTCAGCTCCTAAAGAGCATGAAGCTAAACCGACACATGGACAAATGTCTAGGGAATTTAGACTAAAGCTACAAATAATTACTAAGTCTCTGCAAAACTGAAAGCCTTGGATTCTCTTGGTGCCATTTCTTTCCAATTTGTTGTAAACACCCTCATGTTGTAGCCTACTGGGCGAGTGCCAAAACCCAACAAGAGCAGGAAAAGATTTTTATTGACCATTAACGTTAGGCCTACATGTCAACTGCAAAATGTGAACATGGATGCCACATCATTGAAGAAATGCAGTTTCATCTGTTCTCCACTAGGTGGTGACAGAAGCCCTTACAGGCCCCCAAGGGCTCAGTGTTGCCTTGAAAAACCTTTTCCCTTGTGTCTTGTTTTGACCCCTATGGAACATCACCTGCACTGTGATAGAATTTCTTTCTCTTTTTTTTTTGGAGGGCACACTGGGGGTATGAGTAAGATGTGTGGAGTTATTTTCAGACCTAGCTTATCATTTTCTTGAGATAAATGCATGACTACTTCAGAAATGTGCTGATAATAAAGCACAAATAGCCCAGAACGCAGGAGATGAACATTACTCCCAAGATAGCATGTGCTTTTTATGATGCTGTAATGTTCTTGTTAAAATCCAAGCGCCAGCGGACACACACAGACAGATCAGAGTTCAAAAACGCTGTGCTTCAGCACGTAAAATAAGGAACTCTACTGGTTAATGGCCCTGAACGTCTATTTTTGTCCCGAAGCCCAGCCTCCTCTTTTCAACAACCCAACTTGACACCAATTTGTTGTTATCTTGTTCATGACTCGGATGTTGAAGGAAGCTCCTCCTCTCACCGCTCCTGGGTTACACAACGGACAGTAAAAAAAAAAAAAAAAATTGTGAGTTGACAGAATGTTATCGATATCACTGCTGACTAAAGTTCAGCAACAAGTCAAGGAATATTGTCTTATCAATAGGCCTACTGGAACTGTCAGACTTGTAATAACTTTGTATTGTACACGTTGTCCCAATTGCTCACCAGTGGTAAACTGAACTTGATTAACTGCTGTGCATGACAGTGAGGGCTGTGGCTAGGGAACATTGTTGATGACTGTGGGACATTTAAAATATATATATATATTTATGTTATGAAAAATGTTAATCTAGTATTGACATTGGCTTTTAAGCTCTAATAACTGAATTTTATAAGTCATCAACATACAGTAGCTTTTACTTTTATACAGTTATTAGAAATACAGAAAAGGGGAATGTATTAGAACTTTATTTGTCAGTGAGATAAATATTTACAAATTCATTTATTAAACCCTTAGTTTATATGAAATCAAATATTTACTTTTCCTTGATACCGCACATATTTTCTCCCTGATATTAAAGTGAGGTGTATCATTTTGTAGGCTACTATGACCACTATGGCTGAATGACCATTACATGTAGGTTTGCCTTCCATCAATCAATGCATTTCCCTTCATTTATTTTTCCTCTTATGCTTTAAAAATTAAGGTGATCATAAAAGTTTGTTCACTGATGTTTGGAGAAACATGTTTTTTGTTTGTTTGTTTGTTTGTTTTTTTTGCTCATCAGTCATGGCCATCCCCACCAGTCAACATAATATAAATACAAAACTAACGTTTTGCCATATAAACATATTTAGTTACCTTTTCCAGTACAGGACAACTCTACACACACAAGCCTTCTGTAGGGACCACATATACATATGTAAATCAGCTCAATAGCTCTGGTAATGGTATAGAATTCGTTCAGTAGGCCAAGGCCTTCATGGCCCCTGTTATATAAACTAATAAACTAAACTAAACTACAACACATTGACATATAGATCCAAGAATTAAGTTTTCATGGCCAAGTACATAGTAGACTACATAGGCTATACAAGGAATTTGTCTCAGACAAATGTTGACTCTCCATACATTCAACCAATACATAGGCCTAAACACATTCAGCCAGTAGACATTTAAAATGAAAAAGAAAAAGAAAAAAAAAATCACAATATTATAACATTTAAGATTGTATTTGATTGATCGGACTGAGGCATGCCCAGTTGATATGTCCTAAATTGGATATGATCAAGGTTCGACCTCCAAAAGAACGATGGCGCTGGTGACATGATGGTCCCAGTCTTTGATTGGCTGTCATAGATTTAGTTTGCAGTACTATGCACAGTCACCAGACTGGGGGAAATAGGGGGACGCATAGGTCTTAGGTGCAGGTGGATTTGTAGTAAAACGTGCCGAGGACACCGCTCACCCGCATTGATTTCCTGCGTGAGGGACCTCGCTCTCACGCACGCACCGGCACGCACCCGCGCACACTCACTCGCGCTACGATAACGTCCTGGTGTAATCTTTGTTCAATCAGCAAACTGTTCCCTTGTTGCAGTTGACGCGGCGCGCCTTCAGTCGCATGGCAGTTTCACTCACTCCTAATAACCCGCAAACGAAGACACAGGATTTGTTTTAAGGGCGTTCGTTTTACCTCTTGCTGTGATCTTGGATTTCCCTCGAGTAAGGTGAAGTGGTGGGGGCGGTAAGACGGGGTTTCCTTTATCTAAAATTCATACGGAGCAAGAAACGAAGAGGGATTGGAGAAAATGGCACATATTTTGGCGAATGGTCAACCATGAAGACATCAGGTGCTTTGGAATCACAGTGATCACCAGTTTAATGATGTCGCGATGAGTGAAGGTCAAGCGCTCCAACCAAAGGATATACAGCTGCATTTTGACTGGGTTTGTTTTAATTAAGCGTTTCAGGTACTGCACAGATAATGGGGCTGTGTTATAGTCTGCGTCCGACCCTGTGGGGAGATCCCGGCGGTTACATGTCAGATTCCGAACAGCCAGCGGATTCGTCCTTACCACTGCGCTCTGGGTCCTCGAATCACGAGGACAAGACAGAGGATACCAACGACATGGTGCCACCCCGCGAATGTCTATTCTGCCGTGGGAATTCCCGCAAGAATTCTAATCGAGCCATACGGCAGGGAGACATGATTGACGGAGTGCCAGTCCAGAATGGGAATGGAGGCGATGACCATGGCGGGAGGCTTCTCTCGCAGAAGCATAGTCCCCACAAACGAAAAAACTTAGACAAACTGCTAGCTGTGGAAAAGGCAGCCGCGAGAGAGGCAAAGAAAATTAGTAGTCGCATTGACAAAGAACTGAAGGAGCAGAAAAAAGAATACCGGCAAACATACCGACTTCTTTTACTTGGTATGTGGCATTCCCTCTCAGTGATTTGTCTCATATTGCCTAGTCCTAGCAGTACATTTCATACCACATTCACAGCATTTATTATCCTCTATTCACTTTCCAAAAAGTGCTTCTGCATTTAGAACGTGAGTAGGCAAAATGATAGGCCTACAGAATGCTTGCCACCACTGATATGGCACGTAGTCTAAGAAATAACCACGGGACAAAGGTTGTGTATATTGATGGGCATACGCGTCTAATCCTTGAGTCAGTACACTGCATGTGACACCCCTAGTGTCTATGTGGTGCCATGCCCATGCCTTCAGATGCCAAGGCCAAAGTCATGGTTGTTTTCTGGCCTAAAATCTTTACCAATAACATCGATATCAAAGCTCTAGATAGCAAATTAAGAGCACAATGAGATAAAAATCAGACTAAAAAGGAAACTGTAAAATGACAAGTCATCTTAACTTGAGATAAAATGCCTAACTAAAATTACAACATGATAAAATTCGAGTTAAGGCCATATAATGGATCATGTTCTTATGTTAGCCTATCACAGTTTAGAGTTGAATGCCTTTATGACATTAGGCTTGGTAATCAGTCTTGAAGACAAGGACTGAAGAAGGTCTAGATATAATCTTAGACCATTTCAACACACACCCTTCCCACATTTTACAACCTTCTGGTTAGTGTCTGGGTTTTATTGCAGGCCATCTGTACAATGTTGTGATAAAATTCAGTCATTGTTCAACAACTCTGATTGTAACTAATTACGTAAAGACACATTGTGAAACATTAAACAAATAGGCCTGCATTTTACCACATTGCTAGCCAGATCATCTTCATATCACAATTGAATCAGATGAATAAATATCTCAATGTGGTAGCATATGGGAAAAAATACAGTGTTGATCTGGGAAATCTCACATAGTGTTATGTAATAGTACAGTAATATAAAAGAATTGTTTCTAGTTTTTCGATAATCCCCAAATTATATCTTTAGGTTTACCTGCATGGAATCACCCACAAGGACAGCCTCAGTTTTAGAGGCAGCATCCTGTCTGTATTTGAGGGTTGAATCTGGGATGAATCTGTCCATAGGTCCTATTAGATAAAATAGGAAGAAGATGGAGAAAATTTAGTAGCCTACTGATTAAATGGCAAAGCCTCAGCTAGCACTAACTCATAAGAGCAAATAAATGATGTAGAAAATGCCTACTACATAATATTCGTATAGTGATCTCTGCAGAATGCAGTGTGTGGTATGCAGTAGGCTACATAGCAAAAATAACACAGGAGTAATACAGAGTTCAATTAGCTTTCAGTCAACTAGAGCACCTGTAGTCCATTAATTACTGTAATGAGACACTGGTGGTTAGTAGTCTTTTCTGTACTGTGGTTAGCCTTTTCTGCTTCTTGCATACCATGCTACTCTACATATTGGGTAGTGGTGCATGGGACTCAGTAAACTTTGAGCCTGTCAAGGAACACCTGCAACCAATTAATTAATTGCGAGAGTATGTGTGCTGCACTGGGTAGGGTACTGGGCTGCGGCACATGGAGTATGTTGCACAGTACAGCAGCATGCCAGTTTGAAACGGCATCAGTCTCAGTTTCATTCTTCTATGCACTCTTTGGTTATTGTACTTGGAGCTGTTTCCCAAAAGCATATGCCTAGATGCTAACTTAGTACTGTATGTTGGTAGTAATGTAATTTCCCATTGCCAACTAACAAAGTTGCACCTAAGTTAGCAACTAACGCTTTTGGGAAATGGACGCCAGACCACAAGCGACAAAAGTATCAGTATTGCTGAAGAATCCCAAAATGCTGTGTTGGACATAGTCTGTGTTTTTTCATAACACTCTTATCGCTCACAATGTGCCCCTTGACACATTAATTTCTCAGTTTTTAACTTTTTTGTCACTCAAATTGCTCAAGTGTTGTTACTTTAGATGCTCATGTCCATACAAAGTCAATTAGGCCTACTTCAGTCATTCTCGTTGCCTGTATCGCTTCTGGTCTGAATTTACAGTTATCCTTACTTTAGAAATTTGGTCTTTGTTGCACCATTTATTTCTCATTCTTTTTCTACTGAAATCATTCGGTGACGTCAAACAACAGGGCTATGGGGTTGATTCATAGCCCGACCATAATACTGCTGCTCATCCGTATTCATGGTCTGGAGGTTCTTTAACCTGACGCGATTATAGGGTGGGGGGGGAGGGCATTCAGTTCTGGTTTGAAACGATTGGACAGCTCGTCTAATCAGCTTCGCTTATTGGCCGGTAGACTCTCTACCGATGTGAACGCGCCCCAGAAGACCGTCCCGAGACCTTGGATACGGATGAACATTCGTATTATGGGCGGGCTATGTCAGGCTAGTTGATTCACCCCATATTTTTCCTTTAAATGACCATGCTGACGTGGATGAAGGTGATCCATATTGTTTGTGTTGACAGAACAGTTACTTTTTCTCAGGGCCAAAGCATGGTCTGTTATAACATTTTGAGCTAATATATATTTAGCATGTTGAGGTAACATTTTGGACAACTATGATGTGATATTAAATATTGTGCACATAAAACGCAGACAGTGGCAGAAAAGAAATAATCTTAATGTGATGTAGGACATACCTAATTTGTCTTAACTCTTTGTTATAGCCAAAGTTTAATGACTTTTTTTGCCTGAAACTGACTCTGCAAACTGGCCACATACGTCCTAGCAGTACCTATGAAAGCATGTCTGATCGGGGGAAATGCCCCGATTAGCTCATGCCATGGAATTCACTGATGACAAGTTGTTTGAGGGTTTATGGTTGTCTACTCCATGGCAACTCAAAAGATGCAAACTGGATTCATCTTCCTGAAAGTATTGCTGGGCCTCTACCTTATCCAAATAATGAGGAATATTTTTGAACTAACTAACTACAGTATCTCTCTACTACTACTGCGGGGGTGTCTCTCACTATTGTTCCTCGTGAAAATGTGACGCCATCCATCTTGGGTCCATATTCCATCTCTCTCTCTCTCTCTCTCTCTCTCTCTCTCTCTCTCTCTCTCTCTCTCTCTCTCTCTCTCTCTCTGTGTATATGCCATGATGGGTTTCTCAATAAAACTTTGAGGACAGTAAAGCACAACAGGGACATTCATGCAAAGCAAAGGTAGAGGATGAGTCAACACAAACGCAACATGACGGCAGATTTTTTGTAGAATTAGAGTTGCAGCAACAACAAGAAAAAAAACACATTTGAGCTGATATTCATGACTGTGCCGTAGTTTATCACTACTGAATGAGATTTATTTTTGTTGAACCAGTCTAACAGACAAAGTGAAACCAACCATCCCACCAACTTCCATCAGGAGTCGTGCTGGTAATACGCCCTCTGTTGTCACACTGTGTGTAATTCAAATATGTATTGCAGTAGGAGTAGTCACTATCCCATCTGTGGTCAAATAATGACTCCAACTTCTCTAGATGATTTTTTTTTTTTTTTCTTGTAGCTAGTTGGCACTCGGTGAACTCACCTTGGAATGCTTCTAAGCTGGCAGCGTCTTGTGTAACAGTTGTACCTGTATGCGGTATTTCAGCATTCCTGGGCTTCTCTTATCATAGACAGTTAGTCATATGCACCCGAAGAGCATGTGCTCCCAACGAAGGTACGAGGGCTGTGTCGGTGGTGCTGGAACTCACCTGATTCCAGTAGTATGAATAAGCTGTGATATGTGTCACATTATCATTGTTGCTCTTCTGCGGTACATTTTGTTGTGCCACTGTCAGTTGTCATGATTAATGTAAGCCTTTGTGAGCTCTTTGTAATTTCATACTGTGTTGTATTATAAACACTGATTGGCAGTAGGCTTTAGGTTCTGTCCTCGAGGACAAAAAATGCTTAAACATTCAAATTATTAGGGATACCGGTAGTATATATAAAAGTATGCACACTAAAATGGTGCAAGTCACCTACTGTTACTGTTAGGAACACAGTAAAAAGAAGTAAGGTGCCATTGTAATAGATGTCTTACCTGGGCCTTTCTCCTTTAAACGCTATTGATGTAGCTTCCACTTTGCATTATGCTCAGTTCAGCTACAGTATATTCAATATATACAATATATACAATATTCATAGCGGAGGAAAGTAAATCATGGCAAAATTTTGTGATTAACCTGTTTTTTTTAATTATTTGACAGTACTACCAGAAATTATTAGGCCTACTAATTTATGCTTCAAACATAATGCGCCTCTTCGACTACACGCAGCCTTTACTCAAATAACAATAATAAATAATAAAAGAGAAACTAGTATTTATTTTACCAGTACTACAAAGTAAAAGAAAATAGAAGGCTTTGAAATCTTTGCATGTTGCCTACAGTTGATAAGACTTGTTTCATCTAGCACTCCCAATCCAGCATGTGAACACGTGGAGGTTGCTGTTTGTTATGGAAGTCTTTGTTATGGAAATGTTCTTCTTACTTAGATTAGCTTGCCTAATTCACCCAACCGCGCATTAATCATATTTTTATCTCTCTCAGGAAATGATCTTGCTCTGTTTTTTTCAATTCATGGATGCATCTGGATAGCTATAAATGACAGAGGCAGGTGTGGATCAGTCACTTGTTCCACAAAAGAAGAGGAAGGATGTGTGATGTTAGTACGTTTATATATAAATGTGTGTTTGTGTGTGTGTGTGTGTGTGTGTGTGTACTGTATGTGTGCGCCCTCGTGTGTGTGTGTGTGTGTGTGTGTGTGTGTGTGGCTACACACATGTATGTCTGGGAGGACTGACTCACTCTTTATGCTGTCAACACTGTCTGTGGCACAGGGAAGAGCCTAACTCAACTAGCGTACTCCACCAAAATACTTTCTTTCCAACCTCTCAGGAAAACAGCCTCCCAAAGCGGTCCTTAAATTAGTCAATTAAAATACTATAAAAATCCGCTATTTATGGCGAGATTAGTTCAATTTTAACATTGTCACTGTTCACTCCCATAAGCATTAATAACCAGGGGAAGGTTAACTTTTCAATGTTTACAATGTCAATATGTAGCCTACCTGTTCCCCTTCATATGTTTATGTCTCACGTGACTACATGTCGTCACAGTTAGTCTCCTTGGTTGAGCCAAGGAGCCAAGTTAAAATGCTTTTTGTGTTTGCACAGATCACCTGCTATAGTCACGTCATTTTGCTGCTGAATCCACATTTATTCAGTTGGTCCAACATTTCAAAGTTCCATTTGAGACATTAAGATGATCTTGTTATGGACAGATTAAAAAGATGGTGACAGTTAATGTTCCTAGCACGTGAAATCCTAAAGGAACAAAAATACAAATACTTGGTATTTTCCACAACATAATATCCCCCTCCATGTCCTTTTAATCCTCAAAAAGGAAACAATTTGGTCAAAATATGAAATTTTTCCAATGCAATGTGTACAGTGTTCCATGGAAGTATTTGGTTTCCCTTTTACACAAAACTTTGGAAGAGAGCTAGCTGTGTGTCCCCCTGTTGAAAAGGGTCATCCTAGGTTGAGTCTCACACATGCTGACACACACACACACACACACACACACACACACACACACACACACCCACACACACACACACACACACACACACACACACACACACACACACACCATAGGCAGCACAGGTGCAAGTGATACTCTATGCAGATATGGTTTTGTTTTAATCATAGCTTATTGCTAAGAAACATCAACCTAAAGCCTATGATCTTCCTGACTTAGAACTATGCATCCAAACACATACAATTACACACAGGCACACACACACATTGGAAAATAGATACCTGAATTCACATACACACAAATGCACACATGCAATGCACTATGCGCCCATAAGTACCATCTGACTACACATATACATTATAGACCAGTTAAATACAGTAATGCACATTCTCTCATTCAGATGTGTAGAAGCGGACAAGATATTCAAGCACACACTCAGATGCAAACAAATACTCACATTATGCAACACACAGACACAAAACACTGTCACACACACACACATACACACACACACACACACACACACACAAAACAGTGCTGCTGCACTTACACACACACACACACACACACACTCACAAATAGGTCTCCATCCTGTTTTGTGTGTCCAAACAAACTCTCACTCACTCTCACACTTTCTAAATCTGTCCTAGCCGTCCTGTGGAAACGGGTCCATAACGCGCCTGCAGGGTAGAAGTTCATGTGACCCAAAACAATAACACGGGGATTAGAGGCCAAGAATGTGCTTTAAAGGAGCGTAGGGCACCGCTCCAAGTCTGCGACTGTGTGTTTATTTGACACAAACAATCGTCCAATGAGGGAGAGTTGGTCATGTCACTCTAACGCCATTTAGTAGCCAATCAACTTACGGCATAAAGGCCAGTGGTTTGTGTGTATTTTCATGCTATTTTAACATCGCCTTTCCCCCCTTCTTTGCACGTTGAAAGTATTTGCTAATGCTTTGATGTTTTTGTTAGCCTTAAAGGTGCAAATGCCGAGCCGTTTTACTTTAAAAATGCACACGTTTTTGACCCTCTCAAGTTTTGAAAGCAACCACAGCCAGTTTGTGCATCTTAATCTGTAACCATCTATTTTGCATTCACTCCCAACAGAAAGTATGTGCATAACCAGGCCAGACAGGAAACCTGTTCCCTGGCCTCTGATATGAACCGGGCTGTACATTAACTCTTCTCCCACCTAAGCCCTGCCAAGTATGTCCCTCTGAAACACCAGGGCACACAATGTCCTTAGAATTCCTTCAGATGGATTTGTTTTCCTCGAAACGCTCCCTGGAAAGTTGTAAAACCTCATAATGGGTGATCACAGTATCTTTTATTTGTATGTCTTCCCTTCTGCTAAGTGTTCAACTTGTGGCCTTTCCTGGATTCGCTGCACAAATGTGATGAATATTATAGACTCTGAAATGACTTGTCAGGTGTCAGAGTAACCTTAAACACAACATTTTAGATTTTAAAGCCTGATATTTTACTCATGAAAGCAACTTTATAGGCAACACTGCACCCAATATTCCATTTAAGTGACCTTTTTTCTCCAGTTTAAGAAACTTATGCACACAGCAAATTTTAATGGTCGTTAATACACAAGTAAAGTGTCATATTCATACATAATTGAAAAATGTGTGAATTCTGGGAATTATTGATTCAACAGAGTTGTAGACTTCTTTGATTGGCATGAAGTCAGGTTCAAAGCTCTTAATGTGATATATGAGAGAAATATGAGGTTTCTTGTGTAATACAGTTATCGATCACTTTCACAAGGGTTGAATATGTTGGCACAAAACTATCCTGACTGATAAGAAAGAGATGTAAGGTTGGTGTCCCTGTCAGTGCAACAAAAGGAATATACTAAAAAGAGCAAGTTTGATCTTAAATAATCTCTGATGCTGATGGAATGATTCCTATTTACAACTCTAATAAAAATTTTTAGCATTTGTGTTTAGATTCTGAATATGAGGGCCAGTGACTTTCTCCACCTGTTTTCAACTATTCTAAATCAGTGCATCACAACAGAAGGAGCAGATTTTACTTTATCATGAGTCATGTACTTTGGTGTAGGCCTAATGCTTATTCATATGAGGTGCAGACTACATCATTGGCATCAGTTTCAACTCCCTGTGTCAAAACATTAATCAAAGTCAACGAATGCTCCGTCAATATTTTTTTGGTTGAATTTCAGTAAGATAGCCACTGTGCTGACTGCCTATTTTTACACCGTCTTACTTTAATTCTCCAGTAGAGGGAGACAGATCCCAGCAGGCCTTCTGCCTCGTTCTGAACATTGCCTCCACCCAGCCAGCAGTCTGGCTGTAGACAGTTAGGAGAGGCCACAGAACCGTCATTTGCATCCTCTGCTGCCCCGTACCTGTTGTATGACCCATTAAGAGCACCTTTGCATCTCCTTTCCATATTCGTGTGCGGGAAAATCTTTCCATTGTCCCAAATGATGCCAGCGTTCTCTTCTGTGACATAGATAGAGATCACGTTTCGAACTGGGAAGGACTAGGACTAATCCAGTGGCTTTTGTTTATTTGTTTGTTGGTCTTTACATGTATGACACATAAGTGATAAGGTTATTTTTAGATTAAAATGAAAGGTTAGATAACAGCCTAATTATTGGTAGATGCACAGGACCTGTGACTTGGGGCGTTGGTTCTTTGTAATAATTTCATTTTATGACTATTGCTGAAATGCCCTTCTAATATTTTGCGACACACCCTGTTTCCTATAACACTGATATTTCTAAGTCGGACTGGTTAAATATGCACATTGCTAGTCACATTTAAAATGATCTAGTCCTTCATTCAAAGTATTTGGGTAGGCCTATGGAGTGTTGATACAATTATATTGAATTAGCTTCTCTCTCCTCAGCCTAGCTGTACCCAGGCCTCTGGCATGCAAACTTGGGATATCATTTGCATGTAGTCCACCATATTTGCAATGTACCAGTTTTATGAAGACCAAGCTCTTGCCAGTGCCTAGGACACCCCCAGTACGCGCGCACAACACACACACACACACACACACACACACACACACACACACACACACATAGCCTACAACCAAGCTCACACACACTTGCCAGCTTTCCCTTGTTTCTCAACCTTTGTTGGACATTTCAACGATTATGGTTCTTATTCAGATGGATGAATAACTTTAATATGTTATGATCTTGAACTGTATTTATGGGAGAGGCCCTTATAGTAACGTAGCCTAAACAAGTTTAACAAAAAAAAAAAAAAGTGTGCTCAGTTATTGTACCGAACATGCCTGTATCTCAGCAGTGGGCTACACTGGAATCTCAATTAATCTTCATTTCATATTTGGGTCTCTGATAACATAGGGCTACTTCTTCAATATATTCTTTGTGAATATGTCATGTACATATAGGCCTATTCCTCTAAATAACTGGCTACAATTTGTCATGTTCTGTTATTCAGTGAGATAGGCCTAGGCTATTGCAAAGCCTGTTGTGGCGTGGGGGAGGGAAGCTGTTGCTTCCTGTAATGTAGACTGCGTTATTTCGTCTTGTGGATAGGTCTGGCTACTTTTTTGGCAACCTAAAGCAGGTAACAAACCTAACAACCGTCTCTTTGGCTGAAATTAATCAGAAGGGCAGGTACTGACAGCATGAAGCGAGAGGTGTTCCTCTTTCAAATCGGCGTTACTTCCTGGTGTCACAGAGAGAGGCAGTGTTGAGTTTAACAGACAGAATTGCGAACAGCATTTTAGATAGAAAAATACTGAGAGAGAAGCAGGAGCGAGCGTTGGCTGGATTCCAGAAACAGCCGATTTGTTCTTATTTATGTTGTTAGCCAAATGTATATTTTTTATTCTATTTATAATGCTCATATTTATTGGATTCGACTGAACCGTTTGGCTTCGGTTTGATAAAGGATTATAGCGAAACCCTTTTTCACAGCGACGGAAAAGTGGCGCACGGATTTTTCGCCCCATTTGTTCGCCTTTTTATATAGAAACTAGGAATTACTGTTACTGTTTTATACGCCGGGTGCGAGAAGAGGCTGACGGAAGATGGGGTGTTTGGGCAACAGCAAGACTGAAGACCAACGCATCGACGAAAAGGCTCAGCGAGAAGCGAATAAAAAAATCGAGAAACAGTTGCAAAAAGAAAGACAAGCCTATAAAGCCACGCATCGGCTACTTTTATTAGGTAAGGTCCGGAAGGTGGTTATTTTTATAAAGACGTCGGTTATCGGCTGTTTTCAGTTTCGTCCCCTGCCCACATATGTTGACAGGTCTCGCCTGCTCTATGTAGATGGATGGTTTAATTGCCACCGACTCGCACGCATTTTGTCAATCGCCTGTTATATGGCTTTTGCGAAGTGTCAGCGACATGTATTTATGTTCAAATCAACGGTGTGATATTTTTGTGTTATTTTATTTTCTAAGGGGCTGGAGAGTCCGGAAAGAGCACGATTGTCAAGCAGATGCGGATCCTTCACGTCAATGGCTTTAATGCAGAGTAAGTGGCCAGATCTGTTCTCTCTCCTCATAGCCTATGCTCTGTTCAAGTAGCGGATAATTCCGCAGTCTTTTTTTTTTTTTTTTTTTTTGATATGACATTGCCAATATGATTAACAGTCGACCAGCCTACGTTCTCTTTCGAATTGAAGGCCTTCATTTTGTTGTCTATTTTCAAAGCTAACGTTAGCACTGCAGAGACATAAGGCCCGTATTGAAAGAACAGCATGGCGACAAGCTTGCTATGTCCAGCTGATTTCTAAAAGCTGTCAGCGAGATAAAGACGTCATTATCGGCGTGTGCTTTGACAGAGATTCCCTTTCTATATCTCCTGTATTACTGCCATACATTAAACATTTTTGGATTGTTTTCCTTCAAATTAATGGCTAGTGCATCTTATGGTGGGTTGAAGTTTTTTTGTGCAAAGGTCGTTGAAAGAAGTGTGTGTGTGTGTGTGTGTGTGTTGGCCTTGATCTGATGCATTTAATATTTTTTTCAGATTTGATGATGCTGTCTTACAATGATGTAGAGTTTCCTCTGTATTTACTAATGCAGTATTTTCATTGTGGCCTATGCATGGTAGTAAAATACATAGACATTTTATACAGTACATTTATAAATGTGATTACTGGTATGGCCTAGCTTACAACTTTCTTGCTATAGACATACAGGTTTACATGGCATAATCATTTAGATTTATTAGGATACCCTGTGTTTGATTTCTTTGGTGGCATGTAGCCTACTGTGTTAGTTGTAGGAAGTGAGACAAATACTATGTGCAGTTTTTAAATCTGTTATTTGGACAGTGGCCTTGTCTTTGGCTTTCAGTTATGTGATCATTTGCCATTAGATTTAAACAGATATTTATATTTTAACAGCCTTAACTGGACTTTTAAAATGTCTGTACCCAATCATGCTAACACACACACACACACACACACACACACACACACACACACACACACACACACACACACACAACCTTAACACAAACTTATCTCTATATTAATGCCATTGTAGTTTGTATATTATGGCAAGAAAGAAGTGCAGTTGCAACTAGCCTATCACTAACTGTTTACCAATTTTCTCTTCAGGGAAAAGAAACAAAAAATCTTGGATATTCGAAAAAATGTGAAAGATGCCATAGTGGTAAGTCAGCATGTGTAGTGTCATAACTAAGAGACATGTGTCCTTCAGCATGTTACATGATATTGTTTACTTTTACCCCCAATGAGATCGTATCCAGCAATCCTTCTGCACTGATTAGATTGGCTTATACACAGATTTATCCCATATTTATCCAGATTAATGTCTGTGTTTTCATTTGATCCGCTTTCCAGACGATAGTTTCAGCGATGAGCACTTTAATTCCTCCGGTTCCACTTGGTAATGCAGCCAACCAGCCCCGGATCGACTACATCAAAAGCATAGCGCCCCTGTCGGACTTCGACTACACGGAGGTAAGGATTGGCACGGCTGAATCAGCTGACCATTTGTTGTGGAAAATGATGTTTTATTCTGGGCCATGCCACCAAGCAGTGTCCATGTCTGAAGAACTTGATCTCGGTAATGGCTTTAGTGGAACTTGCCTGCATGCCTGCCTCTGATGGGAAATGTTTTAGTGTTGTAATGCCTTAATGTTTCTTAAAAGACACAGTAAATGCTATTCGGCCACCGACCAGAAGTTATGCCAATTTACTGTGCTTTTGCTGTAATGATCTTAGATAACTGCTAGGTTTTGCAATGCAAAAATATTTGGTTCTCACATAATGGCTAGTGTGGAAAAGGAATCATAAGAAGTGTATCATTATTTGATTTTTAATTTCCATCAATATTTACAATTTTTTAATACAATAATTGACACTGACACTGAAGAACCTTACTGTAGCGTAGACATGTTACACATAAAGTGTGTATGACATAACGTGGCATCATACCCATGAACTACCATCATACTCTAGCCTACTGATGCCAGTTGTATTGAATACCATGATAACTAGACCTATATCACCTATAAGTCACATTTTCAAACTGTCGGATTGTGACATTGAGGATAGTGTTAGATAATCATGTTTTTTGCTAAGTTTTGCCATGGCGGTGAATAAAATGAATGAGAACAAGGGGCTAAAGAAGTCTAAACAAGGCCTACATTTCTACGGTATACCAATCTAGGCACATTAGCTTACTATAGCAATTAAGGCCTTGTTGATCAAGTATAAATCTAAATGTAATCTAAATAGGGGTTTTGTCTTTTAATGTGGCTAGTTTTATTATAATTTAAAAAAAAAAACATTGAAATCACAGAAATGTTGTGATGGGTGTGGTTATGGCGTGAGCTACCATATCACGTTATGAAACGTTAGTCGTATCGCTTCGCCGTACCATGAATATACTTTTATAACAGATTTTTAATGAAAATTTTACCTTATTGATTGTGTGTTCTGACTTTGAGTTCTGCAGTTAGAAATTGCGCTTTAGTTCCTCTAAAACATAATGCCACTTCTTTTGAAAGGACTAATCATATGCCTGTCTGATTCCCTGACTTTGAGGAAAGAATAGAAACCCTCCCTATAGCTGTTCTGAGATCAGCCCCGCTGGTCTACCTACAACAGCGTACTCTTAAGTGCAGAATACCAGGGCCTCACAAATGGAGGCATGTGACCCCCAGCTTCACAGACTGTGCCTGATAGCATACAGTGTGCTAACTTTAACACCAGCACTTTGAGTTGCTAATCTGAGTCCAGGAAAGAAAGAAGGGAAGACAGAAAGAAAGAAAGAAAGAAAGAAGGAAAGAGGAAAAGAAAGAGAAAGGAGGGTTAGAGTAGAAGCAAAAGTTAAACTTGGGCTTTGTGTAAAAAAAAGAGAGAGGGAGAAAAAAAAAAAAAAAAAACACCATTAGTTGCAGTTGTAGGGGATGGGACGAGAATGCATCCGCCTGCCTGCCCTGCCTGCCTCCCTGTGTCTCTTGGCCATCAAATAGCTTGACCTCATTCCTGTAGTTGTGTGCCATCAGTGCTGAGGAAACATGCAGAGCTGTTTTTAATTTCCCTTTCCTTACTTTTCACGTTGGTCTGATGTTTGCATAATATTTATATACAGTATGTATACAATATGCATGCGCAGCTCTTTGTATCAGTAAATCGTTTGTGTAGTATTTTCTGTCTGTGGTTCTGACCAGTCTACAGGTACAGTCAAACAGAGGTGTTTTAAGTGTACCACTCGAAGTGTTGTTGTTTTAGGAGGTGGGGGCTGTGAGGGGGGGTGAGGGGGGTGGGGGGTGAGTGTGTGTGTGTGTGTGTGTGTGTGTGTGTGTGTGTGTGTGTGTGTGTGTGTGTGTGTGTATGTGTTGGTGGGGTGGGGTGGTTGGGGGGGATCTTGTTTGTCATGCTTGAAGCCGGAACTGCTCTAAGTGATCCTGCAGGGAGATTTCGCCACATCTGTCAGACGTAGCTTCAGTGGCGTTCCTAGAAGGACTCCCAGTAATTGATTTGCTTGTCTTGTGGAGTGTGGGCCTCCTTTGGATCAAAGCCTTTTCTCTTTGCCTCCCAGAGAAGACAGCGACCCATCGTCTGTGTTTTGGTGGGTCAGAGATGGCACAGACAAGGCTCAGGCTTGTTACTTGCCGTGGCGTTACGAAAGAGCTTAACAGTCGCTTCTTTTTGTGCTAAAATAGCCTGTACCCGGTAACCTGCGCTGCAGGGAAATGAATAAGTTCAGTGCAAGGGTCGCTCTTTGTATGTGTGTTTGCACATAACGTTTGTGTGTATATATGTGTGTGTGTGTGTGTGTGTGTGTATGTGCGTGTGTACGTGTGTATGTGCCTCTCCTGTTATCTAATGCAATCTATCCTCCATAAAATGAGTGAAGTCTATTCTCATTGGAAAAAAAGAACCATAGTCCATGCTGAGATGGGGCGTGTTTAACTGATCAGAAAAAAAAAAAAAAATTATTAGCACATAGCATTACAAAATAGTGATTAGTGAAGACTAGTGAAACTCAACACTAACACAGTTTGTAAAAAAAAATTGCTTTGAAATATACACACAAGTTATTATGGGGTCGTACGCATCTCACTTTCTAGGTCCACTGTTACATAGTCAATAGAGCACAGGAAATCAGAGGTGATCTGTAAATCCTAAACTCTCACCTTCTGTTCAGTGGTGGAGCAGAAAGAATTTAGCTTTTAGCAATATGCGTTTTTTTTTGCTATATATTTTTATATACATTATTTTAAATACACATTTCTCTCATTAGTTTTCTTTGTTAAAGGATACCTGATTTAGCTGTTTTCATTTTTGTTGTCTAACCTCTTGAGGGCACATTGTAGAATGTGCTGTTCTGTTATTTGACATGATGTGATTGTGCGTGTGTGTGTGTGTGTGTGTGTGGTTTGCATGTGTTCTCATCTTACTGGTGATCCTGTGCCCTGTTTGTCAAAACACGGACGGTGGCAGTGAGTTGTTTTGGCTGTGGTGCGAGCGCCATTAATTAATCTTATTATGTAATGCAGCATCGATTTTTGTTAGTAAACACGCTGGCTGAGGGCTTAGCTGCGTACAAAACAAGAGGGCTGGCTACAGCTACAGCCACAGCCGGGGCTTTTGATATAGGGAATTAGCCCGGCCCCTTCCCCAGATCAGACCCTCCGTTTCATGTATGCTAGCCCACATCACATGGCTATCTCTGGGTAGCCTGTGCGCAAGCTCCCCTTTTTTGCGACAGTCTACCACTGGTCACCCACATCAGCCACATGGCCACATTACCCCCCCCCCCCATTCTGGTTAAATGTAACAGCCAGATCTACATCAATAATAACTTATCTAATAGAGGTTTTGACAAAGGCCTGAAACTGTTGTTCTATAGCAATTCAGCATCCAGTGGGCTTTATGTCCACAATATTTTTTTTAAAGATGATAAATCATCTAGGGAACTAGAACGGTGCTAACTGCACTCTCGTGTCACTGCCCTGACCAGTCACATGATTGATAGATGCTCCTCTCTCTCTCTGTGTGTGTGTGTGTGTGTGTGTGTGTGTGTGTGTGTGTGTGTGTGTGTGTGGCTCTGAAGAGAAGGCACGTGAGAAAAATTAAATCTATAGTTGCATTAACAGCAGAGTGGCTCACTGGAATACCATCAATGGGGTATTGACACTAAAATCAGTACATCGACTAACTCCATTTTTGTAGACTTTGGCAGCTGGGGTCTATGAGTCAGGGAATACTGACTTAGGACCGTTTTGATGCTACATGACAGAGGTTAGCATTTGTTGATTGGTATGAATTTTTATAGACACATTCCTATTTTATCATTATAACCCAGATTCAGTAGACCCCGAAATGAATGTAATCTTTGTTTATTTGAGTTATTGTGGCACAAGCCAGTTCTGTTTTTGCCCTCATACATTCTGTTGAGAGCATAGTCATTCTTTCAGTGTGATCAGGGCAACACATAGCAGGAAAGACATACAGGACCGTCTTCATTTCACCAGATTTAGACAAGCCACAATTAGGTCTAGCTAGGTGAAGCCATCAGCAACAACCTGTGAAGGAAATCTAAAAAGGGAGTTCTCATTGCTCTCTCTCTTTCTCTCTGTCTCCCTCTCTTTCTTTCTTTTTTCTTTCTTTCTCTCTTCCCCAACTCACTGTACTGTGAATCCTCCAGTAAATGTGTATATTATGATTTACACAGTTCATTTGGTTAGATTAATTAATCTTCCCTTTTCCCTATTTTTCTTTCTCTCATAGTCTTTTCTCTTGTGTTCATTCTAAGTTGCTCTTTCTTTCTTTTTTTCTTTTTTTCTTTCTTTCTTTCTTTCTTTCTTTTTCCGACTGTCCCGTCTTCATTCCCTGTTGGTCTCCACAGGCCTGGAAACTGTACAGGGTGCCTATTCTCAGTGGGTCACAAGCCTCCCTCTGCCTAAGCCCTGAGGAGACTCCCGACACACACACACACACACACACACACACACACACACACACACACACACACACACTCACACACAGCACACACACACACACACACACACACACACACACATATTCAGTGCACACACAAACACACCCAGCACACAGACAAACGCGCACACACACACACAGAGAGCACACTCATCGCACACACACACACACACATGGACAGACAAACACATTGTGCTTGTACCATACTGTCACACAAACATACACCCACAAACTTGCAGATAAACCAAAGCTTTCGGCAGCATTAGACTTTCCTTTTCCTCTCATTGGTTGCAGTGGTAGTAGGTTGACATTCAGTTTTAACCTGGCTGTAAACAACCATTCACAATCATTGTCCTCATCTGTCAACAAATACTCTAAATAATAAATAATATGTTAATTAATACATTAATTACTACTTTCAGCCATGTTCATAAGCTATGTTAGTTAGGTTAGCGCTAAGACTTCACTTTACTGGCTATTGTAGCTTCTGTAAGATTTTGGGGGTGTTTTGGAATCTATGGTGAGTCTCTCACTCAAATCTGTGGTCTCGACCACTAGTGGTGATCGTCTTCATGTGGAAAGGGACCAGGAAGTCTTTTGGAGAACATCAGAAGGGGCACCGGAAATGTCTAAACAAACTGTCCTTCATGGACAACACAGACACAAAGACGGTTCTAGAGATAAGGGGGAACAGGTGAAAAGCAAGTTGAATGTAGACCGCGAGTACAGCGACAAGAGACAGGAAGAAACAAAACAAAAAAAAAGAATGTACGAGATACAGGAAGGTGTGTGTGTGTGTGTGTGTGTGTCAGAGAGAGAGAGAGAGAGAGAGAGAGAGAGAGAGAGAATGTGTTACTGAAGAGTCAGGAAGAGGATTTTCAGACTACAGCCCATACATGTAGCCTTCCATCATGCAAATCTGTCAGTTAATGTTTGCAAGCTTTAGGCTCTCGGTCTCACCTGTTAACCCTTTGTTGCCCGAGGACTGTGATGTGAGACCCTTTTGAGCTAGTAGTATTTTTCCTTATCAGATTTGACTTAGGGTTAATATTCAGAAATTAATGGCTGTTTGTTCTGTTATATGGCTGCCATCAGTTCATCTGCAAACATGGAAAGTCTGAAATAGGTCACAAATGTGTGTGTGTGTGTGTGTGTGTGTGTGTGTGTGTGTTTGGAAATGAACATATACATTCTGTAGGTTCACCTGCTTGTAAGTTTCATGGTTAGCCACACTGTGCTAAAGATGTGCATATATTCAATTTGTACAGTAGGCTGCAGGAAGTAGGTTAAGTGTGGTCACCGCAGTAGAATGTCAAACCAACTATTGTGCTGCTAGAGCTACAGAAGCTATTAACTCTCTTACAGAGAAATTTTCTGTACCTAAGTCTTTGAATTTACTTAGTTAGCTTGACAAATCCCAGCTCCCTAAAAATATTTCAGATTGATATAGAGAGTGTATTTATGTGTAGAGGGATTGAGTCACAGTCTTTGTCTAAAATAAGACGTTAGCTTATTAATGTAATAATTTAAGGCAACTTCTGATTGTCGTTATTATGCTAAATGTTTTTGCTAAAGTTATGCTTATATGCTTAAATACGGCATATGCCATGCATATGCATCTTAGTGATTCACATTTGTTTGTGTGTGTGTGTGTGTGTGTGTGTGTGTGTGTGTGTGTGTGTGTGTGTGTGTTAGAGGGAGGGTGAGTGTGAGTTGAAGAGAGGCAGTGTGAACATATAGGCTACTGTATGGATAATTCACCTTTGTTTGCATGTGTACATCAATGCCTGTGTTCTCTGCATGTGCGTGTGTGTGTGTGTGTGTGTGTGTCCGTGCGCACGTCTGTGTGTTTGTGCATGTCTGCATGTATCACATGCTTCCCCAGAGGAGCCGTTCCACTGGTGGCGGTGACAGTAGGCAGGAACCGCGGCCCGGCACAGCGCAGCTCGGGCTTTCATTAGCCGTGCCCGGGGGACGCATGCTGAGGCGAGCTGTGTTTAACTGCCACCTAATGACTCTTTTGCCAACACCCTGTCGCTAATGAAAGCTCAGGTAGCACAGAGCTTGGCAGGTGAGAGGCTACTCGTGGTCGTTAGAGATTTGTAGATTTGTTTGTTTGCCTGCTCTGTCTGTGCTGTTTTTTTTTATTATTATTTGCTTTTGTTTTAGTTTTGGTTTTGTTTTGGGGTTTTTTGTCTGGGCAACCCTGACCACTGAATTCGAGAGAGTATATTAAATATAAATAGCACAAGTCTGATTTCTCAGTTTGTTAGTGTGTTGTATAGATGTGTCTGAAATTTGGATACCATTTACCCAATCTAGCAGATTTGACACAGATTGTTTTTGTTATAACGTACTTTTGGGTGGTGATTTGCATGGTTTGGGCTAAATGTATCTTTAGAAAAATGTCCGACCTCCCTGTAGAACTGCCATTTCTTCTCCAACTTTTGAAAATGGAGGCTAGAACAACAGCGCCACAAAGTTGCCTTCAGTGAGCTGTGGTGTAGCATTTGTGACGCTCCACAGAGTGTACAACATCACTTTTACAGTATTTGAATGTGATAATCAATGAGTCTTTTGTATTCTGGACTCGTATGAAGGATACTGAAACTAAATGTGGGAAGTAATACGTACATGACCAAGGCCATCTTGGTCTCTCATTGGAAACATTTGAATGCACTGGTTTGACATTCTTGCATTTTTGTTTTTGACGGATAGGAAATGGAAGGAGAGAGGAAATGAGAGAGAGAGAGAGAGAGAGAGAGAGAGAGAGAGAGAGAGAGATTCTGAATTTCAGGGTCCCTTCTAAACCCTAAGCCCTGAAATTCCAAACACTTCACTGACATTAATCAACTTCATGAATATATTTATGCTTATATTTATATTTGTATTTATCCAAAGCGACTTACACTTGTCAACTATCAATAAACTTCAGAGCCAGTTTTCCCTGGAACAACTTAAGGTTAGGGAAAGTGCCTTGCTCAAGGGCACAGCATTGGCAACTTGATTCAAATCCACACTTTCAGGCTATTAGCCTAGCTGCTAGCCAGCAGCAGTAAAATCTGTGAAAGATGTAGGGCTTAGGGCTGAAGGGTGAGACATTAGGATTCGGTCACAGAGAATGAAGCTCAACATCAGTTTGGGAGAAGTTGACGCTCCTCTGCCCTGCTACTTCCTGCTTTACCAGTGAGTTCATCCCATCAGACCAGGAAGTGCCTGTGCTGAGCTAAGGGTGCTTTGCATGCGGAGAGCTGCTTTGACTCTTTTGAGTGTCGCCGACCCGAGGGCCTCCACCATAGCCTGCGAATGTGGTCTGCAATACAGGTGTTACAGCTCGAAATACTTTACGTTTGAAAAGACCTGCTTTGATAGCAAACCAACCGTTGAGCTAAAGTTAGCCTCTGCCAAGGTAGATAAGACTGAGGTTGGTTTGCCCTACTTGGGGAAGCAAACATGAGTCGTCACTTCACTTTGCATGGCATAATATGCCTCCATAAACAGTTTTGTGTCATATGGACACAATACAACGCTGTGGCCTCTACAGGTGTACAGTTCTCTGGAAGTTAAGGAAAATACGGTTACTAACCTAAACCCTCCCCACTGCTTCTTAGAAATGATATTATTTCTCTTGTAGTTTGTCTTAAAATCCTTTGGTACCAGAGTTCTCTGCATAGGCTACAAGTCTGGAATTACAAAATATGTGTTTCATTCACAAACGGCACAGAGCAGATATGATTTTGTACTTGTTTCCAGACACGGACAGTGCAAGTAGTGTTCCCTATATTTGGTTTCCGCTATTATGCAATACTGTTAAACTGTCAGATGGTTAAAACGGGGAGCTGTTAGTTCACTGTTGCATCAGAATTTGAATCCCCAGTGAACAAAGCCCTCAGCATCTGGGGTGCTGCCCCTCGTCCCCTCTGGTTTAAGATCTCTTTCAGCTCACCTGTAAGCGCATTGATTATGACTGTTGAGGTGTCATAGGCTAGCCATCACGTTCGGTTTTGGTTGAACATTTGGGCGAATGTTTGTAGGGTGGGATGAGTGAGTGAGTGGAGAACGGTGGTGGTGAATTGTGGTAAAGGGGAGGGAAGATGTCAGACGGTGTGTTGTTTTTGCGTTACCGGTGCGGCCGTTTGTTTTTGTGTTTCAGTGGCGGTTTGTTTGCCTGTATTTTGTGGTTATTATGTGATGACCCCACTGGGGGACTCATTATCCAACGCCAGACTCGACTCTCCAAGGAAGACCAGGGGGGAAAAACAACTCTCTCCTTCTCCGAATCCACCTCCCCCCTCCTCCTCTCTCTCTCTCTCTCTCTCTCTCTCTCTCTCTCTCTCTCTCTCTCTCTCTCTCTCTTCCTCCCTCTTTCTTCTCTCTCCTTATTTCTCTCTTTCCCTATCTCTCTATCCATCCATTCCTCTTCTACTCTCTTTCTGTCTTTCATTTTTCGTTCCCTGAATCCCCCTTTCCTCCTGTGCCCTCCCTTCCACTCTTTAGCTCATCTTTTCCCATAGGAGTGAGTGACGGCGAGGTGTGTGTATGTGTTTGTAGGTGCGGGTGTGTATACGATGCAAGCCTCTCCATCCAGTCAAATATGATTGTTCTCCATTCTTCTCCAAGTTCTCCATTGATGGCTTCAACCAGGAGCACCATGTTTGTCACGCTTTGTTTATGCACCTTGTTATTCAAATATCCATTGAATTAGACATAGCAGATGTTATGTCATCTGACTTTTATGGTTAAGAATAGATCATTCTACTCATTATGTCATGTCTTATCACTCTCCGGTCGGACACCATAAATCATGTCGTCATGTTTGTAAGAGGAGAAACCTCAGCGATGAAAAGAACTATTTTCTGTTTGACAGGCACGGGTGTATTTATTATGTAGATGAAGATACCAATGAGATAGACCTGAGTTGGCCTCAAACGCTGCCATTCTTATACCTATCGATAGCCACACTCGGTCGCCTCAAAGAACTGGGATATGGATATGATTTACGTCAGATTTTTCCTTAAACATAGCACAATTGCGAGATGCTGGACAACAAACCAACTACACAACAAAATGTAACAACATAACAAATGTTGTTCAAAAAATGTTTTGCTTCTTCTTAAACTGAAATTGCACACTTCCTCTCTGTACTTTGCACATATATTTTTATGGCCTACATACTTGAGTGGCAACCAGGGTTTAAGTAGAATAGCTGCCTTTGAGATACCCTGACGTACAGAATTAGTGATCTTGTAGGAGAATCTAGTATGAGGACACCTTGACAGCACTTATTCCTTACCTCACAAGCATCAACCAATTAATTATAGAAAATTAGAGAGTAGGCTTATGTGAAAGACCAATAAAGCATACAACTATGTTTTAAATGTTTGTTTTATTATGTTTTATTTTTTTAAAGCTGGTAAAGTGAATTCTGTGCTTGTTTTGAAATAGTGAAATATATCTAAACACAGTTTCTGAAAGCATGTCAGAAAACCCAGTAGTCAACTTGTCATCATTTTATCAGTTTTAGATGTATGGTTAAGTTGGACAGGACCTAAACACAACTTGCTTAAACAGAGGCGAAACTTTATATTTAGTCAATGGACGAAACTGGCTGTGCTATGAACAGGTTCTAAACAATTGTTAGCTGTATTAGCATTAGACCTCCACTGCACTATATACTGTATGTCCAATAGGCTACCAGCCAGCTGACACCTTTACAATCACCTCAGTCACCACCTAGCAAAAACACCTAATTATTTTATTAGAAACACCTATTATTAAACACCTACATTATTTTATATATTTAGCAGTGTTTATATTTACCCATATTTGGGTAGTAAGAGGAACTTAACATTTTAATGTCGACCTTGCATAGCCATGCACTCACATGCAAGTCTTCTTTTGTTGAGCATTGAAAACAGCAAAGCTAAACGCATGTTTGGTTTCTACTGCAGAGAACCTTTCTTTAAACGCATACAATGACTCCCAGAAAGAAAGAATGACATGAAAGAAAGAAAGGAAGGAAGAAAGAATGATATCCAGAAAGAAAGAATGATAATGTTGGCAGTAATGTGAGCACTGAGGCTAAACAAAGGTAGATATGTTTGGGTGGATTTGACTGAAAAGTCCACACTAGGATGTGCTTTTAATTGCTCTCAGATGGCTCGTACTCCCGTCCCTGATGTAGTCTCTGAGCTGCTTTCCCTTTTTTCCCCCTCTTCCCTCGCACAGGAGTTCTTCGACCATGCCAAGCATCTGTGGGAAGACGAGGGGGTGAAGGCATGCTTCGAACGCTCCAACGAGTACCAGCTCATCGACTGTGCACAGTAGTAAGTACCCTCCCTCTCTTCCTCTCCTCCTCATTCTTCTTTCTCTTTCTCTCTCTCTCTCTCACTCCTTCTTTTGCTCCCCTTCTTCTTCCAAACCCCTGTCTTGGGTTTCCCCACTACAGGTTTCGCACCTTGACTTTGGTGAATGTTATTGCAGAAAGCATACCTGCACATATGCCAGCCTGTTGTAACCTGTGTTATGCCATGTTCGGATTTGCCAGTCACCGTTCAGCTCCTTTTGGTAGGGCTGCTCTATTATGGAAAAAAAATAATCATGATTATTTAGGTACATCTTGAAATCCTGCTTATTCAAATGATTATTTTTGAAATTAACATGATGAGACATGAAATGAGACACTTTTGACTTCAGTTGTTTTTCTTTACCACTGCTTGACAGTGAGTGCCAGTCACAAGGGCTGCATTGAAATGCTTTGTTTTTTTAGGCCTACAATGAAAAATGGCAAATCATTTCAACCTGTTTTTTTTTGTTTGTTTGTTTGTTTGGATGTCATTTGACTCAAAAATCGTAATCACGATATAAACTTGATTAATTCAATCATACTATACCTTTTGGTGTGGGGGTGGGGGGTGGGTGGGGGGGGTGCTGGATGGATTTGAATGAAAAGCCTTTGCTCCAGTACGTGCTCATATTGAGGGGCATTGGGGCTCTGTAAGTGAGCTGGATCCTGTCCAGATACAATTACATGGGATTTAGTTTCCTAGCCAGACATACTGTAATACCTTTTCTTTAAACACCTGGAGGACCTAATTCAGTTCATTCACACACACACACACACACACACACACACACACACACACACACACACACACACACACACACACACACACACACACACACATACACACAACACACACACACACACACACACACACACACACACACGTAAAGTCTAGCTGACCGGTAACTGGTGCCTGTTGGACCAGGATTGCAGGTACAGTAGCATGTTTACATGCATACAGTATGCTGTATGTGTATATATGAACATACATGAGCTCTACCAGAAATGTCCACATACATACACACACACTCACACACATTAGTGAATGGGTGGATCGTAATGTCATTTTAAGTTCAAACTTTAATTTTAATACATGTTAAAGTATTTTAAAGAGAAAAGTAGCAATGTTTGATAGGACTAAAATGCATGTGAACTGTGTGTGTGTGTGTGTGTGTGTGTGTGTGTGTGTGTGTGTGTGTGTGTGTGTGTGTGTGTTAGTCTGTGCGTGAGAGTGTTTGTGTGCAGACTTTTCATGCATTGACTTTGGAGGTCCCAGTGCGTTCTTGGCTGTTTCCATCTACTGACAGTGCTGTCATATCAACCGCTGGCTTAGTCCCTGTTGTGTCTTTGCTACTTACCTCATGTCTCTTGCCAGAGAAGTCAAGCTGGTTGCACTAGGAAGGTGTGTGTGTGTGTGTGGGTGTGCATGTTTGTGTGTGTTTGCTTGCAGTCACTGGCATGTCGACAGGGATTACTGCCAGGGGTCGT
>JAODXP020000027.1:3467221-3532221 GCA_027497455.2 Sardinella longiceps
CTCTCTCCCCCACTCTTTCTCTTTGTCTATCTCTTAGTCTTTATTGCTGCTGTTGCCTCCTAATGGGCTGTAGGTGAAAGATACCTGCAAAATCATTTATGTGAGATCATCTCAGCACATTGTTTTTGACCAATCAGGGTGTGCCTTCACAAGCACACGCGCACACACACACACAGACACACACACACACACACACAGTCACACACAAAGCTGATGTCTCATGTATGTCAGATGTCAGTGTGTGCGTGTGTGTGTGCGTGTGCGTGTGTGTGTGTGTGTGTTTGTGTGTACACACTCGCATCGGTCAGTGACCGGATGTTTCTCTGTGTGTGTGTGTGTGTGTGTGTGTGTGTGTGTGTGTGTGTGTGGTGTTGATGTGTGGGAGGGGAGGTGGTTTTCTCTGTAGAAGAGAGGAAGAGGAGGAGCCCTATCAACAATTCAGATGAGGTTACCATGGGGACACAGCTGCAGCCTGAAGCAGACACTTGCCAACTAAACTCTGTCGTTCGCTTTCTCTCTCCTTCTTTCTTTCTCCCTCCATTTTTCTTGTCTTTCATCTCTTTGTCTTACTCTGACATTGTGTGTCTCTCTCCCTTGTTATATGTTTAATTATCTCTCTTACTCCAACTATGTCTTTGGAGTACTTTTTTTTTTTTTTAAAGGGGGGGGGGGTCGTTGGGGAAGAGGATATCCTATACACACACATACACACATGTGCGCACACACATACACTCACACTTCTTGGGTAAGCGCCATCCTGCAAGAAAGAGAGAGTGAGTGTTTGTATAAAATACTCACACACACACACACACACACACACACACACACACACACACACACACACACACACTGTTCAGCAACAGAGTATCATGCTGGAAGTCAGTGGGAGGTCACAGGTTAGGGCACTAGCTTGGGTGGGCAGTGGTTTGAGACTTCCTGTTCGGGACAGTGGAGAAGGTTTCACACTTTCACTGTTCACAGCCACACACACATTAACCTCAGCCCATGGGTGTGTTGCTAGTATAGGAATTTGCAACAAGTTTGAGGATGCCAACTCTTAAGAAAATTCAGTTGCTTACAGAGAATTAGACAAATTAGCTTTAGTATTTTAATGCTGGTAAACTGTGCACCACCTGGCCCCGTGTATTAACTACACTTGTTTATTAAGCTTAATTTACACAGCTTGTTAAAGTTGATCTCTCATGAATCAGAGGAAAGAAATAATGATGTATTTCCATTAAAAAAAAAAAAATAATTCCATATATAAAGCTCAAGAACCTGACGTCATTCTACCTAAAATCGCCGCCATTTTGTGATGTTGTACTGCTGGCTTGACATTGAAAGCCCTTACAAAATGCTTAAAGAAGTTCAGAAGTTGTGTGTGTTGATGGCATTTCTTGCTATCAGCTGTATCGAGGGAAAAGGTCCTCTTTCCGACGTTCATTATTTTGCTCCATGTTATGAAAATGAGGCAAATAACAGCCATTTTCTGTATTCTCAATGGGCGGTATTCTGACAGGTGCTTAAGCCCAAAAAAGTGCTTCATGCAGGCTTAAATGAATGGAGCTAAGCACCTTTTGGACTTAAGCACCTGGGAGAATATTGGCCCAATGACAATGGTGTAATCTGGCCTCATTGTATGGTGTCCAAACAAATAGAAGACCCGCCTACTTCCTAAGCTCTATATCCCGTTCACATTTCTTAGCCACATGCGAATAAATGAAGGCAGATGTTTTTTTTTTCTGTGAGGACGTTTGTCGCTAACCTTTTGACTGAATTTACTCAGATTTGTCATGAAAACCACAAACTAGGATTACCCTGACCGTACACACACACATACACACATCCGATACTTGTTAAACATACTGTAAGAAGTACAGACAGGATGGCTTGTGGTTTAGCACATATATCGTGATTAAACACATATGCTTTAGCATTACCACAGCTAACCACCTGCTTAGCAGTGACAGCATGCGTTCATGGGAGGCATTTCCATTTTTGCGGCGTTTTTGTTTGGGAAAGCTGTTGTGCTACCATATAGCCTGGCATTAAACATACCATTTCATGAAATGACATCCTCTAAGTGGATTATACTGTTATCAATCAAATGGGGCTGCATTCTACGGTTATTTTGATAATTTTAGCGGAAGTACTTACTAATTGTAGACTAAACTGACTATTTTTGTCTTTAGCAATCAAGTTGTTTGATCTGATGTCTTTTTATCAGTGCTTCCCATAACAGTCGACATGCCAAAGAGTTTTATTTCATTGTGACAGAAGAGAACAGAGATGAATGTTTTTTTAGTTTAAGTATTTGTGATCACAGAATTGTGAGGTATTTTCCTGGCACAAACCATTAAATGGTTGGTGTTGATCAATTTAACAGTCATTGATTAATTGCGTAATTTATTAAATGCCTTATGCAGCCTTATCCATATCTGAAAGCTAATTTATTCCAAAACATTTTGTTGAATTCAGTAGATCGTTCCTTACTTTTATCCAAATGTTGAGTGGTTGAGACAAAGACATGCAATAATGGTGGTCAAAAGCAGATGAACATGTCTCTAAGATGTCTTAACTTTATGCCTTGCTGGAAATTTCCAATTACCAAATTAGGAAATCGTTCATTCTTTTGGTCACTGTATTGCAGCCACAGACATGTCACTCCAAGAGCACAGAGTGAAAGTCTCTCTTCTCTGATGTGTACTCAGAATGTGATCATGCTATTCCTTCAACCCTCTTGCTTTTGAGGAAGGAAGCAGTTTGTAGTGCTACGACTGTGTATTTGTTCTCGGCTTGCAATGCCTGTAATGTATACTAGGATCAGTGTCACTTTGGGTGAATGTCTGTGAAACTGATACATGTAGTCAAAATGGCTGCATCTTAGATGGATCCTTTGCACGTGTGACACTCAACAATGACCGAAGTCACATCCATAAATAGCCAACTGTACTTGAAGAAGGGGGGCCATTTTTAGACTGTTTATCTGTTGGACATGATGCTCCTGCCAAAAATACCCCCCCCCCCCCACCACCACCACCACCACCATTCTCCACACCATACCCCTCCCCCACTCTCAAAGGAAAGGAGGAAGAGAAAAAAAAATAATTTCAACTTAGAGCTGTGGTTGCTCAAAGTGTGCTTGTAAACATGAGGGTTTTCCAGAAGGGCCCGGCGTTGTCCAGCCAGAAGCCCTAGGCTCTCGGGCGTCTGGCTTGTCCAGGTACAGGCTAGCAACACGTGTGTTTACCCTGGGCTGGCTTGTGTAGTCTGGCCTAGGCTAAGGACTCTTCATTCCCAGGGGCTATTTTAAGGTCTTTTGCTCCCACCCCCTCACCCCCCACCCCTGGCTCCATCACCAGCCTCAACTCCCCTCCAGCTGGGTGGCTGGATGGGGTGTATTTGGGGAGGGGGTTGGGGTTTTTGAGGTGCCGGCCCTCATCTGTTTAATGTATCTGTCAGGATGCAAAATGGCCTCGTCTTCCCTGATATAAACTCACCGTCTGCAGGGGGAAAGCCAGAGTAAAACAGGGAAAGAAGGTAAGGGAAGGATAGAGGGGGCGAGAGAGAGAGAGAGAGAGAGAGAGAGAGAGAGAGAGAGAGAGAGAGAGAGAGAGAGAGAGAGAGAGAGAGAGAGAGAGAGAGAGAGAGAGAGAGAGAGAGAGAGAGAGAGAGAGAGAGAGAGAGAGAGAGGCTTTTTGAGGCGATTGAAATAAATCCTTGGTGTTGGTTGCATCACATGTTTATGTGGTAGTCGCAGTGGATTGTTTCGCTTCCAGATGTTGCTTGAAATATTTACCATTGTTGGAAATGTTTGGTAGTCCCTGGTCACAGTCTCTGTGTTTTTGGAGACATTTTTACAAAATAACTTGGCTGCTCTCTCTCTCTCTCTCTCTCTCTCTCTCTCTCTCTCTCTCTCTCTCTCTCTCTCTCTCTCTCTCTCTCTCTCTCTCTCTCTCTCACAGTCTCTCTCTATTATGCTCACACACACACACACACACACATGCATATACATTGATAGAGTGAATGAGAGAATGAGGAACAATGACAGAATTATCGAAATTAAAGGAAAAGGCAGAAAAATAAAGCAAGCATTTTAAAATAGTTTGTATTATTTTAAATTTGTGTGGTTTTCAGCTTATTCTCTGTTGCTGTTGAGCGAACTCTCCCTTACTTATGAGATACAGACTCTGTTGGTCTTCTATCATTTGTTGTAGTGGAGCTAGTTTAAGCCATTAAAAATCTAGAATATTTCAGTCGTACAGAATTCAGAATGTGGTATTCACAGACAGCTACATCTTGTCTTAATTGTGGCTGCAAACATCCGAAGGAGACCATTTTTTCCCCTATACTATATAACTACATTTTACACAACTTCACTGTGTGTGTGTGTGTGTGTGTATGTGTGCAGCGTGTGCATGGGCATGTGTTTGTGTGTGTGCGCATATCTAGTAGTGTGTTTTATACGTGTGGTTGAGCCCTGGTTATCCTCTACCCCACGGAATCCTTGGTTACCTCTGCACTTCAAGTCAAGAGTCATGGCAATTGGGCTAAAATATCGATAAATAACTGCTTATGTCAAATATGCATTAGAAACCATTCCATGAAAAAGGCCTGTTTTTAAAATCCCCTCTTCTCCGAAGGCTCTGTCCCTGCACCATATCTCTCCGAGTTAGAGTGGAGAATTTGAATGGTGGTCAGTAACTAGGTCACCACATTGATAGAAGCCATTCAGAAGTTGGAAAGTATCGATTGGTGCTTCTCAGCCAATTAACAGCGGTGTTACTCATTAAAGGTCAAGCCCATTGGACTGTGTTGGACAAATAGGTTATCCAGTGAAGAGGCATGGGACTTGTAGGCTCCTCAGGGCAGAGGTTATGGCCTCCCGTCCCGACAGGCCACAGAAGGAAGTTCAGGGATCTCTCACAGTGGCTCACTCATTAACATGTCATGAAACAAAAAGCCGTCTCTCACATGGACTTTTGCCGGTCTTTGATTTTGATTGGCTAAGCCATGTGGAGAGCTTTGGTAAAACGCACCAAAAACTACACCAACTAACATGATTGCATTACTGTCACTACAAAAATGTACAAGTCTGCCAAAAGGCATCGTCTTTGTTTTTGTTGCTTGTCAATTATTTTAGAGTCGATTTTTATGTAGTGAAAGAATGTACCTGTAAACGAAATATGCATTTTGATCTTTTGTGAACACTTGCCAGACAAGCTGTTTAGAGTGATTTTAGTTCTTAACTCCAACATTTTGTGAAATGTTCATCAGACCATTTAATTATGTTATTAGATGTTATTGTAGTATTATGGGGACGTGTGTGATGGTGGGTCACAAAATACTATGCTCAGAACTTTTGTTGAGAGAGACAGAGAGAGATCGGATTTTCTGCTTTTAACGGAGTGTTGTGTTTAGATTTCCATGGCGACTAGTATTGAGGTGATGGTTTTATGGTGATGGTTTTATTGACTATAACTGGTAAACATTTGTTCGCAGAATGACATTTCCTCCCCAGAGTGAAAAATGTCAAAGGTCTCTCAAACTGGACTGGGGAATGTGCTTTGGATTCAGCAATTTATGCTAAAGCTACCTTTTAAGAAATGCGTTTCAGTTTCTGCCATGGAGTATTAAATGACTATTATGTGTATATTTGTAGATTATTTTGGATAGAACCTTTTGTAAATATTAAGTTCCCCTGGTATTGCCAACATAATTATAATAGTCAGTCAGATTGATATCCAACCAAAGACATTTATACAAAGACATTTTGTCATTTGAGACATCTGCAAGCGCATCCAAAGATACCTGGGTGTTTAATTAAAACAGATTGTGTACTGACGAGAAGAATGCGTAGTATTTGTATAATATATACATTGAGGGGCTTAGGCATTCATATTGACACATTAGGACCCATAGATATGACTGTGATCGAACTTTTCTAAATATTAGCAAAGATGAACTATAGGAAATTGGCTGGGTCTGTTTACCGGAACGTTCAGGTGAAGTTTAAAGGTGAACTTTAGCGATATCTGCTTGTGCCCCTGGCCAGGAGGATGACTAGAAACACACACACACACACACACACACACACACACACACACAGAGAGAGAGAGAGAGAGAGAGAGAGAGAGAGATAAGAGACCGAGATGTGTAGCAAACTACGTGTTAACACGGTCATCACACCTGTGATCTGTCGACACCTGACACCAGCAGTGGTGATGGAGCACTTCTGGTGACCCCACCACCACCATTCCCCCATATCTCAACTTTACTGTGGTGTATTCAGTTTGGCCTAATATTGGCACTGTGGTAAGGCGGCCTAGTTGTAATTGCAGCACTGACCAGTTGGAAGTCACACATTTCCTCAGAGATAGGTGTGTTAGGCTCTGTCTGGTTTGTGCTTGGGCACCATCTGGTGGTAATAACAGGTACTGTCTGTGGTCAAGGTTATCTGCCACTGAAATATGTTATAGTAATAGACTACACAGACCTCATGGCAACAGCTTTGCTCAGAAAAGCCATCTGCCCATAAATAGTATTCAGTGATTGTGACAATTCCGCTCAGGGTCATGGGATTACCCTAAAATGGCTAATATGAAGCCTAGAGTTGCACAATATATAATGTTGCTGAGGCATGGCAACACAGTTTTTTTTATTATTATTAATAATAATAATAATAATAATAATAATAATAATAATAATTATTATATATTATTATTATTATTATTATTATTATTATTATTATTTAATATCATGTCTTTAATTCTAGCTTGCTTCACTGGCATGTGATTTTATTGTTTCTGAAGTTTGGAGTTTTGTGTACAGCTTCATTTGTACACAGTTTCACAGTTTGTGTACAGTTTCAGGCGTCACATTGCATTAAATCGATTTACTCTCCAATTTACAGTATGTCATTGTGAAACCATTTCACCCTTGTTATGATGGCCCTAATTTATGATAGAAATAAATCGAAACACATGTTTCTCCTCTGTAGAAAAAAAACCTCAAAATCTAAAGAATCACAATATTTGTAAGGCCCTAACATTGTGATCAAGTCATATTATCAAGTCTGGCACCACTCACCCTTATGGGGCCCACTCATTGCATTTTCTTCTCTAGCTGTTTGATTGCCTTTGGTATATTTAGGGTTTGTAGATCTCAGGATCTGATGGCTCCTTGCTAGTTTTTGTCCAGTTGTCTGGTTCTTGTCCACTATGTTCATTCTCAAAGGTACAGTTTTGCTGTTGTGGCGGGTTTTGTTGTCTTGTACTTCAAATATATGTACTTAAAATAGATTCATACATAGAGATAGAGAGGGAAATGAAGGTGTCTGGTAGCATTAAGATATCAAGCATAGACCTGCAGACCTACTGTAGGCACACAGCCTTTAGACATATGGGAAATTACACATGCATGCTTGCATACATACATTATCACAAGAAATAAAGGAAAATATCTCTAATGTTGTTCCATTACAGTAACATTAGGTTGTAACTTATAACAAAGGTAGGGTGGAGAAAAAAAGGCAGACGGGTGTAAAGATATTCATAGTGCAAGAGATGGTCAACGCAGGACATTTGCCAGTGCAAAATCAATAACTTATTTAAGAACAGGTTGCACAATATTTCAAAAAGATACATACAAAGACAGTTTAAATGGGGTAACAATGGCCTGTTGAAAGGGGTAGTGTGCAGAACAAAACTAAAACGTAAACACTAAAGTTTAAAAAATGTAGGTAGGCCTACATGTATATCAACGTCGGTTGTTGTGTGTACACATGTCCATTGTACATGTCCGTTGTTGTGCGTACACATATGGGGTGGAATGGAGATGTCACAGTACACCTAAATACAACAATGTGGAAACCTACTGTACATTAGCCCGTCATCTAAAAAGAGTCAATGTAGATGTCACACACACACACACACACACACACACACACACACACACACACACACACACACTATCAAATGTACATACTGTATGAGCGCATACTCTTGTGTTGTTCACTGCTCACGTCACCCTCATGTTTAAAAATGTGATTGCGCATCAATAACAATAACTCCTGGACATTTGTTAATCTTGACAGACTGTGCTTAGCACACTCACAGTACATTTCCTGTGAAAGGTCTAAGATGCCTGTGAAGGTCTCTGTAAGTGGAAAGGAGCTTTCCAGGAATATGTTAGTTATTTGTCGGAAGTGTTTGGAGGAAATCCTTGCCTCAAATAGGAGCTTTGGCAACCAATAATGGGAAGACTGTGTATTTTGCTGTAGTCTGGTATAGGTCATATCATGGAAGCGCCTGGAAGACACTACCTACAGCACACACACACACACACACACACACACACACACACACACACACACACACACACACACACACACACAGTTTCCTGCTGATATATGCTTATAGCATTACTGTATAAGGGATTTTTTGGGTATGTGTTTCGCAAGGTGCACAAAGCTAATATCCACATATGCTATTGGTCTGTGTGTGTGTGTGCGTGTGTGTGTGTGTGTGTGTGTGTGTGTGCGTGCACGTTTCCGGGGGCATTTATGTGTTAGCATGCCACTATGGCAACCGGCATTGGGAATGTGTGAAAAGTAACACTTTCCCTGTGGAAGTTGCATCCTAGTGTCCCGCGGCTGTCAGTGCAATTTACCCCAGCGTGGCAACACCATAGCAGGCCCAGAGGGTCTAAAGATGGCAGATAGCGCCATGGCAACGGCAGAAGCACAGACAGCGAGGGAGTTCAAAGGTTGTTTGGTGTGTGTGTCTCTCTGTGCGTGAGTGTGTGTGTGTGTGTGTGTGTGTGTGTGTGTGTGTGTGTGTGTGTGTATCCAGATCAGCTGTAGGCGGCATAGGGTCTGAGACTCATCCAAAACAGTCACCCCTCTTTTCTCTCTGACATGTCATTCTTAAGTTGAAGTCATTAATGATGGCGGTAATGGTGTGTCCTCACCTCTGTCTCTCTGTCTCCTCTCGTTTAGCTTCCTGGACAGAATTGATCCAGTTAGTCAACCAGACTACACCCCAACAGATCAGGTTGGTTGCTCATTGTTTTTGTTTTGTTTTTGTTTTTTTGACAGCAGTAGCCTTCTATAATACTATAAAGTACTGTTTGCTTTGATGACTGTATGTAAACTCTATACAGCGTCTTGTAGTGTCATTGAACTATCATGATGGCAACTTTGATAATTAACATTTGGAGAAAATCTAGGAAAATTGTTGAAACAAAGGAAATTATGTTGACTAATTATGTTGACTAAAAATGCTTTTTTTACAGCAGCATATATATATATATATATATATATATATAAAACAAATGCTGCTGTAAAAAACGGTTCTATTGAGCAATGCAGTCTTCAAGTTTAAGTGTATTCTAATGTCTGCTCTTACCTTTTTGACTTGTGCCCTATTTGAGAAGGCTTTTGAGCTGCATATAAATACATTTGGAGAAGTTTGATCATTCTGATTTCAAGAACATCCACACTGAGTGTATGCTTGCATGTGTGTGTCTGTGTGTGTGTGTGTGTATGTGTGTGTCTGTGTGTGTGTGTGTGTGTGTGTGTGTGTGTGTGTGTGTGTGTGTGTGTGTGCAGGTGCGTGTTCTGTCACTCTCTGTTCTGAACTCTTCTTTCTCTGTATTTCTTCTGTACAGGACTTGCTCCGCTGCCGAGTTTTGACTTCAGGGATTTTTGAAACGCGATTTCAAGTAGACAAAGTGAATTTTCAGTAAGTTATTTTCCCATGTCTATATTGAACCAAATTGGAATTCACACTGTTAAAACAGTAACCACCGTAATATTCTTGCACCCTGTCATTCCCTTCATCACGGCCCACTGTATGTGATTTAAGTGATTTATATATTGTATGTAAATTAATTACAATAAGTTAAGCATGTGTTACCTTTTGAGACATAGATCCTTTAAACTGAACAGACAAATGCAGAGACTCTTCTATACTCTTACTATATGAATGCCACTTTAATGGCTACAGGAGTACACAAGGTTCTCCTTTTCTCCACAAGAGGGCGATGTGGAATCATAAATCCATCTAACCTCCTAGATGGGTCCCCATAGAAATCTTATTTCTGGTTATAATGAAAACACCTGCAAATAGAGTGTGATATCAAACTCTTACTTTGAACAAATAGATTTCACTAATATTAATGTGAACATGTGGTGGGAGCCAAACAATTGATAATGCTGACTCACTGAAATAGTAAAAGGCCTAATAAAGACTCTTCTTTCCCTCCACTGCAGCATGTTTGATGTTGGTGGGCAGAGAGATGAGAGAAGAAAATGGATTCAATGCTTTAACGGTGAGTAGCAATGTGACTAGGCCAGCCACAGTCTATTCCAAATGCCCATATAGAGACAGGAGCTGTAGCCTAGTAGGGCCAGAGCACTATGTGTAACTGAGGTCATTCTGCACAATCCAGCCTAGGACTCGAACCTGCAGCCTCACAGCAACTTAGGCGACCGTTGCCCAAATGCCCATTGTTGCTCATAGTTGTTAACCAGTCAGCAAAATAGTTGGTTGGCAATAGGAAATTCCATTGCAAACAACACATTTGCTAACTTAGTTTTTGGGAAACAGACCCCTAATCAGGAGATGAATGGCTGAGGAGGCATTGGTGTTTTGGTTAATGAATCTGGCTAGCGGGCTAGAAGCCTGGAAATTTTGGGGTAACAATCCGGGGGCTGCGGCTGGCATGGTGACCCTGATGTGGCACTTAACCCAACATTGTTCCAGGGTGACAAGCCCTGATGTAATTGAGAGTTGGAAAAATGTAAGTGGATATGTATAAATGCCGAAATGTAAATGAAAGTTGACTGATGTTCCGCACACAGAGCAAGACATCCATTACACAAGTAATTTTGATGTAGTTATGTGGTTATGTAGTTATGTATGTGGTTATGTCATAACCACGATTTGTATTCATTCATTCATTCATTTATTCATTCCTTCATTCATTCATTCAATGGATGTCCTGTGAAGGCTTCCAGGGCGAGAATAACTTGTCCTGGTGTTGAAAACTGCTAGCTGCTAGCCCTGATGCTAGCTAGTGTTTTTTGAGACCGGAGAGATAGTGTTGTTTTGGCTCATTAAACATTTATCCACACCGATATTTCTCAGCTCCCTCTTGGGAGTGTGTGTCATATGAGACAGCATGAGTGTGGTTTGACAGTACTCAATTAGCGTGAACTATGGACTGCTCTGTGGTCCCTCACCAATAAGCACTTGTCTCTATGAGGCCAACTATTAATAAGTAATAGTGTACTTAATGGTGATAGATGGAGACTTTCAAACAATGTTGATAATCACTGGGCCGACTGACATTCCCACCCTGTGCCTGAAGGTACAATAGATGAGGATTCAGTGGAAACATATTATGTGGCATATAGGATTAATCTGGCTTTAGTTTCATGATTTATCTGAATTTAAAAATTCAGTGATGCTATGTATGGCTCCTTTGTGGTTATGGATTTGTATGGCTCCTTTGTGGTTATGGATTTAGCATGATTACTGGCATTATGTGTTATGATCTGTGAACTGTGTGTGTGTGTGTGTGTGTGTGTGTGTGTGTGTGTGTGTGTGTCTTGTATGTGCGTGTGTGCATATATGTGCATGTTTAAAGTGTGCTATATCTTAATGCATCTGCTTTCAAGTATTCAGTTTCCGGTCCCAAGTGAAACTAACAATATCTCTCTCCACCCTCCTCTTCATCCTCTTCATCCTCTTCCTCCTCATCTTCACCCTCTGCAGATGTCACAGCCATCATATTCGTAGCTGCCAGTAGCAGCTACAATATGGTCATAAGGGAAGACAACAGCACCAACCGGCTCCGGGAATCTCTGGATCTCTTCCGGAGCATCTGGAATAACAGGTTTTCCACTCCCTCTGTCATTCCTCTAGTCCCTCACATTTAGACCAGTCAAGTACATTTGCCTAATAACTAGGGCTAAGTTGACCTAGATTAGGGTATATGTAATAATAATAGCAATAAATAAAAAATATATACAAATAGAAAACATTATTAATTGATTAAATATAAATGCTAGTGATAAAACATTTAATTTGGCAAAAGTATGGAATAATGGTTTCACTAAGTATGTTGTCATGGTACATACGTATCAATCTATGTTAGCACAGTGACTTTAGCCATTTGGAGAGTGCTTTTCTTCATTGTTCTCATAATTCTCTCTCTCTCTCCTCCTCCTCCTCTGCTTCCTCATCCTCCTATCTCCTAGGTTTCTGCGAACTATTTCTGTCATCTTGTTCCTGAACAAGCAGGATATGCTTGCGGAGAAGATCCTGGCAGGGAAATCCAAACTTGAAGACTACTTCCCCGACTACGCTCGCTACACCCCTCCGACTGATGGTACGTCCCGCACCGTGAAAGGCACCGCTACACATGTGACCCGACATCTATTAGGCAGCTCCAGAGAGAGAAACATTAGTCCAGATCGAATCACTTACAAGATTAGCAACTCTTGCTGTCCAATATCCCCACACCAGAGGCCAGAGCTGAGGCCCCCCTATTGCCACCGCTGCAAATGAATAGTCTCTTTTGTTTCCTCCACGCAGAGCTGTCTGTGTCCCGGTGAGGTCATCCATGGTCAGATAGTCAGGCTGCGTGGCATTCACGCTTCCTCTGGTCAACATCCTGCTGTGTAGCACAGACGGTTATTTATTTAGTGTGAGCTATTCCATACATCTGCTGATCCTAGGAGAGCTCTGGGGCTATGGGTTGTCTACCAGAGTTGCATTCAAATGTCCGCATGTTGCAGTGTTCCCTAAAATACTTTTTCGTTTTGCCCTGAGGGTGGCCATGAACATGCAAACACTCACAACCAGTTTGATATGACATTTATCAGAGAATATGCAATTAGAATACGTAGAGAGGTGTACCATTTACATGAAATTGACTTAAGTTGCACACTTAAAGGAATAGTTCACCTCTCTATGAAAATGAGTTATTTTATTTACCTCCTTACCTGGTGTTACATGTGGGTAAAAGTATTTTGTTTTCAGTACATGTGTTGTCCTTGTCTGGCAACTCCAATTTTACCTTTAGCTTAGCATAGGCACTGGAAAGTGAAGTTGCCAAAGAGTTGCTATCTGGCAACATTACATTCGAGCGCCTATGCTTAGCTAAAGCTAAAAAATGGGGAAAATTGGGGATACCATACTAGGAAGACGCAAGCACTTAGACCGAAATGCTTTTACCCACATATGTAACTCCAGGTAAGGGGGTGAATAACCAATTTTCATAAAGAGGTGAATTATTCCTTTAAGTCAAAAACTTGAAATGCAGTTTGTTGTGAATGTTCGCCCTCAAAGTCTGAATGCATGATTGATTTCAGAATATAATTCATGTATCAGAAGGGTTTTGTACTGATACCGCTATGGCATCCACAAATAAATGCTCAACCCTCTCATTTGCCATCTCACTACAGTCACAACAACCCACAAACTTTCAGTCTTGTCACCACATCATTGACGTATCTTCCACTGCTCCTGCCATTACCTGAGACCCATAGTCTGCATAAACAAGTGAAGATCTAATTCTTGTGTGTGTGTGTGTGTGTGTGTGTGTGTGTGTGTGTGTGTGTGTGTGTGTGTGTGTGTGTTTCCTTCTTGTCTTATGTAACTCTATCAGCCGCGGGTGACCCAGGAGAGGATCCAAGAGTCACCAGGGCCAAGTTCTTCATCCGGGATGAGTTCCTTGTAAGTTTTTGTAATCAGAATGGAGAAATGATCTCCATTCACTGCACTTTTAATGCACACTGTCTCTCCAGTTGTGCTTTGTTACTCGAGTGTTTATGTGTTTGGTTTCGTTGGCTTTGGCTTTGTCTTCCTTTAGATTTGCCAATTTTGTCGGTTTAAGTTTATGTCATTGCTGGTTTTGTTTTTTTAAGACTTTTTTTATATTGAGTCTAAGTGTATCTTTGTGTAGTTCTGTTCAGCACATAGATGGTTGCATTCTGTAGCTACCATTGGATTGTTTTGCATTTCTGCAAGGCGGATTGTAATCCAGCCAGACTGGTTAAGGTTCTGGGGTCTATTTTGCAACTGACTATGGCTTTGGGAAGTGGTTTTCAAGTTGAGCTTAAATTTCTTGCACAGTACTTTAGATATGTGTATAGATGTGTGCTAAACATCAATCTCAACTCATGTCAACTCACTCTTTCGTGTGTGTGTGTGTGTGTGTGTGTGTGTGTGTGTGTGTGTGTGTGACCTGCAGAGGATCAGCACTGCGAGTGGAGATGGCAAACACTACTGCTACCCTCACTTCACCTGCGCCGTGGACACAGAGAACATTCGTCGGGTCTTCAACGACTGTCGAGACATCATCCAGAGAATGCACTTGCGCCAGTACGAACTCTTGTGATTGGCTGTCTCTCAGCAACGATCGTCCAGTTAGAGCTCGCAAACTGCTCCCAAAAACACAAGCCCAGTGCTGGGGACTATGCTACTGACAAGTGACAATGTTGCCATTTTTTGTTTCCTTTTCATTTGTTTCTTTTAATTTATGACCCATGCTTTTTGTTTGTTTTTGTTATTTTAGTGGAAGGACAGGAATTAAGTTTATGTTGGATGAATGTATTTTTTGTGTCTGTGTGTGTGTGTGTGTGTGTATATGTGTGTGTGCGTAAGAGAGAGAGAGCAAGTATGCCTTCATGTTTACGTCCAATTTGTCGTTCATTTTGATGAAATGCCTTGATTTTCAGGTCATTCCACTACTACGCCTTTAGCTACCTGTCATTTTCAGAAGACCTTTTTCCTTTGTTTTGTTTTATGATTTAGGTTTTTTTGTTCGTTTTTTTGTTTGTTTGTTTTTTTTTTTCATTTCTTTTCTTCTGTTGTGGTTGTATGTGGACCAGCTGACTCTTGAGCGAGCAGATGGCTGTCGGATGGTTTACCTGATGGACTTTTCGGTGCGGGTGCACAGGTCTTCTCTGACTCCACGACCTTTGACCTTTGACCTCCGGTACCCGGCACCCTGTTTTCTTTTTTCTTTTTTTTTTCCTGAGGGCTTCTCCGCTCGTCTTCCTGAGAAGGCGAGCGGAATCGTAGGGAGAGATTTTTTCATGCACTTTCGCGTCTGGTGGTGTCTCCAGCCCAGAGACTGGGCCAGGTTGGTTGGTTGGTTGGTTGGGTCGGCTGGGGGGTTTCAGGGGGGGTGGGGGGGAAGGAGGGACGGGGAGAGGGTGGGGGGGTCTGGCCTGAATCTAGGTCAGATCAGAGGGAAGAGAGGGGCCCAGTTCCGCTACGCTCCAGAGCATTGATGCCGCCTGGGTTGCCATTGAATGAAGTGCACACACACACACACTCACACACTCACACATACACATACACACACACACACACACACACACACACACACACAACATGACGCGATGTAGCACCATGATATTTATTAACGACTGTCGCGATTTGCTTTATTTTCCAAGAGATTTCTAGAGTACAGTTGCAGGGGCTGTGTAGAGACAATTCGGGGGTTGTAAATTTTAGAGTAGAGGGGCTGGACTTATTGCGTGGGCTCGTTGGGGTGGGGTGGGGGGTTAGGGCTGGCTTGTGTGTGGCTCCAGTGGGCTGATGGGATTTGTAGTCTCATGCAGCTATTAAGTCCTGCCATTGGCTCCCGGACTGAATGACAGCTGTCACTCACTTTCTTTCATCCACCGATGATCCCTCGTGGGAGAGGAGGGTTTTCCCAGTGGAACAATAGCCCTATATAAATATATAAATAAATATATGATATATTTTCGGTTTATGTTTTACTATACTAAGGATTGCGCAAGGTGGATTCACTTGGCGCAGACTGCAAAATGTAATGTTATTTTGTACAATTTCATTGAGAGATATGAGTGCGGAAAAAGAAAGAGAACTGACTTGTAGAAGATCTTTGTGCCTTCATCGCGGCTGTACCTTGTAACATGAGCTCTGATGTAAGAACGTTATGATGTTTTTTTGTTTTTAATTTTCTGACTGCGCTGTACAGCTTGATGTCAGCTCCGTCCACAGTCAAAACTGCTGGTGGGAATACTTCTCTGTAGAAATCTAGTCTTTTCTGGTTTATAACAAAAAAAGAGATGTTCTTTAGTACAAAAATGAGAAAAAAATGAGGAAAAAAAAAAAATCCTGTATACGATATGCAAAATTAACCACTTACCTACAGTGATGAGCAGATGTTGCATTGACATTGCCTTTGTTTCTCTCTTTAAAAAAAATCCTTCTTTTCTGTTCCAATTCTCAGCTTTAAAACATTGGAAATTCGAAGTGTCCAAATCACAACCTGGTGTTGTTTTATTAGGAAGCATCTTTTTAGATGTGTATGTGTGTGTGCGTGCGTGTGTGTGTGTGCGCTTGTGAGTGCGAGTGTGCGCCAAGACAGAGAAAGAACGTGCACCATGCGTGTGTTCGTAGATGTGTGTGTATGTATACGTGTTTGGCATGCATGTGTACATATACACCCATATACCCATGCGTAGTGGTCACAGACCTGGAGTTGTACATCTGCATTTTTATATTGATATGTGTACATATACATTTATAAAGATGAGTTATATTCTATAAATATATATGTACAACTATACATAGTAATGTGTGTGCCTATGCGTATACATATTTATGAATGTCTAGAGAGGAGGTATGCTTACAACAGGCATACACAAGAGCATATATTAGAATGAAATGAAGAATTGAGAAACTAGTGATTCTTTGGTCATCAAAGAGACCTTCACAAATGCACAGGCATTGTGGATGCGTGAGCACTGTTAGATAGCCTATTCTTTACACCGAACAGCAGCTTTTCTTGTGCAAGTCTATTCCGACAAAAAAAAAAAAAAGTGTGATTTAAACAAAAAAAAAATCTTTTTGTGTCTGGCCTTTGAGGATTTGGAGTTTTTTTTTATTATTATTATTTTTATTTTAATAAAGAGGCACATTAGCAGACATTTGTCCTTCAGTTTGTCTAGAATGAGAATCGTGGAGAGAATGTCTTCAAGTAATTTTGCAAATAAAATACCTCTGAAGTATCCGGTTTTGCGATTCTGAATTGGAATGGAACATACATCAATGCTTAAACCCATGAATGATTGTTTTGTCAATGGAAAATAATTCATCAAACAAACTGACACTATTGTACAGAAATATACTTTATTATGTTTGAACATATTAAGCTAAAATTCACAGTTTTACTTTCTTAACAAACTGGTCAACAATACAGTGCAAATTAAAACAATGCAAATTAAAAGTCCTATTTAACGTAAACCATGAGAATGTCAACTCGCATCAATCTGACTGAGTTTGGAATCTTATCACAATGGAATCTCCAATAAATAAAGCTTCTCAACAAAACGGGAAATCATTCACAACTTCAATTCCATGCAGTGCAATATCAAGAATCATCCATACAGTACCACTTTGGCATACTTCTATAGGTATGATCATTCTCTAAAACTATCAGTCCAGTTCTTAATTACACCAAACTTATAGTATGTGTGTATGGCTAGTATCACTAAACCATGGGACACATGAGCTGAATCTCAATGTCCACACTATGCCCTAAGTCCCTCCTTAACTTAATCTTAAATGGCATGAACTGGCCAATCACAAGGCAGACTCTTCGAGGGCATAGGGAGTTAGTGGAGACACTGGGATTCAGGCATGGACTTGTGTTTCAACATCAGGCAGCTGAACCCTATGCCCATCTCCTCCAAACAGAATTAAGTCAGGCCAGGGTTAAGGTTGCATTCAAGGGCAGATGAACAAATTTGAATGTTTAGCCTTCAGTAATTGGCACTTTTTTCAGTTCACAGAATGTGCATGCTGTGCCATGTAATATTACATTGAACTGACAGAGCATTGACTTTATCAAGTCAACAGTGCTCATCACTGCCTTCCAATGTTAAGTTTTTGTGTACACCAAGGAAGGAAGTTTTCAGTTACAAGCACAACTGAATAGAGTAAACTGTTGACAACATTAGAGGGAACTGTAACCCACTTGAACTATCTCTACAGCAGAGCTACGGCATTGTAAAAGTCCCGCAGGTTTAGGAAAGAGGATGTTAAAAAGTGAAAGTAATGCATTACAAATTCAAGGAAGTAAAAGGTACTGTACCTTTGACACGGCTCAAAGATGCAAAATTGGTTCTCTGAATACTGGCTCATTTTGCTTTTCTTATTGCAGCATTCAACCACAACTGGGATAACATCAGCTTTTTTTTATCCCAAAATAGACATGCCAACCACATACATACAGTACTATTTCAATATTATACCTTGTTGATTGCTCTTAATGGAGAAATCTGGTGTGAATCAGTTAGACCTGAACAGTTAACTATTCAGTCTGTTGTATCAAATTTACTTGTTCACTAGCACTTGGTGATCTTGAACAACAGAGCCATGGGTTGATTCACACTGGATTCCACAGTTAATACATCTCCACTGTTTTGTGCCTTACTCCCACTTTCATCCCTACCATTACATAATAGCTAATGCTTTCGCAATACAAAATCCAGTTTTCCAGACAGGCAAAATGTGCTTCCATTTATGTGCCTCTATATTCGTACAGTACATACATGCCATGTTTTAAGGTGCAAGGAAATCATAGCAGGCAATCATGCCTTATTTTGTCCTTCATTACCCTAGTGTTCTGTGGCTGGGGAACTAGTACTTCCCGATAAGGTAGAAAAAGTTTAACGTTTTATTAATACGTGTAGGCTCAGTAGGATCTAGGACCAGGGGTTGGTTGGGGATGAACTCTGCATCCCCATCAGTCTGATAAGACACCCCACAGCCCTGATGAAAGATGCATTTCTCTTTTTTCTTTTATTTTCAGTCCCTTTTCTCTAGTGCACAGGAAGTCAAAGGTTGACTTTTCCTCAAAGTAAAGCATGAAGCTGATGGTTACCTTCCCGCTAACCTCAACTTAGTCAAGAAGATGTCCAGTCAGTCTAGTCTGCTTATTGGCCACTGGTCATCATCAGCTCCCTTAGGAAGACTGAGGTGATTTCAATCCAAGCTCTCAAAAGGTGAGGGATGAGGTCATGGATGCTTGTGCCTTTTCTAACTGCCTTTTTTTTCACATTGTAATCAGGGAGAATTCCACAGAGGTGTGGCCATATTCAAGCTTCTTTTCCAGGTCTGTTAATGTCACAGGGACTTGTGCTCCTCTCTCAGGCTTCTCATAAGAAGCCTGTGTGTGTGCGTGTGTGTGCGTATTCACCGTGTGTGTGCACTCACCATGTACGTGTGTGTAGTGTATGTGTGTGTGTGTGGTCACAGGGACTTGTGCTCCTCTGTCAGGCCTGTGACTTGTGCTCCTCTGTCAAGAAGCCTGTGTGTGTGTGTGTGTGTGTGTGTGTGTGTGTGTGTGTGTGGTCATAGGGGCTTGTGCTTGCCCATGAGGCTGTTGAAGTTGAGTGTGCCCTTGAAGAGATGGAAGTGGCCCAGAGCCAGCAGAAGCACAATCATGGCACTGCCGCAATAGATGGCGATCACGCTGCTCTCCTCTGGCAAGAAGCACTTGGACAGCCGGTGGTCTGTCGGGGAGATCGTTCCCTGCACCAAGAGGAGGAAGAAAAAAACGCGATGAGGGAAAGATGAGAATTTTTTTTTATTGTTTGGAACAGTATTTAGGATGGAATATTCTAGTAATGCCAGTGGCTTTAAGACTCTTTTAAGGGGTCTACCCCTTAAAACCGATATGGCATCGCACTATCCTGGGAACCAAGGAAAAAAAGTGTCATCCAATTTCTCTTTTTTTCAATTTCCTAACTATTTAGGGCAAAAAAAATTTCATTTTAGAGCATGTCCATTGTAAAGGACAAAAGGACTGTAAAATTCGAAAGGCGACCCAAATTTAACTATAAAAATAGAAAAATCTTACTTCTAGAGTGATATAATTCACCCAAATCACTCTTACAACATGTAACTTGTAACTCTTCACTCTAATTTCTATAATTGCAACTGTCCAGTGGTGATAATCCAATAGGCCATTATTTTTTTTTCTTTGTGATGTGAAGAAATATTTTACATGTAGAACCAATGTAGCAGTTAGTTCCCTTCCTTTTTTGGTCCAAAACATTTCTTTAGATGCAGGTTCAATGTCTCTATCTCTCACACCAGCTGAGAGCTCCAAAACTGATCCTCCCTCAACTATCCCTATACAAAATCCTCTCTGCTCCATACAAAAAATTAAAAAACTCAATCCTGGTGTCCATTATGTTGGACATTCATGAAAGAGCTAATATTTCAAATCCTAAATAATGGTCAGTGCTTACAGAATTAAAAATATGATTCCTGACATTGACAAAAACATAAATCAATGTAATGAGAAATATCACAGTAAATGGACAATATTTGACATATCTCTCCTCCTTACACAAAATGTGCTTGTTCCACAGCCATTTTGGAAAATGGGAGGTTCCCAGCAACCAAACCAATCATGTGAAATATCATTACAAAAGCCTAGATGTCCTTTTTATAAGACAGTGGGAATTTATTGCGTAGCTCAAAAAAACTAAAAAGTTATGTATGTAAAATAACTGTCCATTATAAAGGACAGAAGTCTATGGGCTGGGTCTCAGGAGGATAATACTATCATTCCAGCGTAATAATCAAGTTGTGCAAGTAGTTCAAGTCATATATCAAGTAGCCCCAGCCACTGTTACTTGACATTTATGCTGGAACAGAGTAAATCGCCAGTCTTTAGTAGGCTTGAGAACAGCTACCTGTCTCTGTCTCCTCAATATGGTAGGCTATGTGAATCACTGGAGTTAATGTGATAGCTTTCTATGAAAATTGCAGTTAGCACATGGTGCTAATGCACCGTGACGGCGGGCAGAGAAACTTAAGAATTTATAAGAGAATTGATAAGGTTTGGAGACGTACAATATCGATGGAATTGATCATTTTGAACCGGTTCTGAATTGGAATTGGTTCTCGATACCCAACCCTAGTAGAGTGTGTAACTAGTTAGCAACTATGCTTTTGGGAAACTGAAGCCAGGACCTCAGAGTTCCCCCTCACCATGTAATTCTGAGCGCTGTGGAGGCAGCTGATATGGAGAGCAACCTTCTTGGATGTTGTTTAACATACAGAATCTTACTAGCCTCCTCAACGTGACTTGCATGTTGCTACTGAATGCTTTGCTGATGTTAAGAGACAATTAAGCATTGTGTGTTGTACTGTGTGTATGGTGTCTGTACCAGTATGAAGCTGGGGTTGTTCCGGTTCCTCCAGCTGAAGGACGGTACACTGATCTCCGGCACCTTGTTGTCGTGGAGCACCTCGCAGGCGCTGTGGGTGTGACCGCTGAGGATGAGCCGAGGTTGGAACCACCAGAGCAGCTGTGGAATGATCCGGAAAAGCGTGTCGAGGGATTACAGAGGCCAACCAATTCATCAAGGTCACTGGCCAGTGGCCGGTGTTACAGTAGTGCTTTCGCTAATGCCATCAATGCCCAGCATTATCTCGGCAAATTCATCTGCTATTCATCAGGCAAATACTGACAAAAGGTTAATCTAGTATTAACAACCAATTTCAACTATAATGAGTTGCTTGCACAGTAGTTTTCAAAGTATGGCTACACAAGTGTGGCTACTGACTGACACAGGAACACAGAACAGTATCACACACAGTTTAACAGACATGGATACAGTTGACTCGTATTCTATTCGCACAAGTAAGCAGTTCCTACTAGCTTGTTATGGGAAAAACTAACCACATGACTCTGTCACAGGAAAAGGAAAACAAAAGTCTCTATGTCTACTGATAACAATCTGGGGAATAAATGGGGGTGGGGACACCGCAGGATGACCCACAGCTAGGGTATGCATGGCAGACACTCATACACCTTGAAAAGCCGCACATGGCACGGCACGTTCAACAGAAAGAAATATGAATAAGGTTGGAAACCACCAGTCGAATTTAAATATAACAGGAGTACACGTAGATGGAAAATGACAGTACTTGGTAATACTTTGATTTTGAAACAAATTAGATGAATGGGTGAAACATGGGTTTAAAAGTTTAGAAATAAAGTTAATGTACTGTTAAAATATTTCCTAAAAGGACAAACGGGACTTAACGCCCAAAGGCGGAAAGTAAATAAGTATTAAGTCTTTCATCTTAACAATTTAAACACCTTTCAGAACCACTGGGAAATTGAATCAATAAAAGTGATCAAAATGGAATCAGAATCAATAACATTTGAATGACACCCAGCTACAAGAACTGCTTGATGTCAGCATCAAAACACCCACAAACATTTTTTTTATCCAAGGCGTCCCACTTATCTGTAGGCTTTCTGCTTTATTGAGGAGATGATTGTAATGTGTGACTACACCACTCACTCACCCTCTGGGAGGCCTCTTGGGACAGCACGTCATAGCGCTCCTGGAACACCTGGTGGCGCTCTTCTAAAGGAGCAGCATCTAGTCCAGTGCATCCTGCATCACTCTCTCTGTACAAAGGGTAGTGCTGCCCAGGATAGAGAAGACACAGTGGGAAGATTTGTCAGACTATTTGGAACAGCATGATGCATTCAAATAATAATTCTTTAAGGGAAGTGAGAAAGTGTAAGTATTTTTTAATTCATATAACACATTTACAACCAACCAAAGGGCTCCGCAAATAAAAGGAAGCAGTGGAAGCCAAATCAAGGACGCTCTTTGATAAATGGTTAAAAAAAAAGAGGAAGTAATGAAACCCATGTGACGTGTTACCCAACAAGAACAGCAGAGGGATGGTAAAGCAGAGCAAAAGTTCTCTTGTCTAAAATACAGTACATATCAAAAAGACAAGAGGGAGGCAGGGCAAAGCAGGACTGAAGCATACACATAGTGTACACACATACAGTAACACCCCTGGGATGTAGCCCTAGGCTATGACCGCCATTAGCTGTAGCTAATTCAGGTGATCTCGGCATTGATAACAAGGCGATAACCTGAGCCACTGGGCAAGAATGCTGGCGTGAGTGTATAGCCATTTTATTGGCCGTGATCGTATCATACCTGCAATATAATTGGCTGGGTAGCGGGGAAAGTCTGCGTATCCTGGCAACGTCGCTTCATGCTCTCTGACTGATGCTCCTGTGGGGGGTTTAGAAAGCACTGACTGTGACACAAGCAACAGCAGCTAGGCACTAACTCTGTGTGTGTGTGTGTGTGTGTGTGTGTGTGTGTGTGTGTGTGTGCCTGTGCGCGTGCGTTTGTGTGTGTGTGTGTGTGTGTGTGTGTGTGTGTGTGTGTGTGTGTGGAGTACCACAGGGACACTTTAGCACTTTGAGGACAGCTGATAAGGCCCATAGGATTACACTGAAACTTTGCATCTCCCCGCCCACACACACACACACACACACACACACACACACACACACACACACACACACACACACACACACACATCCACTTGGCTGCTGTTTATCAGAAACCTTTCCCTGACTTTGGGACAGATGGAGGCTTGTACTGCATTGCCATGCCCTGAGAGATGAATCACAATCCCCAAATGTGATTTAAAGCCCTTAGCTTCCAAAACCAACTGCAGGGGGGAAAAAAGGATTTGGGTTATTTTTAGTTCAGTCAGTATACCTTGTTTGCCAAAATATAGTGTGTGCTGATTGGAGACTGACTAAGTCAGTGCTTGTCTTCTCTAAATCCATCATGGGGTGTGTGTGTGTGTGTGTGTGTGCATGCAGGAATGTGTGTGTGTGTGTGTGTGTGTGTGTGTGTGTGTGTGTGTGTGTGTGTGTGTATACATGCAATACATGCAAAAGTGAGTCCTCACTATACTGTACTGTACTGTACCGAGTGTGGGTGGGTGTGTTTTCCCCTGTCCCTGGTGTGTACATCTGTGGCTGGGTGTGAGTATGGCTGACCACACACAGACTATTCTTCATTCAGACCCTTTTGAAGTGGTTTCAGTCTTGGTGTGTGTGTGTGGGGGGGAGGGGGTGTTGAGGGAATGCTATTCAGTATTAGAAACTAGTGACCAGTATCACTGGAAAGGTTAAATAGCCTATGCAAGTTTTGTAATGCAACTATTGAAACGACTGAAATTACGTTGATTCAAAATATTTGTCTATTCTCAGTCAAGGTGGGAGGGCAGGGCAGCAATGCGTCAGCTCACCTGTAATGCGTGAGCACTACAATGTTAAAGGATGACTGGGGATGACATCAATAGGGAACCGAAGTCACGCCCACTTCCGGTTGCGCTATGGGACCTTTAGGCCGTGAGAGTGAATGGATAGATAAACATAATTTTCTGGTCCACTTTGATTTATACCCTCACACATATGTTGTAACCGTTAATGTCAATCAAGACTATGTTTGATGTTTAATGTAAAGTAACTTTTGAAGTTTGTCTAAAATCAATTCAATTTTGACGTTTTGGAAGCTAAAAATGTACAGTGTAGGTTTAAACATTATGAACATTATATGTGAAACCCATAGCTCATACCAAAGCGGACCAGAAATTATATATATCTGTTCATTCATTTCACTGGCCTCGATAGGTCCCATCGCCAAACCGGAAAGTGGGCGTGACTTCAGTTCCCTATAGACATGATAAAGCTGATGTTTACTTTACATAACTTCTAATGCATGTGATTTGTCTTGGCTCTGAATGTGCTGGTCATTCTTTGCGCAACATGTCACAAAGAAATGAGATTAGTTTCATAAAGTCTGGACAATGTTAGGCACACAGGAGGGTAATAAACATGCACCACAGCTCAAACCAGTCTGTGCTACACCAATACAACACCATTAATTTCTCATTGTCTAGTCAGATCCCTCAAACTGGTTTACTGTGTTAAGCCTGGTCAGGCATTCAGTCCTTTTCTCTACAGACAAAAGACATTTCCATGCTGCATTTAAAATGTCAGTCAGAGGCCCATCTTAACTCTGTGCACTAAATACACATTCAGACATACATGCAAAGTACGAAGCCTTACAATATGCATTGTGTTGCTTTGTGACAGAATGGGATCAACCAGTTCAGGCAGTTTAACAGGCACTGAGAATTCCTAGGTTAAAGAACAGAAACCTGCCCTTTGCTTACACTAACTTACTTTGCTCAAGAGAAGTTGATTCCATAATATATCAAATTTTATCAGAAGGAGAAGGATATCACATCTCATTTGAAATAATTTGAAATAATTAATTACCTAATGTACAAACATCAGAGAGATGCAGATATCATTAATAGCTACAGTACATTATAAACAACAGCCGACATAAAATTCAACATGTAAGGATCCTCTCTCTAAGGCTCTCAGTGAGGTTACGATGAAGATGATGATGATGATGGGTAGGTTGGCTTATAGGTAGAAGGTTAAGACTATCATGTTTACCTGTGTGGAACAGTTGAGTGCCACTGAGAGTCTATGAAGCTCATTCTCCACACTTCGGCAGATAGGGCAGTGATCACCATGCAGCGCCATACTGTTGACCAACACGAAGCTAAGGAGGAAAATCACACAGGAAATCGTTTTTTATGCTCCAACATTAAGGTTAGAAAGTTAGAGCAAAGACCTTTCATACTGACCCTCACTAAGGCCGTAGCATACAGTAGCGGTTAAGGAATCTGGCTAGCTGGCCAAGTAGCCTGAAAATTGTAGGTTCAAATATCAGCAACTGACAAAATTTAAATTGCTTTGGATAAAACTGTCTGCTAAATGCATAAATGTAAATATAATCTTCCGTTAAATGTAACAAATAAACAAATCGAAATGGAAACTGTAACAATACCACAAACATCATCACTGAATATATTAATCCAACCTATCTGGCAACATATTCACACTGAAACCTCCATCCCCAACTACAGAAGTAGGATTTACCCTTCAGCCGTGGTTTTATCTTTGACTTAACCACAGCACTGGCCACAATCACAGTCTACCTTTCCCTGTCTACTGATAAGGTTTCACTGAGGTTAGAGCTGAGGTTAGAGCCTTACTTCACTCCCCTGCGGCTGAGAATCCTAGCGGAGGTGACGTTGAACACCTTCTCAAAGCGTTGGAGTTTGTGCCAGGTCATTCTACAACACAGATTGAGAGAGAGAGAGAGAGAGAGAGAGAGAGAGAGAGAGAGAGAGAGAGAGAGAGAGAGAGAGAGAGAGAGAGAGAGAAACATGCTCATTAAAAGAGTCTTAAGTTTCAAGAAATTCATTCACATATTGATTTATTGGTTGTTGAGTGACACCACAGATCAATTTGATCACAGAAGTAAGCATACAAACAAATCCATCTATGATGACCACAAGCAAACTACTGTATGGTGTACTTGTATATAAGGAGGGAGGGGGGGAGTTTGGCTATTGAATAGTGGGATCTAAGAACTTACTCATGGTGGAAACCGATGTCATGGTTACCAATGATGACCACAAGCTCTATGTCATTCTGGTGGCGGAAGATGTGTTTGAAGCGCCTGACGTCATCCTCCCAGTCCTGATAGGAAAATTTCCAGCAGTTAGCCAAGCAGGAAGGAGGATTTTTTTTTTTTTCAATTCTGCACACCTAAACCATCACTAGCCTACCATTCTGTTCCCCACGTTGTCTCCTGGTAGAGTGAATGGTAACAGGATGACCACATTAAGATGGGGAAACGCTTTGTTTACGCATTATCATTTTTAGTGTATTATTGTATAAGCATGGCTGTTCTACTATCACCCTGCTGCTGGAGTTAGTTTTAGTGGCTGAATGCAAAGTTATCCAGAGGTTTTAAATAAAACAAAACAATGACACCTCAGCCTATCATTTGATCTAATTTCAGGTGCAGTGCAAAATGATTAGTGTCAATTACATAACATTTGGGGTTATGATTGTATAACGTCTATTTGCCAGAGTGAACGGATTTGGGTGTAATTACATTGCAGTGCCTGAGCCCTGCCTGTTTATCCAACAATGGTTAGCTGTGGGGACTTGGGGACTTAGGCATCTTAGGCATTTTCTATCTTTAGAAAGTTTGTGTGAATCTAATGCAATACTCCACACTCCAATTATGCTGGATGTTCCGGCATGCTATTTCAACAAAAGTCTGGACTTCTGTCCTTCTCAACATAGCCTATAGTGTAGCCCTTCTCACGTGCTATCCTTTAAACATCAGCAACCTATGCAACACTGGATACACTGTCTTCTGTTATGTGGGTGAACCAAATGTGGAGAAAGATGATGAATGTCCTGATCCAGTACCTTGGCAGAGCTCCACTTCCCCTCATCAAAAATGTCTCCCAAAATGAAGATGATCTCCGGCTTTAGGACCCACAGTGCAGTCTGAAATGCTCGCTCCATCTGCCACTCTCTGCAAGAACAAGAGGAAATCGTGTGCAATCTTTCTCTCTTTCATCACCCTGCTCTGTCCATTCTGCACAAATCCCCCGGGATGATTAGCACCTCGGAGGAGGTTACCAGATTTCATGCCAGATTCTATGGATTACAGCTCACTTTTTTTTTTAAATCTTTATAATCCAAGGTGATGCTTCATTGAAAATATGCCATTGTCACTAATGTCCAGTGCTCTTTCTAAAGTTTAACTGAAATGTCATCTCACCAAATGACCTCACAAACTAATGGCAGTCTCTAAAATGAGAGGGATTGTTGTTACAATGTTGCATGAGTGTCTAAAATGTGTCATTATAAATACCACGGGTGTTTTAATCCAATTTAAGTTCGTGGATAGTCCGATTTCACAAACATATTATCTGCCTTAAGTGATATTGACAAATAATGCAATGGAGATGTTGTCCTTTCGCCACTCTCACTTTACCTAACTCCCATGTCGTTTTTCTATGCAGAGATATGTAATGTTTGTGGTTCTTGAATTAAGTGATATTGACAAATAATGCAATGGAGATGTTGTCCTTTCGCCACTCTCACTTAACCTAACTCCCATGTCGTTTTTTATGCAGAGATATGTAATGTTTGTGGTTCTTGAATTAATTGTCAACAGATGTTAATTTACCTTCTCAGTTTGTCGAACCAGTGACCCTTTATGGCTCCCAAGAGATGTGTATCCGATAAAAACAAAGCTCGTACCGGTGGATGAGAGATATTCTTCATTTCCGGCCACGAACATTGCATTATTGCTGGATAGTATATCACATATTCACAAAAAATGAATACACTGCTGACAGATAAAACCACGGATAAAGTAAAACTCCATCTGCACTTCCCAGTTGGTCCGAACATGTTTGAGCGCTAAACATGCAGCAAATCTGTGCAAATGGCAGCATGTAAACGATAGGTACCCTAATTCCGCCGAAAATAATATATCATATTATGTAGATTATAAAAATCATTCTTAAATGAAAACACTACTCTCATAGATGAATGCATGCGGTTTCGGACAAGAGGCTGTCTGCAGTTGGCACTGTAGGCTATTTATTTAGCCTGAAAGAGGTTGAGTGGCAGTCCATCACCAGAGAAACACTGGCTATTGCCTGCCACAGATTAAAAACAAATCCAAATGTTGCCTCTGGCCACCGAAATGAAATCACGACCAGTCGGGCATCGACACAGAGAGTGGCAAGGTATCTCAAAAAAGCGAAAAAAAATATCAAATCCCCGAGTAACCCACCAGCCTGCTGACTGATGTGTTTGAAAGTAAACGTCCAGACAAGGAACAATCGAGACGTGCCAACACGCCGAACTGGAAGGGCAACATAACCTGACGCATCGTTGAATAATCACTGTTTTTTTCTACCTCGCTTTTTTTTAGCGTTGCACTGCGGTGTGCCTACTGCAGCGGGCATCACGCAATGGCACGCAGTCACCATCTATGCCAGCTCGCCCGGGATGTGAGCATCCCACAGCAGGCTAATGCTGATGGGCGCCAAAGCCCCAGATTTGAGAAAAGATGCCGACGAGTCCCAGCATCACAATGTGGTCTTTTGCAGTGACGTAGGCATACATAGCCAGCTTTTATAGGCTACTGCTGTGTTTTAGCCAACATGGCACACGATTTTGCATAGAGCAATTTAACACACCGTTTTTTCATAATTCATTCAAAAATTATGTAGGCCTACTTTTCTCGTGCATATTGCACCACATTGCAGAATTTCGAACTAGCATAATTGAATTTAGGATATGTTCTCTCGGGGGAAATAGTGTTCCGTCCTCTTGTGTGTGTGTGTGTGTGTGCGTGTGTGTGTGTGTGTTGTTTATCATTTATGTGCACTGTGTGTGGACGTATTCCAAGCATTATGTTGGCTAAACAAGATATTCTGTAAATGTTTATACTTCAGCAAAGTTTAACAACATTGAATTGCAAGAATAATGTTGGTATTATTAATACATTTGATCTGGCATAATGAATTATTTCTGTCATACACAAATTCAATTATTTTTGTAAATGTTAGACAGAACAGTAATAACACTCCACCCTTTGCACACTTCCCATAATATGACACTTCCATCCTCACTACTAAAAAAAAAACAGTGGTGTGAAGTCAAGGTGTACCTCTTCACACCCAGCTCTTTGTTTTTAAAGACAAATATTTTTATAAGATAATAATATCCACACATAGCTTTCCCTAAGGACATGCCAATCAAACAGATGGACATCCAGAGAACTCCAAAACGAAGGATGAAATCTTGAGATTCTTCACACATTTGTCCACCCAACCTATAGCATCCTGGTTCGCAAGCTTAGCACACCTTCAGTGGCCCTATGTTAAGCCATTCCACTTCTGGCGCCAATGCATTAGGAATCTCATAGATGTGAAGTGTGCTAATTTGGCCTAATGTAGTGGTCCTTCATTCAGCCTTCAACCCCGGCGTAGAGATTAGGTGTTAGTTCTTCTCTCTTAGGCCTATCCCTAATATAGCCTACTTAGGGCCCCCAAGGAGACAGGACATGGGGGTCATTCATCCCCCACATAAATGAACCATATTGTTTTAATCTTCAAGTGAAAATAAATATTTCTGATAAATAAATGTGATCTTTACAAATGGTGGCCAAACTTTTCTGTTTCCGGCCACTGATAAATCTAAGCTGTCAAAGGCCAATGTAAAATTAAACACACAGTTTTAAACCAATTTCAACTGAAAAACGATAGTATCTTAGATAAGAAAACCTGCAGGCCCTCTTACATTTACACTGTTACATTCTTTAATTCTACCATTGACAAACATCACACCAGATCTGGAACTGTGATGCACAATTAAGATATGCTACTGTAGTATAATAATAATAATAATAATAATAATAATAGGCCATATTAAATGTAATTTTTTTATTCATGGCAGGCCGCATGAAAGAGAGCAAAGAGTTGTAAATGGCCTCCGGGCCTTAATAGTTTGGCCACCCCTGCCTTACAGCAATGTAACTCCAGCCTCAAGTCATACTATATTGTAAAACAAGATCAATGATTCCAGGATGACCAAGTAAATGAATAAACTTATTCATATATTTTTTTTTTATTTTAAATGTTTTCTATCAATCAACCTTGAAAACCATCAAAATAAAATCATAGACTTTCATGATGTAAACATTAAACTGCAAGCAATGGGCTAAAATATGCAGCCAATCTTGGGAACCCCTTTCAGCTTGGGGCCCTGGGTGTGTCTGGTGCACCTGTCCTTTTGCGACAGCCCTGACCTGGACAGACATCTTCTGTCCCTCTCATCATCAAATCACTTTGTCATTAAAATGAGAGCTTCTTACAGGACGAATGTTAATAATGATATATATATATATCACCCTAAAGTAAAGTGTGTTCAGGCATTGTAGGCTTATGTATCACATCATATTTCAAGAAATATGTCCAAGACATAGATAAATCAAGTCTAAGATACTTTCATCCCGGAGGAAACTGAGGGCATGAAAGAAATGAAAGACAGAGTAGTTTTATGTTCTGTGTTTTCTACATTGCAATGCATTTCGCATATGGCCCAGTGTGATGAGACCAGCAGAGGCCAGACTTCAAATTAGTACACTATGGACTAAAAGTGGACATTACAAGTCCATAGAGTAGAATAGAATAGAATACTATAGGCTATATTTTGGATTTTATTTTATTTTTTTTATTTTTTGTTCATTTCCCTGAAATGAGTTTCTGTTGGTTTGGATGTCTACAATAACTGCATCAACAAATTATTCTAATTATTCTTTTCACATAGCGACACTAAGTGACTTTTCATCACTATTTTATATAACATTTTGTTGTGATTCATCTCCAAAATAACTTGGATGGCATGAAGATATATGAAAGATGGATAAATACAAATGCAATCCCCACTATTCGTCCACGATTTGCAGCTCTGGGTGGCGGAGGATCCACCTCAAAAATTAAGAAAACCTAGAGTTGCAGCATTCACTGCAGAGCTATCAAACACCATAGCATAATCTAACTGAGCCAGACACACTTTGCAGTAGCAGAACCTAGTTGGTTAGTGGATAGGTTCTGCAGTAGCCTACATCTTAACAAAAATATAATATTAAAATAAATTATTGCGTGCGTACGTGCGTGAGTGCGCGCGTGTGTTTTGCTGGCGGAGTTTGTCATGTAAAGCAATGAGTCTGCACAGACATAGTACTTATGTTATTACAAGGGATCTACAACTCACTGCTGCCATCCACTGGGAGACTATGTAGCCTACAAGGAAGCCAAGATGGCGAGATAACCTACCCTATCTATCTAATAGGCTTTATCCGCCATTCCTGCGCATGTCCCTGTAGCCAATTTCCAATGGCTTGTGAAACACATGCATAATGAAAAATAAGAGGATACTGACAATAGGCTATTAAATGATCGGGCATTGTCTGTGTGTCTGTCACCCAGTTACCTAGGCTGGGTCACGTGATACTTAGTCGTATTGTCCACTAGGAGCTTTCGTTACTTTTTCATCCCTGGAGGACGAGAACATGTTTGATTCTGGCGTCCTCTTCTGGAAACACGATCGTAGCCAAGCTTATTTAAAAGATATGTGAGTATTCGCCGAAAATAAGTTGCTCTTCGTTTTATGCTGTCATATTTTCTATAAATGTATGTGATCTTTTAACCAGATTTACGCGGATGACTGGTTATACTGTTGTTTGTCATGTTTTTAGGGAAACATGCACTTGTAGGCTACATTTTCCATTCCGGTATGATTCATTGTAGCCGAATGATGCGACATTGCAGAATATTTGATAATGTAGGCCAGAACTTATTCCTTATTCAGTAGCCTTACAATACTTGCTAAAGCGAAGGTCATTTTCCGTAGGCCGCGGTGACAGTAGCCTGACCGGCTACTCCCCACCGCTCACCGGGATTCGGCCAAAGCTGCAGGGAGGCATCCACTCGCAGTCGCCTGGACGGTGCCACATCAAACACAGAGCAACTTGATTGTGGACTCGGACACGGGACAAATAGACCGAGACACCGCATGTGACACAGAGGCTCCCACCTTTACGTCATGCGCTGATTAACGTGTTTTGTTCGTCTGATAATTCTCTACAAGTGGATTTGTGTTTGTTCAACGTGTCCAGCTGAAACCATGACCTCTACAGAAAACAAGTCCTGGGGAGAATGTATGGATATTGCTGTCCAGATAGCACATGAAGCTGGCAAGGTACTATTTCCTGTTCATATCATTTATACGCTTCTGTAAGTCTGCCTGATGCAATGCCAACTGGCACGTGTTTATGTTCCAGCCGCGAATGAAACAATGTGACACCTTTATATTAGAAGTGATACATCCCTGCAAATGCCCCCCTTCTCTTCTTATCTAAAGACCCCATAGCTTCTGATTCTCTCTAAAGCGTTCATGTAATTACCTGTTCGAGTTGGCTGTATTAGGCTCAGGCTGTAACCCTGCATGTTGTAACATTTCATTTGAAATCTGAAAACATGGCTCTCCTAGGCATATTAATCCCATCTGACACTATCATCAAATTTGTGCACTTATGCTTGCCATTCATCTACATTGAAGATCTGTAGTACAAAGATGAGACAGTTTTGTTGCAAGACTCTGTTATCTTACATTTAGGTTGTGCAGGAGGCTGTGAAACAAGAGAAGCGGGTTAGCAGCAAGAGCACTCCAACAGATCTGGTGACGGAAGCTGACCAACAAGTGGAAGACCTCATTATTTCCACTCTTAGGGATAAATTTCCCTCACACAGGTGGGTCTAAATAAACAGAAACATATGCATGAGTCAAGACAGTCACTTACACTCAAGAACCTCTGGTTATCAGCTTTGAAGGTAACAGCTTAGTAAAGGCCAATGCCCGTGGCCGTGCCCAGACAAAGCCAGACTAATCTTTAATGAGAATTCCTTTTCACAAAGTGGATATGGGTTTGGTCATAAGGGACTACGTTATAATGATTCACCGCATGTGTGTGGATACATTGCTTCAGTATGGATTTGCCAAGTCCAGGGAAATGTCAACAGTAAGACTTTCATAATGCATCTTCTACCAGCATCAGCATCTATCAGTACCAAAAGTAGGCTAACTGTCTGCTTAGCTTCTACTGTGCAGTCCTTATAGTAACTTCAGTCACAACCGTGTCATAACCAAAGAATGCTGTTACATCCAATACACTGATAGCCTACAGTATAATGTGATGTCTGTGTTATAGTTTATAACAGGGGTGGGCAATTATTTTGGCTGGAGTGCCACATTGGGTTTTAGATTTTGACTAACGGGCCAAATGTTTACAGTCAACTGGTTGATGGGGGTTGATGCTGGTAAATTGGCAAGTCTCAAACCAGTAGCCCCACTTTCTTCAGAGGACATGTTAACATTACATGCAGGGTTAAAAGTGGGGATTTGTATTTCATGAATACAACAAATTGAATAAATCAGGCCTTTGGCTTCATGAGAAATTATATTCTTCTGGAAAAGCTCCATGGGCCAGATTAAATAGCTCAACGGGACGCATGTGCCCCCCGGTCTTAGTTTGCCCAGGTCTAGCTTATAATGTTGATCTAAGCCTCACATGTAGCACATGAGAGCATGGGGCATTATGGAAAGGTATAAAGTCTGTCATAGCATCATACCCAGTCACACACAGCAATGCAGGATGATGCAGTACACCTGTAATTAGCAATTTATGAAACAGGCGGTGATCTCAAATATCTGGGGATATGAGGATGACTATCTGGAAGAGCACATTAAAAACACAAAATTGTATCCCAGTGATTATTAAATTCAGAATATCGGTATGGTATAGTATTGGTAAATATGCTCACATATGTAAGGAATTTGCTTTCTAACTACAGGTGTCAACCTGGTACACGTGGTCTGAAACGTCTGTATTCCAGCTTTTGTCCTGTCTTAACATGTTTGGCTGTGTTTGGCACTATGCAGTTTTTGCTGTAAAACTAGTGAACTACTGTAGCTAAAAAAAGGCATACATAATCTTACTGGCACTGCATACTGGCACTGAACATTCTAATGATATCTGATATCTAAAATATTAGCAATGTCATGATGTGACAAAGTTTGCCTTTATCTTGAGGTGGTTTCCTACCCCCACCGGAACTACACAGTGCACATCCTGATGGCTGGTGGGAATAAAATCTCTATTTATCCACCCTTCATATGGCTATGTGTCATCCAAATGAATTTGGAGATGGTACCAAATCAAATAGTCTGATAAAAAAGATACCTCAAAATGGTGAAAAGTTGCATAGTGTCCCTATAATACAAAAACGTATACATTTTAGCCTTTGAGTGGGCCTCATCATTCTCTGTTTGGATACTCTGGCATACAGTGAATATCCAGTGACAGACACATACAGTAGACACTGCCCTCCTGTGTGCACACACATCACTGTATTTCTGTATAAACAAAACTCAATGATCCATCAAAATACGGATATAAATACAGAAATTGTGTGTAAGAAGGACAAAACAGTGTACAGCACATGCATAAGGGCTGTGTAGATTGCAAATAACAATTATATGCGTGGCAAAAAGGACTGGGATATAATGTGCGGTTGTAATTTAAGTGTGCTGACTTTGTCACTAGATGAGAGTATCTTGATGTTGATCAGCTGCTCATATTGCAAAGCTGCGCAGGTTCACATCATTTCACAAGTCATACAGTTTGCTCCAATAACAGTGATTCTGACAGAAGAAAATATTATTTTCCGTTTATTTTCTCCTCAGGTTTATAGGAGAAGAGTCTTCTGCTGCCGGGGAGAAATGTATTCTAACAGATGAGCCCACCTGGATCATCGATCCCATTGATGGGACGTGCAATTTTGTCCACAGGTATGCTGATTAGCGATGTCTCTTTTTGGTCGTTTATGGTTGTTTCTCTCTGCCTGCAAACTGGAAGGGACTTTTTTTCTAATTTTGGGCAGTAATTGAATTTGCCTATTTTTATGCAGCTTCCCTATGGTGGCAGTCAGCATTGGTTTTGCTGTCAAGAAAGAGGTAATTTGGCTTTATTCATGTTGAATATAGAATAGGCATATAATCATACATTATTATAGTGTTCTTGGACATGTTTGTTAGGTCTTGTGTGCACATACTCTGGTATACTGTTTTGATATGATATGACATGATTTTGTGTGTGTGTGTGTGTGTGTGTGTGTGTGTGTGTAGCTGGAATTCGGGGTGATATACCATTGCTTTGACGGGACGCTCTACACAGCAAGGAAAGGCCATGGGGCATTCTGCAATGGAGCACCTATACATGTATCTAAAGAGAGAGGTGTGCCAGTTTGGTTTATGTTTCTAGGTTTCACAGCACTGTGCAGTTTCACAGTGAAGACCTACTTCACCATCAGTTAAACATACCACTTTTGAGAGCAATTCCTAAAGTGTGTCACTAAGTAATGGTTTTACATATCTATTTTTAGACATATCCAAAGCCCTCATTCTGACAGAGATTGGAGCGAAGAGGGACCCAGCTACACTGGAAATTTTCTTGGGGAATATGCAGAAGTTGTTGAGTGCACCTGCCCATGGGTAAGAAGCGTAATAATGTTAGGTGTTCAGCCAGATCAGAGGCCTGTAGTCTACGACATTGTAATACAGAAAGAATACATTTATGCAAATTATGCAGTTTGCCCCTAGAGCAACGTTAAGTAAAGTCCCATGTTCAAGGGCACAATGGTGGCATCTGGGATTCGAATTTCCAGACAACCAGCTTCCTTAAATGCTACACTACAAGCACCCTGCAGTGGTACAGAACCCTGGTGAAAAAACACTAATTCACTAGTTTTGTTTATATTGTATCATGGACGCATATAGTATAAAAGTAGGCCTAGTGTACTGTAACTACTTCTAGTGACCTTTTAGAAAGATACGTTATCAACAGTTGCCATTAGCTGTGTGTGGTTAGTGGGGCTGTTGGCCAGCTTTGTAAGATTGTAAGTATTAGCCTTGGAGAAAAACAAACCACTCCTAACAATGGGAATGTCATGTTTATTTTTGAGCTAGGGTATGTACCATTAACTTTTATGATAAAGAAATGAAGAGTTCAGATGCAAAACCCCCTAAACACCATTTTTGTGAAAACGGAGTTAATGATATTGTGTGAATCCTGTATAAATCTAGAATATGTAAATGAAATGTTTTTGTGAAAAAATAAAATAAAACCGGCTCCCCGCCGTGTCTAAAATATGTGTTTACAATCAAAACACTGTAAACGCCTGATAAAAAATGGCCTTTTTCTCAAAAAGTGGAGTTAGGGGGTTTTGCATCTGAACTCTTCAAATATACTCTAAAAAGATCCCTTATGTTGAAGATCAATAACACAAGATGGTAACTACCAGAAGTAGTTGAATTTTTTTTCCCCTAGATGAATGGTTTTTGTCCATTTCTGCACAATTCTTTTTCTGGTAATTCTGTGAGAGTCTAATGGTGTATGATTCCTTCCCAGACTTGTGGATTGTGTGTGATTTTATTGTGGATTGTGCTTGATTTTGTGTCATTTTATTGTCTTGTATTTTGTCTCTTGTTTCTTCCTCAGGGTGCGCATCATTGGCAGCTCCACACTGGCATTGTGCCACATAGCCACGGGCGCTGCGGAGGCCTACTATCAGTACGGCCTTCACTGCTGGGATATCGCTGCAGCAGCCGTCATCATCCGGGAGGCGGGAGGATGCGTGATTGACACCTCAGGTGACACTAGGTTCAATGTCTTAAGCAAGGTTGACTAATCTAATATTAATATCACGGCACATCATTTTCAGGGTGATTCTGAACAACATTGACTGTTTTTACACATCAGAGTATTGATCCTATTCCAAATGACAATTTTGCAATTATGCTGTTTACATGAGTTGCTAATAGAATATTCTGTTCATATTTCCTGTTTACATGCAACATCGCACACTAGAGTAACCTCACTCACGTCAGATGCACCGTCCCCTTGGGCGCATGCATCTGATGTCGCTTGATAAGAAAATTGTTTCAAAAGACCGGACGTCATCAAATAAACCACTTTTGCGTCATCCTACTTCAACCACTTAAATCGAAACGTACCGATTGCATTCCGTGATCCCACGCGATTTCTAGTTTTTCACCTGTTCCAAACAAACATAAACACTAGAATCTGCGGCATAATTGCCACAATACTCGAGACTGCGGCATAATTGCCACAATACTCAACTGGCATAATATAGATGTCTCTTTCATATATGTTAGATGTGTTTTGTAAGTTTTTTAGAGATGAGTTATGTCAAAAATCCCGCCCTCTGTTTCGTGCGCGTCTCCTGGTTGGTCCGTCCGTTCAATACCAGTCCTGAAATACCTTTTAATGGACACAACATCAGATCGCTGCGCCGGAGGGGGCACTGCATCTGACACGAGTGAGGTAGAGAGACGGTCAATCAAAATTCTCAAGAATCTTTTTAAAGTTCCTTTGTCAATTCTTCTTATCTGCGAAGATTCTAAAATGTGAATATTGCGATAAAGGGGCTTACATGTCCAGAACGTAAGGCGTAAGAGTATGACCTTATTCGGGTTCATGGCACCACCATATATAGAATATGGTCATAAACCGAATAATTTGGGAATGTAAACAGCACTACTGCACATACAGTAGAATGTTTTAGACAGCATGGGGTTTTCTGATTTTAACCACAGTTGATCTAAACTGCAGTCATTGCACTTGTAACTGGTTGAAATGTTTCAGTATGTGGCCTGAAAACAGAATAGTTTGTCCACCCATGGTCTATTGCTCATCAGGATCAGTGATTTATTTCTGTGTGTGGTATAATCAGTAGCTTGATAACCTCATTTAAGACGGAGGCATAGTGGTGGCATAATTGTTGCTATTTTGGTGGGAATGTGTCTGATTCCAGTAACCATTATCTATTTGGTGAGATAATAATTATGATGAGTTAGACAACAAGCTGACATAGATAGAGAGGTGAACAGACAGACACCGCTGTGAAAAAGTTGTCTGTGTGTGTGTGTGTGTGTGTGTGTGTGTGTGTGTGTGTGTGTGTGTGTGTGTGTGTGTGTGAAGGGACAAGCCTATACCATGATTATACATTATTCATCATGATTTCTATCAGTTATATTACAGAGTTTAAAGGGGTGATACCAGTTCCAGACATAGACATGGAGATTTGCATGAAAGTCTTGAAAAAAATATGGAAGATTTGATCATATAACCATATAAATAGCCAAGAAGACAACTAACTTCAGAATACCAATAAAAACTCTTTGAAACAGCAAAGTAACTACAGTAACATCCTTAAAAGAAAAGATAGTAGGGGAAAAGTTTTTTTTAATTCTTTGCAGATATCTTTTTAGTGTTATTGTAGGACATAGGAGGAGGCAGTATTTTATTCAAATTAGGAGGTGAATATCACATCAAAGCAAAACTCTCAAACGTTGCCTTGAAATCACGCAACGTTGATTTCGTTGGTTCGTCAAGGTGCACATTTTGATCTAAAACTGGCATATGTTCTTATTACATGGTGAAAAGTAGCTCAGTGAGAAGCATGGAATGTAAGAATTAGTGGGTATGGGTTGTTTAGTGATGGGAAAAGTACCTCAAAGAGTCATGGTCATGTCTGTGTGTGTGTGTGTGTGTGTGTGTGTGTGTGTGTGTGTGAATGGGTGAGCCTGACTGTCTACGTGCTTGTGTGTGTGTGTGTGTGTGTGTGTGTGTGTGGACTCACATATGCATACCTCTGTGTGTGTGGGTGTGGGTGTGTGTGTGTACATGCACGCGTGCATGCGCATGCAATGAGAATGCATGCGTTTGCTGGCCTCATCTTTTTTCCCTTGCGGCCCAGCCTGTACACAAAGAGCCAGTGTTGGTGAGGTCTGTGAGGTCGCGATCATGTGGTCGGGTCCTGCTGTCGCTCCTGCTGCAGTCTCGAGTACGCAGGCAGAGACAACAAGGGGGCCTGTCAATGCTGCCTAGCTGACAGGCCCACAGAGCAGAGGCGCTGCTAAGCCCCTGGGTGTCCTCAGCCATGCCTGAGTGAAAATGTGACCAAATGACCTTTCATACTCTGATGATGCTTTGAGCAGTGGGCTGAAAGTGTGTGTGTGTGCATGTATATGTTGATGTACTGTACACTTGCTCTTTGTGAATACAGTATGTGTCCAAAATACATTTAGTTTACGTCTTAAATTAGTCTGAGTTGTGAATTGTTACTACATTTCATTTCAAATCCTACAAATATTGTTGTCAGACATACAAATGTATAGCCTGGATATGACCAATAGCCCTGGCTCAATCCAAGGGGAATTAGGGGTTGTCTTTGGAGCTGCGACGGCACGCAATAGTAGCCTGATAGACTAACTCTTTGGTATGTCAAAGCAACTCTGTACAAGGATAGATTAATGTGATTTGTGCGACTAAACTTTGGAAAACAGCTACCAGTTTTTTTATTTTAATACATTGCAATGAAAATGGTCATGAATAAAATAAAAATGGTAATTTCAGTTGTTAAAATCTGCAGAAATCATATACCGTACTTTATAATGAGAATACTGTGTGTGTGTTTGTTAGGCCCAAGGGCCAGTTAGACTTTTTTGTTTGTGTTTTGTTATTTTGTGAGAGAGGACCCTCTTGATCTCAAGGATTCAAGGATTTTTATTGTCAGGCTGTGTGTGTGTGTGTGTGTGTGTGTGTGTGTGTGTGTGTGTGTGTGTGTGTGTGTGTGTGTGAGAGAGAGAGAGAGAGAGAGAGTATTGTATAAGCTCTAACCCGGTATGTTTTTCTCTCATGACAGGGGGTCCCCTCGACCTCATGTCCAGGCGGGTTGTGGCTGCCGGCTCCAGAGAGATGGCGGATTATGTTGTTCAACAACTGCAGCCAATCAGCTACGAGCGAGATGACCACGACCCCAGTGCCCTGTCCTGATCCTCCACATGACCCTTTGACCTTCAGCCTCTTACCTCAGATTCACTCAATCCTGCCACACACACTCGGTCTGCAGTGCCCTTGTATGCAATACTGATGACTTCCCTTTTTTTCAATGCAAAGAATCAACACAGCAACAACTGAAGAAAAATACTTTGTGCTGCCAAACTAATTAATAATAAATTAGGGATTTTCTTTCTTTTCTCAATCAATGTTTATATGTTGGGAGGAACATTGAAGAAGGTATTATTAAGAAACTATTTGAGAAAAGACTGAAGTGGCCTTTTCAGTCATTTTTCCCTTCCTTGGCAATGCAAAGTATTTGACAATGTGATAATAATGAAAAACACTGTATGACTGTCTATTGTCTGCAGTGCCCCGGTATGACTGCCAGCGGATTGCACCTCAAATCAAACTTTCATGGCTGTCAATCAAACTTAAGGCCTTTTCTTCAAATCATGAAATTTTGCCTTTTCAACATTTCTAATCCTGTTCCAAATTTAGACAATAAGGGTGGTATTCTCCCAGGTGCTTAGGGCCAATAAATGCTTGGTGTAGGCTGAAACACATGGAACTAAGCACTTTTTTGGACTTAAGATGAAACAATTGATGAAAATTGACAATTGAAGTTTGTAAAACACTTATTGCGCTCTCAAAAAATATGGCTTACAGTTACAGTATGGACATAACAGGGCTTAATCATAGTTCCACACACACATAACACAGTATGTGTTTTACTCAAGATGAAGCTGTAATGTTCCTAGCATTTAGTCCCTTTCCAAATCAGGGGGTTAATCTGAACTGGTGCACGTTCTGCTAATTTTTGTATGGCTAGCCAATGCTGTTGATGAGGTAACACTACTATCTTACCAGCTATACACTGCAGTTTTAACTTTCGTCTTTTTTCCAGTTTTTTTTATGTTTTCTAATGTGGAACACTATAAAGACGCGTATAATATTAAGGTTTGTTCTAATATTTCACATGGTTTTCTAGTTGATATCAGTGCAATTGACACTGTAATAATTCTCCTGGTTCACACTCACTGTGATTGACAATAAAACTACTGAATACACAAAACTGTCTCTTAGATTTTTAAATGCAGTATTGATAACTGTGTAATATCTGGTAATAAGTTTATTCATGATTAGAGCACACATCACTACAAGGAATGGAAACACCTATTGTGTGGACAACACCAATTATTTTGACCAAAAAAAGCATTTTAATGAATTTGCAATCCCTCTACAATCCCATGCGTAGTCAATATAGTGAACAGTAATGCTTGCTTTATTTTGAAGGTTTGAGAGATACCTGTAGAATTACAATTTGCACTCATGAAGGGAGCCTAAAGCCATAGAACATGTGGTTAGAAATAGTCTTATTTTATTGGTCAACTAATGCAACCTGTCATTGTGAAACCTGCTATGACTGTGTGGATGTAGTTTTTTGTTTGCATATTTTTTTCACTTTAAAGTAATTAGAGAGCTTAATAATTTCAAAATTCTATTGATTATGAAAATGCCTTAACAAGTGTTGCCTATGTGTGAGACACAACCCTGCCTTGCCGTGTAACTCAAACCTTATCTAGCCTGGTCTTCCCATGTTTTGTGACCACAGTCTGTTGTGCATACATTGGATATTTGAATGATATGGTCACAACCTATATTAATAAAATGGAACATTGTCCAAAATGCATTCCATATGTTTCATCTGTTTTTCAGTCCTTAAAAGGCTACAGATCGCTGACATCCCCTTTTTGGCAGCATGCAGTTCTGTTTGTGTTTCTGATTTGCCTTTGATATTGTGTCCCCTAGAGAGGCGGCCATAACTAATTAGCTTAACACGTTTACTCACTTGTGGGAAAGATATGAAATTGTTTTTGTTTTCATTAAATTTAAGCTAAGGTTATTCTTCTGGTTCTTTTTCCTTTTATGTTCCGTTCCACTCATAAGCGATTTTATCGAATGACATGGGGCAGCAGAAATATGTTTTTGTCATAACAGATTAAAATGCACAGGCTCGGAGGTATGTTTTGGTTTGTTTGATAAGGGAGGGAGTGTAAAATAAACCAAACAACACAATTATTAATGAACCTACATTTGAACCCACTTTAAATATTCTGAATAGCTTTCATTAGTTGTGTCAGTTTGATTGAGATATTCTAGGAATAATTGTTTTTCTTTCTTTATTTCTTTTATTGTTTTCATTTCTTGCTTTCAAGAACAGCTTCTTCCTCAGCCCTATACCAGTTGTGGTCTCGACTTCAGTCGACAGATGGTGCTGTTTTGTACACAATGTCGTCTGCAACATCTGTACAGCTGGTTGCTGTTTATATTAACTATTGCGCAATCGCATTGCCGGGAAGAATAGACATTGTCCATGGTCCATACGACATATGAGGAAATAACGAACAATAGGCTATACGGGCTACAGACGTTATTCAATACTTTAAAATAGTTTCTTCTCACGCTGTTGATTATAATGTTTTGAGCGACAACCAGTGTAGCTGGCCTACGGGCTGTCAACTACCTGCTCAGCTCATGGGTTAAACCCATAGATAGGCCTATAGTTCTGTGGTTAAACCTCTCTAAAATTGAAATCGCAGTAGACCGAATCTAATGCAAAGTGACTGCAACAGCCTTTCTTATGTAGGCTCCCTGTCTATTTTTCTAACCTTCTTGTATTTTCATATCACCGCTGCCTGGAATCTGCGAGAGTTTGAGTTACCTGACCCAAGAGGAGGGCTAGGAATGCGACCGCCACGCCTGCGGCGGCCTCGAGGGAGGAGCGCGAGCGCACACATATTGGCGGGTCCAGCCCAGCTATGGGCTCCTGCTCCTCCTCATTGGGACCGAGCTTCAGCCCCCGGTTTCCTCCTTGACTTCTGAATGGTGGAGTCATTTGTCAGTTACAGGGTGGTCCTGCAAAGTTTTCATTGAGGAGGAGAGACCGTAATCAGATAGACAGACGAATACAGCTGTGCCAGGGTTGCAGCGTGCGCAAGGCTACTACTAATCTCTTCTAAGGAGGGAACTTTTTGCGACTTCTTCAGATGACATTTTTTCCTCCCATCATCAAACAGACGTTTGGCAAATAAGGAATTTTATTGGTTCTGTGTACATTCTTCAAGCTGTTAAAGGTTTGTTTATTTGCAACTTTGCTTATCAGCAAAGACGAGGTGTTTACTTCAGAAACAGACCCATGCCATCCTTTGTCAACGGACAGTGAAGGGACAGCGCCGTTACTTTTCCCTTTTTTTTTCAGTGACACTTTTCAGAGTCGCTCTCCTGTTCACAGAAGTTTCACGTCTCGCATAGCCGAGTTAAGGAGCTGTGCAACAGATGTTTGGGGTCTCAGGTTCTGGGTGTCGAAACTAGGGCAGAAGGCGCTGTGGTGCGAGAACTTTTCGGACTTCATGGATCACCAAGAGGGCTCATAACTCAAGGATGCCATAGAGGGCACCAACAGGACCATGCCCCCTCCGCTTGAGTTTGGCAAAGACTTGACTTGAGGCGCATTTTCTTTTGAATATAAAAGTCATCTTATCTGGTTTGCATTTCACTGATCCGAAGCCATGGCTTCCGAGGTGGTGTGTGGATTGATCTTCAGACTGCTTCTTCCAGTGTGTCTTGCAGCAGGTACGGTACACTTACAGTGTTGCATTGCAGGCAGAAATTGATATGCCATGACATTTTATAAAATACTGTAAAAAGTGTATATGAGAGGGAAAAAATAAGATATTACATTTAATTAATGTTTTTGTAGAGTATTAGCTTAGTTGTCTACATTTTAATCTTTCCGAAAAATATGTGATAATGAAAATACTATTTTAAAGTATGAAAGTAGTAGGCTAGTCTATGTCATTATAAAACATTTGTTAAGGGTGTTTATTATTATTATTATTATTATTATTATTATTACTGTTATTATTATTATTATTATTATTATTATTATTATTATTATTATTATTATTATTTAAGGTTGTAACTATAACAGTAGTGCATATTTGACGAATTGAAGCACACTGAAAAGTTACTATAATTCAAATTTTGTAGTTGTTTAAATGCATTTATTTTCATCAAAATACAAATGTTGAGGTATCTTAAAAATGGGGAAGCAAGTTGTTTTCACACAAGCATCTTTAAAACACTAGGAATACAGTTATTTGACTAATGAAAATAATCAAATTTGTGACTCAAGGTCTAGTCAATGCAGATGTACTGCCTGTCAAATAACTGGTCAACCTGGAAGATAAGAATTGTCGCATGCGGCCTAACACAATTACTCTGTTTGAGTACTTTTCCATGTGTTGAAATGCAATTACTGGACTTTAAAATGGTTTGGTCTGTGCCCTGGAGGTGTTACTCTCCAGAGGCCTCTAGATGAAGATGGTGATGATGACTAAGATTCCCACCAACCCAATACACACACACACACACACACACACACACACACACACACACACACACACACACACACACATACAGCCCCCAATCTTGCTCATTGCGTGCTCTTAGTTACAGTATTTGCTGTTCCACAGACAGACGCTTCAGTGTCAGCAACCTGTCTCCCGTGCACAAACAGCATTGAGTGTTGTCGTGCCTCTCTTTTTCTCCCTCTCTTGCGGTCTGGAGCCAACATTGCACATCCTTCTTGTTAGTCACCAGATTTGACACTGGGCCTTGGTATAGGTCTACGTGTAAAATGAAGGGAGTGTGTGTGTTTGTGTATGTGTGTGTGTTTTGTGTATGTCTGTGCGTGGGGTAGGAGACAAGGCTGTGCAGTATGAGGTCTGTTTATTTGATTACTCCTGATTAAGTAGAGGCAGCGCCAGACTGCTTACACAGCGTTGGTTGGCTTTGCTCTGGCTTCCCTCCTTCCCTTTCTCTCTCTCTCTCCCTTTCCCCATCTCTGGGCCAACAGGTGGGTGTATCATGCATTGGTCAGCACACAGAACACAGAGGCATTTTGAAACAGGGAATAAGGGGTGGTATTTAAGGGGAGACGGTGGAGGGGACAGATCCTCTGATACTGTGACGATGATTCTGTGAGTGTGTCGACATGAGAGATATCATTTTGATGCAGAGGTTGGTAGGAAAGTGTGAGCTTAGTGAACTTCTTTCTGTGAGCATTCTGCGTGATGAATTAATTTTTTTTGCTGCCCCCTTCTCTCTAACCCCCACCTTTCTTTATTCTGAGGTGGGGGCACACACCACAGGTATCGAATCCAAATAGTCTGAACAAATTCCTTTTGGATCAAAAGCCGTCTGGAATAGAACATGGAATTGGAAGCAGACGAATGAGGTTAACTTAACTGGGCCAGTCAGAGACAGTGCTGCCTATTATCCCTGAAAGACTGAAAAGCTTAAACAAACTCAAGGTCAAAATGTACACAGATGAATCATTCAACCAAAAAACCATGTCACTGTAAACCAGCGGTTTTGATATTTAGACATTCAGTGCCCCAGAGCTGCAGCTTTGGATGTTTCTCAAACTGCGGTCGATGCATTGAAGAGGAGAAAGCGGATAGGGGAAGTGTAGTTTCTTCAGGCACATTTGGAAGCTTCATCTGAAATCGCCCGTCTGACTTGCCATTGTTTCAGCTGTGATGCCTATTTAATTGTTCCCCATCTGCACGGCCTTAGAGGACCAGTTAGAAACTGAGTAATATGATAAATACTCTTCTAATGAGGAGACCACAGGAAGTCATTGTAGGGGAGCAGGAAGACGGGGTCGTCCACAAACACAGCAGTAGCAGCACACCTGCTGGGATTTCAACACAGGCCACACTACTTTTAGACATAATTCAACTATTTTTTTTTTTTAAAAAAATGAAAAAACATTTGGAGACTGTTCTCTTTAATCTACTATTTGGGCTGTATGACAAGAATGAATGACAAAATCTCTGTACATAGAATCCTTTATTATGGCCATTGAAAAACTATAGACATTTTTAACAATGTGACTCTCTAATTTACACGGTGAGTCATATTAATGTCAAATGACATATAGTTCCATCTACTTTTTTGGGGGGTGGTGGTGGGGGGGGGGTTGTTATTCTTTACTCATGAGAATGAATAGTATATTGTCTGAGAAAGTCTGACTAAATAGCATTGTAGGCAAAATAATTTTGTATATGACAAGCAATATAATCCAGTGGCAAGTTCATCCCATGCTCAACATTGCTGCGCCCCCAAGACAGAATATACTGTCTCAGAGGCATCTGGGATGTTTTACTTAGTAGAAATGGATTAGATGACAGAGGACTGAACTTAGTCTCGCAGTTAGCCCCCTAAACGCTATTGACATTAATTGAATTTTCTCATAAAGGGGTGATTGTTGCATGTTGGCAGCAGTGTGCAATCTGTTTTTTCCTGTCTTTTTTTTCGACTCTCCTCCTTTGCTGTCCACAACTTGCGGTTTATTAATCTCAGATGTTTAACTCGAGAGACTTTCTGCCTCTTCTTGAACTTCTGTTTCAAAGCAAGGGGGTCAGGGCAAGCGGGGGAAGTGAGAGGCATTCACTTACTCACTAGTGGCCCTTTTGAGAAGAACGACAAAAAAGATGAGCTCAGAAGCCCATCTCTTGGCAGATGCAGTGTCAGCCGTCCTGGTCTCGCTCTCTTTGGTCATGACTCACACGTTATCTTGAGGTCCTGTTTACACAGAGGCTCTCAGGCAGGACCTCTGAGGCCTCCTACTGTTGAGCTCTCACCATCCAGCCCAAGTCAAAGCCCTGCCGATCAAGAGGATTTTCTCACACACATATACCACCCCCCCCCCCAGCCCCCAAACACCCTAAACGTTTTTGTCTTTTCTTGTCTCTGAAGAGGCCAGTGTCTGTTTATCTACCAGGAGATAAAAACAGATGTGCCAGGAAATGGTTTGCTTGTCCAGATGAGGAGATGGAAATGGATATCTGCAAAGAGTTTTTTTTTTTTTTTTTTGCACACAATACAATGGGCAATTGATTAGAGAAATGTACAAAAGACTTTCAGAAATGTACTGGCAGGGTTTAAACAGTGAATACTGATGTGGTGCTTAAGTGACAGCTTAAGTGATGATATTTGTTTGTCTGTTTTGTGAGATTTTTTAGAGATGTTTGTAAGCTTCATGAGATCTATACCTCTGTCCATTTTGTAATTCGATTCTGAAATTTCATTTATGCCAATTTCATCAGAGTGCCTTCATAATGCACTGACAGAATATGAACAGATGTAGTATAAATCTGCACTTTAACTGAGGCATGATAAAGGAAAGACATCAGGCATAAGGAAAGGGAAATATTTCTTTCGAAACAACTTTCGGAGACCTATTAACCTTTCCGATGTCTGACCACTGGACCAAATTCTGAGGCAAAATACTTTTTTTGTTTTGACTTTGACTTAAGTGTTGTTTTTGGTTGTTGTAGGTTGTTTTTGGTTTTGGGAGAAACATTTTGTTTGCACAGCTACAGGATGTATACTGTGATGATAAACTTTACGGAGAGACAGAGGTGCCGTGAATAGGGCACGCATCCGAAGCGAGCGACAGCCCATGTTTGTTCAGGGAAACCTTGATGTGGAAAGGCCAAGTCACTTAAAGTAGCCCCCCTCCTCCCACTTTCCCCCGACTTATCGCTGAAAACCCACTCCTCGACTTAAAGAGCCATGTCTGCACAAGTAAATATTTATGGCAGACACTAGTCTTTTACGTGGCACTCTTCCACCTCCCCTGATTAAACTGTGAAGATGAGCATTTAAGCGAGGCTTCATTCAATGTCCTACTTCCTCCAGCTCATTCTGACTTTATTTTCTTTGAACTGTTGAGTGCCAAAGTGTTTTTTTAAACCAGTCTTTCATAGAAGTAGCACTCAAACTGTCTACGCGTGTCTGTAATTGCAGTTTAATGATGTTGTTTTCATCTCTCTCTCTCTCTCTCTCTCTCTCTCTCTCTCTCTCTCTCTCTCTCTCTCACACACACACACACACTCAGCGCAAAAGTGCCACCATGCCCTAGCAGCTCCTGCCCACTGTCACGCCTTGAGATTTTCAGCTACCACCCTGCACTCTAGGTCAAACTCCTCTGTGCACGTACACTGTCGTGCTCCGGTTACATTAGTCACACTGTACCCCAAATGGCCCATGACATTGGTTAAACTAGGAGAAAGATATTTGGAGCTGGGAGAGAGGGGGGCTTGAGGTTAAGGGTGGGGGCGGTTTGGGGCCTTCTCATGTGGCACTCTGCCCCCTTCAGGGTCAGAGTTCACGTCTTTGAAGTGTTGTGTCACGAATGTTTCTCTCGGGTCGCAGCGCAGGCAACGGGGACACGTTTATTTACCAAGAGAGACAGAGACTGAGGGCGCCCCTAGCACCCGCCACCCGCCCGCTCGGCTGCTGACGTTCGAGTGAAAATGGTGGCAATTAAAAACCTCCACATGTTGAACTCATTTGAGTCATCAGGAGCTGTCTGCTCATTCCATTGGCCACGGTGTTCGTGAAAGCCTGTGATTTGTCTGTCTGTGTTGACATGCGGAGTTAGTGACACCCCCTACTGATTTTACCTCCCTCAATCATGTGCATAGCACACACATATAGCCTTTTTGATTTCCAGAAGCAGACAAATTAAACACCAAACAAGGTCCGTCTGACTGCCTTTCAACCGACTATCATTTTGGCTTAGTCAGTAGTCTGAGGTAAGACATCTCACCACGATGTCCCATTTGGGTGCAGCAGTCTGCTGTCTGACTCTTTTGTCCCAGCTAGGCCACCATCACAAGCAGTGTGCGGTAGGCAAAAGAACACATATTGGGGGAGAAAAGAGAGAATAGGCTGACCCTGTGAACCAGACAGAAAGTGTTGTTTGATGCATGATTCACACTCTTGAATAAGGTCTGACTTCAAAGCTCGTCTGACCCAACCTTCGTGGCTGTGCAGCCACTCTCTGTGTTTAGCTATTTTTGAAAAATAGCACAAAGCCCTTTAAGTTTTCGCTCAACCACTTATTATGACACAAATGAATTATAGGTTAGTTTGGCCAAACACTGTCTCATTTGATAAAAGACTCTCACAACTTGTTTTTTTTCTCTCCTAAAATAAGCAAAATTATGGCAATCAGTTGCATGGAAATCCCCCAACTCAACTGAAATTCTTATTAAAATGTATCAAAATGATCTGAAAACAGGTAACAGTTTCTCCAAGTTAGAGCTATGCATTTTATGACTTCCCTGTAGAATTAGAGGCAAATACATCATTGGCGAAAAACAGGAATTGTCCATGAAGGCAACTATAAAACACATATTTATTCAGACGAACGTGAGGTTTGATCTGTGGAGCCTTCCTCTGGGATGTCTCTCTCTCTCTCTCTCTCTCTCTCTCTCTCTCTGTCCGTCTGTCTCTCTCTCACTCTGATGCTTGGTCTCATAGATGGAGCATTCATTCAGTTTTATCTTAACCGTTTCCTGCATGTAATCTGACAGCTAGGCCACTGAAATACGCTCCGACACCTGAAAGGACCTTTTGTGCGGGGTCCCCTAACCACACTAAATCCAGCAAAGATTTTTTTTTTTTTTCTGCACCCCTTCCCTCAGCCCCAACCCTTTACCCCCCTCACTTTAGCAATTAAATGGAGACTACCAGAAACAGGCCAGCTGTATATTACACTTCACAAAGTCTGTGTTCAATAGACTAAACAAATGCTAGAAAAAAAAAGAAAATAGACTTTGTCTATTTGTCTATCTCAAACTTAGCTATTCAACAGTAGTTTTTACATTTACATCCAAAACGGTGATGCAGGTATCTTCTCCTGGTTACAGTGCCTGAATGTTGTTTTTTTTCCCTTCCTTTGGCCTAACTGAACAGGCAAACTGATATATTTTTGGATGTTATAAAATGTATTCATATGTGAAAGCCACAGGAAAACGGAGCTTTTGCCTCACCAGGTGTTAGTGGTTTGCTTTAACCACTCTTTTGCCTGCGCCGCGCAGGCTGTCAGCGGATGTCCAATGCCCTGCTAACATAGGCAGCTGCATACCTGGTTTGTTTGTTGCCAATGTTGACGGACATGCGGACGCTGAAGGTCAACCATGAAGAGGAGGTGTACAGTAGCTATGGTGATCCTGAGAGATACTGTATTCGCTGCATGAAGCCTTGGGATGGAATATCTTTTAGTTAGGATGAAGTGTGTCTAAGAGTAGACAATGATTTGGATCGTAAGTGTCTTGGACATGGGTCACTGAATGAGGCTAGGATTAGTGTCTTATTTATTTATTTGTTTACATATTCATTTATTGATTGATTTTGGAACACTTTAACAGCTTTGAAAGAAAAACTACAGACAATAGTTATTTTAGTGCAAAAGTTACAGATTTGTCATAACTTTTTTTTATTTGAGCATTTATGAATTTGTTTTTGATGATGATATATTCCTCCAATACACACTTTCTTCTATTTTGACACCGTATTATAGCATAGTCTGTATATAATAGTATTACACGTACCTCTAGACCAAAGCAAAACAAAGTATTAAATATTTAAATCCATATATACATTTATACTGTAGGTATAAACAAATAAAGAATTAAAAGTAAAAGATTGAACAAGCTACTGTATATAAAGAGTTCAGCATCACCATAGCTCACTTTAGCCTAGAAAAAATATGTAAAAAATGTAATGTATATGGTTTCAGAATCCCTCTCTGAGACATTGTTGGCTGTAATATGGTGTAGTTTTGATAAACCCACGCTCAGTAAGACTACTATATTATTCCAGACTCTCCCTCCCCTTCCCCATCTAGAGGGCGGTTAGCCCACTCCACCATGACCCACTCTGAGTCAGATAGAAGGTGTAGCCTCATTGCAATGCTCTGACTCATAGGGCAAGGGGAAGAGATAGAGCAGAAGACTCAGAATCAGGATCAGATTGATGGTATTTAGCCACAGTAGCCACGACGAGTAGCACACAGAAGCATTTTGCCTCTGACTCACTCGGTCACTTGTGTAGTACAGACAGTATGTTTAGATTGGAGGATAGAGGACACTTAGGCTACGTATCATTTTTGACAGTTTTTTACAGTTTATTTGGTCTGATGTTTGTGTAGCGAATTTCAAAGATTATTGGTGTGATGGTAAGGAGGGATATATGATTGACAACTGTTGAAAATGTAGGTTTATATACTGTATCTGAAAGTTGCTTTGGATAGACCAGTTCACACTGTGAAGCTTTAACAGATTGTTGTAAAAAGTCAGGTCACTGAGTCGGCTCCAACTTTTGCTTATTTGCCCCAGAGAACAACGAATAAAAAGTCATTTTGGCATATTATAGAAGAGGGGTTTAAAATGTTGAGGTTGATCTCAAACCTGTTGCAAAGTAATTTTTTCCTCTTCAAACTGAAGAATCATTCATGGCTCTAAACTGGTTCACACCCAACCCAGAGAAAATTACCACAGCTAGTTTGAAAGCACCATGTGAAAGAAGTTTCTCTAAATAGCTGTATTAATACTTTAAGGGTTGCTGTCCATTTCAGATAAGTACCACAAAAAATGTTCAGTATGAGACAAGTATGTAACCGATGTCTGAATTTCTCGGTTTCATTACCGGAGCCTACATTTATCATTTTTTTTGGCTTTACATAAGAGGATGAAACAAAAACCAGACAAAAAAGAAAAAAGGTTCCCTCTTATCCTACAAACTAGAAAATATATCCATACAAATAAAAAACTCTTTAGTTCAATGTAGCGAAAAACAATTTCTATGTGGACTCGTTGCACAACATGGTCCAATCTTCTTCACTTATCTTACAGTAACTATTTTAAGGTCATCTTAACTAAAGGAGTAAATATCAAAATGAAAAAAAGGGCAAAACTTTTTTACAGTGTGGCATACTAGTGTTTGTGTGCATGTGAGTGGGTGGTCCAAAAAAAGCCAGACTGCTATCCATGTGGTGGCAAGGCAACTAGATGCTCACTATGCCTTACTAGAGATCTGTTAACACTTCATAAAGCAAAGTGCTGCGTGTTGCGTGTGTTGCAGATAACTTTTTTACCCTTAAAGTTGAATATTAAAATTGGACTATATAAAGCTTTTTGCCTCAAGAGAAATAGGACTGTAACAACTGATTGTACTGCTCAATTACTGTGTGTGTGTGTGTGTGTGTGTGTGTGTGTGTGTGTGTGTGTGTGTGTATGTTTGTGTGTGTGTGTGTGTGTCTGTGGGTGTGCATGTGGGTATGCATGCATACACATGCATGCCCCTGTGTGTGTGTGTTTATGTGTGTTTATTACACACAGAAGCACACACTATTTCTGCGTTGAGGTTTCTGTCCTCTCAACCTCCCATAAATTCCCCAGCATCACTGAACTGACACATTTATGTCTTACATTAATATTTAGCCTCTGTATAAAATTTGGTATTTTTTGGCCTTTTTAATATGTTTTGGATATATACCTGTCTGTGTTGGTATTCTTTCAATGTCAACATCAATATTGTTTGGTTTGGGTATTAGAACTGTGATGTTGCCAGGAATTCTAGAACATTCTGTGCCAACAGCTAACCAAATAGACCGTCATTCTACCTGAGGAGGTACAGAAATGGCTAAATGTGCTCAGATATTTCCCATTTTAAAGTTTGAATGAGGGCATATGCCCTTTATTAATGTCAGACTTGGTCTGAAATAGCAATGGGTGTCCACTCGTGTGTGTAGACGCAGAAAGCGAGAGGATATGTGATTGTTTATCCTGTTGTAGTCATACACATGTGCATTAGTACGGAGAATGACTGTTTTCCACTACTACAGGATACAAACCGGTATGGTGTCGGTCTCTTTCCTGTAATTGTGTGAGCCAAATGTTGCGTTATGAGAAATTGTCAGGTTGACCCAGGCCCAGGGGGAGTAATAGTGGCGGGAGGTGAGAGTGTGCGCAGCTGCGAAGCCTTCTTTCCTAGTATCGCAGGTGTCGGAGCCAAAAGTAATTGCGGTAATACATTTCCACCGGTCAGCGCACGGTGTAGTGTAATTTAATCCAGTGATGAATGAACGAGAGCCCTGAATGTGCAGCATGGTTTAATTTCTTTTCAGATTAACCATCGATTGAGTCCCTCAAGTTTCTAGTACTCATAGCATTTATGGAGTTATGTGTTGGTGGGCGCACCAGATGCTAAGGGGCCACTGCAGCGGCTCTCTTCACAACAAGAATGGCACAACACAAGCACAGGCATGCAAGCTCACAAACACACACCCACACCCACACACATACATACATACATACAGTCGTTTTGGAGAGGGTGTGTGTGCAGGGGCTTCTTGCGTCTTCCAAACACCATGGAACAAATGGTTAGAGGGTCTGACTGTTGTTTCAGAAGGAGAACAGCTTATTTTGATTTCAGCAGTTGAAAAAAAAAATCCCTCAGTCAGTGACTCATTCAAGGAAAAGGGCAAAGCTGGTCGCCTGCGCTGCCAGACTGGCTAACGTAGTGGACACAGTGCAAGAGGGAAAGGGAGAGAGGGAGGGAGGGAGGGAGAGAGAAAGAGAGAGAGAGAGAGAGAGAGAGAGAGAGACTCACACACTCTTGCGAGGGGCCATTGTTTCTCTCCAGATAGACAAATATGAGCAAAGTGTTGCCAAATGTGTCGAATGAACCACAGCGCAGACAGTTAAATCTGGACTCAAGACGCTGCCAGTCAAACTAAATTACTCCAAACTGGGTCTCTGTTCTCCTCAGGCATGGTTTGTTTGTGTATACGAGTGGCTGACTGTGCCACAAAGGGACTTTTAGGTCAGTAGTGCTCAGTTTAGTTGGAGGCCTCACACAGTAAATACTAGGCCTACTAATGATACACTACTTCAGCCGCTTTATTTTTCTGTCATGCTTACTTGCTACAGAGTTCTCACAATTATTTTTTTGCTAATCCTTCAGAGAGAAAGCTGGCTTAACTATGTCTTATAATTTTGGTGTTCTTTTTTTATGGAATATTTATACGAGTATAACCGTATCGCTATCTGTTTTAGCGTGAGCACAGAAAGATTAAAGAACCATAGCAGTCACAATACAACCTTCAGTCTTTTGTAAAGCAAGTGCCTCCATACCTGTAACTGTATCCTCCCTCTATAAGGCCAAACATCTTTTCAGCAGCTTTAACCCTTCAAATTTTCAAAAGACACCTCAAAGGTAAACAACTGTCTCACATGGTCTGCACAATGCCTCTGTGGTGTAAAGGTGTGTGTGTACTTGTGTGTTTGTGTGTGTGTGTGTGTGTGTGTGTGTGTGTGTGTGTGTGTTTGTGTGTGTGTGTGTATATGTGTGTGTGTGTGTGTGTGTGTGTGTGTGTGTGTGTGTCTGTCTCTGTGTGTGTGAAATGAATACCTGTAATGTAAACGTGGTTTACGGCATGCAGCACAGACGTACTGTACACAACCTGCTTGTCTGTCAGTCAAGCGTTGTAACGCGTCAATGCTGCGTCTGAGTGACTGATTGATGGCCACTGAGAGACTGGCTGTTTAGTGTTAGATCAACAGCAGTGTTCATGCATCTCCCTCCTCTTCCCCCTCCCCCTCCCGCCTCCCTCATCGCCAGGGTGAAGGGAGCAGAATTCTGGGATTAGCAGTGTTTGCTTTGCACCCAGGTGCTGGGGGGCTCGTCACATACCTGTTAAAGGAGGGGGGCTGTAGACCAACGAGTCCACTAAAGACATCATTAGCGGAGACAATTGTGTGTGATTTTTTTTTCTCTCCACCCCCACTCCCCCTGCACAGCTCCCCCTCTGTTTGAAGTCTAATCTTGAAATTGTGCAATGGTTGGATTCAGTCAAAACATGGCAATTTAGTCAAAGGACCATATTTTTTCCTCTCTCTGATCATTTTTCAGACACTGGAAGCAGTTCTGTGGAGCTGCTGTGCTCGAGCAGATGGATGTTGATTTAAAGGTCTCCCAGCACCTAACTGATTTGAAACCGATGGTTTGATTGGACGTGAATGACTTTCTTGTTGTCTTGGCTGAGCAACTATTTCATCCAAAAAAAAAGCAAAGAAAAAACAAAGCAAAAAACAGGCAGATAAAAAAGTAATTTGCAGTGTATATAATTTGATTGTAACACAATAATTGCTGGTTGGAGGTGATTGTCCCAAGATTGTGGTATTCTTAATTAGTCTCTCCAATCTTGAGAGCTTGATTCTTTCCTCTGAAGCCGGCAGCTGTTTGTAATTGTAGTTGCACAATGTCCCTGACAAAAGATTCAGTCTTTATTCTGTTTATGACACAGCTTATTTTTATGACTTATATGTGCCATATATACTATTTACAACATGTTTGAAGAATGTGTCGGGCCTTAGACGGTATATACTGTGGCTATTGATTGTTCTGGTATCATCCAAATTCCCCTTATGCAAACCATATAAGACCTACAGTAGGAAAATTGCGTTATTTAACTCCTTTTTTTATCTGCCATTTCAGTCATAAGATTGAATCATTTTCGTTTTTTAGATAAGCATGAGGTTTTACAACACCCCAGCAGTTTGCAATAAACAAGCGCAAACACTGATCAAGACCGACAGATTCTTTCGCAAAACAGCTGCACTCGTTTACTCTGCATGCTTTCATTCTGACTGTTTTGGCCCTCGCTGCCAGTCTACGCTATTGTTAGTTCCAGAACTTTCTGTCATGTGTGACTACTACGCTTTTAAAAAATGTCTTGATCATATACTGATCATTGCTTGCAGTATAAGTTAACCTTGAGAAACTCTTCCTGCTTATTTCTCTCTCAAGTAAAGAGATTGGAGGATTCTGTCTCGAAACAGTGTAGTCTCAGTACGGCATTTTAGACCAACCAGATGCAGTTTTATTGTTCTCGACTCTTGCAAAGATCTGTTCTCCTGTGTGATTATGTGAAAGCATGGGCTTGGAGTTTGTCCAACCCATCATTACACACACACACACACACACACACACACACACACACACACACACAGTTTCTTGTAGTCCTCATGATACTGGCGTGAAACTGTGAGTGTAATTTATTTCTTAGAATCCTTCTGTGGTGAAAGGGGATGGAACTGGGATGGAACTTGGTGTTGACGTGCTAACGGCACTCAGCATGAGACCCGACAGCTTTGTTGATGATGCATATAACCATGTATCACAAAACCTCCACCCCCCACCACACACACACACACACACACACACACACACACACACACACACACACACATACAGACATACACACACACACCTACTCACACAGAGCCACCCACGCTCCCATGTACACACATACATACACACATACACACGCCTAGTCACATTGAGCCACCCATGCACGCACACACACACACACACACACACACACACACACACACACACACACACACAGACAGCATGCACCATATGCATTCCTGCAGGATCGCCAGGGCAAGGACAATTACAGCACTGGCACAATCATTTCAAGGCTAATAAGCTCAAGTGTTTTCAACAAAGCTCAAAGAAAAATAAGCTGGCAGCGTCTCTCTCTGGAGCTGGTGTATTTGTCATGGCCCTGGGCCCATCGTTTTACTGCAAACAGTCATGCCTGTCCAGAAGACACGTTTGATTGCAGCCAGTGGGACCCAGACCCGAAGTTAGCACTTGCGGATGGTGTCAGGTCGCCAGGCGGGAAGTGTTAATGGATGGATAATCCAGCTAATATGGCAGAAACAGGCTTCCTTCACCTCCTGGTACAGGCCAAAAAAAAAAAAAATCCTGAAACGATCCTCCCACCAACCCCCTTATCCTACGCCCTGCAAAGAAATAATAAAGAAAGGCCCACTGATTTGGGAGCTGTGCTTTGAAACTTGATGCTCTAAAAACACACACCTCAAGGACAGACAAATGGGGAAAATGGGAAGAAAGAAAGAAGGAAAGAAAGAAAGAAAGAAAGAAAGAAAGAAAGAAAGAAAGAAAGAAATCACTTCATGATCATGATTTGATTTTGTAGGCTTTCAGCATTTTGTTGACTGAAATTTCTAACCTTTTCTAAAACATTTGCACACGTGTGAAAAGTGCTCTGCTACAAGGGACATAAATGAGAAGATTCCTCCGTTAATGCCTTTGTATATGTGAAACATACACAAGCTCTTCCTCAGTGTCACGTACAAAAACAATCCACCCCACCCACACACGAAAGCCAGCCTAGTTTCACAAAGAGGACGAAATGGTTTACAATCAATCGGGGATCCAAACAAATAATCTTCCCCGCTCCAGATAGTGATAGAGCTCAACAAGGTCTCGGCCTGGGGCTCACAAGCGGGAGAAAATGGGTTATACTGCGTGTGGTCAGGCGAGGACCACAGGGGGACGGCTGGGGTGCTGCCCACTTAGACTTGAGCAGGCTGTCTTTAATTTTCAGTCGACTACTCGGAGAGGCTAAAGGATGTGGCCTGAAATGAGACAAAGCAAAGCGAGAGGCACACTTCCCCTTTTTCCTCTTTTGCTCCTCTGCCTTGTGCAATCAACATGGCAGAGTTCAAGGGAGAGTGAGGGAGGACAACCTTTAAAAAAAAAAGGAAAGGAAAAAGGAAAACAGAAAAAAATCTTTCTGTGGAAATCAAGTTTTTTTTTCCTATTTGTTTGTTTTTTTTTCTTTAACTTTACTGTCAGTGATTGAGACTTGCTTCCTGACTTGAAAAAAAGAAACCACATATACTGTATGTCTGTGTGTGTTAATGTAAGTATGTGTGTGTGTGTGTGTGTGTGTGTGTGTCCGAACAAAAATAATTACCAAAGGCGAGTGCCTCAGCTGCAGCTCCATGCTGTTCGTGGCCACAGAGGCCCGTGGCACAGCGTGGCGCTGCGGTATGTCGGGTCGGGTCGAGCCAACGTCCCTGCGGCCCCCGCGGGTCGGGCAGGAAGTGGTGGCCACGGGGCCTCGAAGCTCCGGTGAATGCCCTCCATTGACACCAATTGAAATGATAAGGCTCATTTAGCTAAGTGTAATTGGGTGTTTTTTCGCTGCTTGGCTCGGCTGGCCCCACAGAGGTCAGTCTCTGCTATACCCACAGAGGCAGCAGGAGAGATGGGGAGAGAGAGAGAGGGAGAGAGAGACAGAGAGAGAGAGAGAGAGAGAGAGAGAGAGAGAGAGAGAGAGAGAGGAGCAAAGGGGCTTGTGTTTATGCATGTGAACAACACGTTCACACAAGCACTCATCCATTTTGTGTATGTACTTTTGCAGACATACATTAAAAACAATTGTATACAGGCAGACACACACACACAGCCATGGGCATGCATTACTTATGCGTGATCACAGAAAAAAAAACACTGCTTGAACTCATTGACACACACATGTACACATACAGTACACACACATAGACATGTACACAGACACACGCACACATACATACACATATATATTTATTCAATATCTTCAGCTTGCCAGCCCCAGCCGCCCTTGAAACATCTGCAGGCATCGCAGGCATAGGCATTGTTTGCTTATAACAGGCCGAGTCGTCTACAGACACAAACATTTCCTCTGACTTCCGGTTCCATTCAGCAAATGCATCCTATTCCCAAAAACCTTTATACACACCCCTCCTGACCCCCCCTCCCCTCCACACACACACACACACACACACACCCCTCCCTCCCCCATTGAGTCCAGCCCCATATTCCCAGCTGAAGGTTATGCTGTTTGATAGCCATGTCATAACACATGTGATAGTTTTCACATAAAATGGGAAAGACTACAGATGTGCGAAAGTTTTTTTCTTCTTCTTTTTCTTCTTCTTCAGGGGAACTTTTTTCTCCTTTCAGTGTGTTGAGTTGAGTGCCGACAGGCTGCTGTATGACACGTTCCCTATGTCGCACTGCATCCTGGGAAAAGGCAGCGGACGCAGGGGAGTGTCTGTTTATCAGTTTTTCTGAGCCATGATGGTCCTTTCTTGGAAGGTGGGGAGGTGCTGTTTGGTTGACCACACTCTACATAACTGCAGGCAGTCAAGGCTGTCATTTTGGGAGTGTTAGGGTTTGCTGGTCATCATTGCTGTCCCATCAATCATCTTGTGCTTCCAAAACCAAGTCATGCAATGCGGGTGATGGTTAGGCCTGGTTATAGCTCTCTTAGTAATGGCACGTGATTTGAGCCACATCAAAATAGCTGTTGATTCGCTGTTGATGTGAATGTTCTTGATAATGGGTAAGCAACATAATGTTGGACAATGTGTTCAGAAAACAAGTGATCTTTCATGGAGCTTTTCTTGTTGGAACTTAGAAACTAGACAAGTTCTGTCTTTGAACACGGTCTTAGTCGTGTTCTGTCATCAGTTGCTCTAGAATGTTCTTTTGCTACCATTAGTGTTGTCAGAACTCATGTAATGATGTAATTCTACATCCAGGTGGAGTGTACACATATAATCTGACAGATAACTTGTAAAATGGGAGGAAAGACTGCACTTTTCCAAACTCCTTTAAAGAAAAAAAAGAAAAGGAAATTCCTTCCCTCTCGGCCCCAAGAAGAAGACAAGGAGCTGTCCACACTCGCTGAGATGACAGAGCCGCTCAGTGACAGAGAGGCCGGAGGCAGCCAGACGTTCTCACAGACATTTACCCTGAGCCGAAAAACGAACCAAAGCCATCAGCGTCCCTTCATAATATTTAGTTATGGATTTGATTCACGCCTCAAACGATTAACCCAAAAATAGGGGAACTCATTCATTAAGCCGAGCTCTACAAACATGACTGGGAGCTGAAGTGAACAGTATGCAGTGCTCATACCCCCACATCTTGTCCGCCTCCACCTCCTCCTACTCCCTCTCCTCTTGAGAGTACGTGAAATCTTAAAACAACATGTTGCTTTGCCATACTTTTTCTATGATGTCATGTTAAGAGCATGGACAAGCAGGCCTCTTTAATTTAGCACAAGTGTCTGCATATGACATACATCCCATAAACACATAGATGAAGAGAGAGAGAGAGAGAGAGAGAGAGAGAGAGAGAGAGAGAGAGAGGGAGGAAGGGTGTATGGAGCTATGCTATGGAGGTGTTTGTCTTTTTTTCTCTTTTTTTTGCGTAGAGTGCTGTGTGGGTTTTCATCTCTCTAATGGAAGGCCCTGTTCTCTGGCTGAATGCCTGAATGCAACAGCATCACTCAGCATTATCTGTACATTCGACCCAAGACAGCTGGGGTTGGTTGGATTGTGTGATGGTGATGGTTGGGTGCGGTGCAGTGGGGTTGTGGAGAGAGATTTGTCTGTGCTTTACAGTATCTTGGCACCAAGGCAGGCTGAGATCTGTTTACTGCTGGCGCTGATGTCGAACAATGTTGAAGTACCAGGGATTACCCCGAGTATGTCTCACCCTAGGCCATCCAGAAGTAGCATTTCTCATGTGTCTGTGTGTGAGGGGTGTTTATGTGTGAGCTGTGAGCACATGTGTATGTGAGCAGTGTATGTGTGTGTGTGTGTGTGTGTGTGTGTGTGTGTGTGTGTGTGTGTGTGTGTGTGTGTGTGTGTGTGTGTGTGATGTATGTGTGCATGTATGTATGTGTATGTGTGTGTGTGTGTGTGTGTGTGTGTGTGTGTGTGTGTGTGTGTGTGTGTGTGTGTGCATGCTTGTGTGTTTGTGTGCATGTGAAAGGTGTGTGTGTGTGTGTGTGTGTGTGTGTGTGTGTTTGTATGTGTGCGTATATGTTTTGCCAGGACTGTTATATGTTAGGACTGCCCATTAATTTAATTCAGTTCATACATTCTTTACTTAAGTCTTAAGACCCTGCACTCTCTGAGTTCAGTAACAGCCTGTTGTCAGATAACCTCTGTGTAGTCCATGTCAGTATACTGCACACACACACACACACACACACACACACACACACACACACACACACACACACACACACACACACACACACACACACACATGCCAGCTCTGTCATGGATTTAACCTAGTTTTGGCTCTGGGCTTGAGTTGAGTCACCTGCTAAGTCGTCAGGAATGCTTGGAAAGTGTCTTCCCCTCTCTTTGAAGGGCCAATTTTGTCTGGCGTAATTGAAGGCTCTTATCACCCCTTTGGGATTTATGTTCATTCTTTGTAATGTGCTGAGACTCACTATGTCCACAGGTAGAAGAGATCCTCCCACTAATTTGTGTCCTATCTAACCCCCCCAACCCCCCTCTCCTTTTTTCCCTTCTTATTCACTCTATTCAGCGTGTCTGTTCCGGTACAACTGGCTGTCTCTCGTCTACCTCATATACCTCCTGCTCATCCCACTTTTCGCCGAGCCAACGAAGACAACGATGCAAGGTAAAGCTGACAAAGAGTATTTTACACTGCACACTCCACAAATATGTAGCGTATGGTGATGTCTAAATCTTAGTGTGGGTGAGGAGTGCGGTGGAGGCGAGTGACTAACTCCCATTGTGTTACTGTAAGAGTGACTCAAAGGCCATTAGTATGTCATAGAGGCTGCTTGGGGCCATGACCTGGTCATTGCTAATGTCAAACCTCCCAAAATCAGTGATGCACTTCCCCTCGGTTATATTTCCTGTCAAGAGGGGGTCGAAAAGGATTCTTCTTTTTTTCTTGTTCAAGTCAAGCCAAGTATTTTAAGCATTTCATCCATATACAATGTCTTGAGTCAGACAAAATAACGTTTCGTCATGGATCAAGTGGTGTTTAATATAAAAAGATATTTTATATAAAAAGACATTCAAGACAAGGCAACATATTTAGTGCTCATAGGAGGTAAACATAAAATGCAGTGTCTACTACTAGGTAGTACTTAGAAAGAACACACTCTTATGCAAATGTTCATTTTATTTTTAAGATTTCACTGTAATTTGTTCTGAAGCCATAATGGCAAACATTGAGCCTCTTACTTAATTTGTTGTGATTCCAGTACACTACATCAGAGTTTGGGGTCACAAACCTGAATATCTCATCATCATCCAGACAATACATGCTCGTTTTTTGCATGAAAAACAATCTCCCACAGAGGATCAAAACAAACCATGAATACATTACCATCTTTGGACAATTTTAACCTTGGACATGTCAAAAACAATCTGCTGCATAAAAATACACTTTACACTTTTCAGTGTGCTAAGTGAGGTTGTATTTATGGGCACATTAAGGTTTGTAAAACATAAACAACATTGCAGATCAGTTTTTTTGCTTTTTTTTGAGGGGGGGGGGGGGTAATTACCATTTCTCTGTCTCTGTTTTGAAGAAATGACAAATGTGTATTAGACAGGAGGTGATATCACCACTTAGTACGCTCTAGTGAGGAGTAGGCGGAATGGGAGTCAGATGAAGCTAGACAGTCTACCCAAGAGGTCAACAGATCACCACTCCATGCTCTTGAACTTCAGACCAATGTTGGATGAATAACAATTTGTTATGTGAATTACCCACACACACACTTTAGAAAGGGGATTTTAAACAGTTCTGTGAAGCATGTGTGCAGAAGAAACAGAACCCTCTACGTTTTGCAGGAGCATGCAATCACAGTCCCTCCCCTTTTTCTTTATCCAGGGCGAACCTTTCACGGCAGCAGCGCACGGTTTGCTTGTTATCTCGAGAATAACACTCCACTCTTTCAGTCGTCGCATCTGGTCTTCTTTACTTTCCTCTCGTCCACCTGACACAACAAACTAAGGCGGTGGAAGTTGTCATAGTCTGCACATGTGTGTTTGGGTTCTCCACATGAAACCCCATAAAGAAAGGCCAGATGAAGTCAATGCACCATTCTCATGGTCCTTCAGCACGTCCCGGCGGTTTTTAGGGGGGGTCTGGGGTTGAACAGATTGACAAATGGCTCAACATAACAGACTGTAAGTTGAAATATACGTTATTGTAGTAAAACAAATGTCAAATCAACCACAGGTGTGCATATTCTAGCATTTCATTTCTATTTAGAAATGTTTAGCTGAACAATTAAACTGCACTTTATTAAATGGCATTCTGGTTTAGCATTACAGAAATAAAACATTTTTGATATTTAAAGAAGTGTCAGTGACCCCATGCAGTGCTCATTTCCTCCCCGTTAAAAGCCGCAGGGTCTTGCAATAAAAAGAAAATACATCCCATAGTGTCATTGCTTTCCATCAGTAAAGTAATGGTCAGTTTTCCTGTTTGATGTCCGAGGTCATTCCCACTCACTGGCCCTGCATGCTTGACCCTGATCTGGCAACTTCAACAGGAACCTCGGACTGAGCTTTTCCTACTGTAGATCACAGCTTTAGTTCCGAGCTGGCACATTCAGTTCCTAAGGACAGCCAATCCAAAAGTGACTCAATTAGTTCCTGTAGCCAGATACAAGATACTAGCCAGATACTAACCCTAACCCTGAGGTCAATTATAATCTGAGCTGCTTACAGTAGTTCATGAGGCCATTTTCAAGTTAGATCCGATCAATTCTGTCAACTGACAAGCTGCGTTTAGACATGACACATCTTTTTCAATCTTTTAATCAAATTAAAAGAATCCAACTGAACTGTTTGCATAGTGTCAAATTAACAGAAATTAACTGTTCCATGTTTCAAGCATTTAACCCATTATTTTTTAAAAGTATAATGGTGTTTATTATTAATTAGGCCTAATAATTGGATTAAAAAGGGAAATTTAGCATCTATGAGCATTTAAATCTTCAGGGAAATTTACAATTAGGCTATCTGACCCACTTCAACGCCAAGTTCAAGCCTGGGGTTCAAGCCATTTTAGTTCCTGAGGCCAGGCCTGCTTTAGTGTCCGTATACTGCACCGTATCCTCCCTGATGGGTGACAGAGTGACTGCCTCACACACTGTTGGAGCCGCACCGTATATCTCCCGTGTCATTGTTTATTTAAGCCGAAGAGTGGCATCTCTTTGAGAGATGCACTCAGGAGAGTGACAGACTTTGCCTCTCAGGCTTGGGCTTGTGTTTGTTTCTCTCTTCATGTCTTTTTTTTTTTTTTTTGAAAGTCTTTGACATAGTTTTTTCACTGCGTGTGTGAACTTGCTGCTGCACGTGCTTTACCTGCCTTGTCTGTCGACAGGTGAGGATTCTCTCGCCCCAGGGGGAAGGAGCTATTTCTCATCATGACAAGGTGACAGAATTGAAATGGGTCAGAGATCTGGGGTTATACAGTAGATCTACCTGGATCTGGCCCAGACCTTGACCGTGTAACAGATGACAACTAGCTTGGCTAGCTGGCGGCAGTACATGTAAATCCTCACAACTCAATTCCTTAATGGGCTTTTCTAAATGCTGAATTAGGAGCCTGGGCTTTTAGCTCAGTGGTTAGAGCGTCTGACTCCCATGCCGGGGGTTTGTTGTAGCTGGCGGGTTTGAGACCTGAGTGTGGTACGGACCGCCACCAGCTACATGACCGCATCATAGCCGGATCTAATCCAGATCTGTGACATAGATTGCCATAATTATGGATGACGCAAGGATCATTAACTGTAGGGAAAGGAGGAATTATGTGAGTGTCAGTTGCATGACATATTAGTTCAAAGAGCCTTCTTCACAGTGTCGTCCTGTTTTTGCTGATGTTATAACTCCCGCTTTGTAAGACACACCACGCTGAGTCAAACCAACCGTTCCTACTGAGAGATTTCGTGTTTTGCTTGTGATCTCAACGATGTTCTTCCTTCCCAACTGAACGAGTAAAACACACGGCCGGAGACTCCAGGATTCTTCGAGCAATAAAAGCAAAAAAAAAAAAAAAAAAATTGGTCTGTTAAATCTCTCCAAGCAAATGCAAATATCAGATGTGGCCTGACAATATA
>JAODXP020000027.1:3537221-3574721 GCA_027497455.2 Sardinella longiceps
TTGTGTGTGAGTGTGTGTCAGTGTGTGCGTTTTATGTTATGTGTGAGGGTGAGTGTGTCTGTGTGTCAGTGTGTGTGTATGTTAGCTTGTGTATTGATCTGTGTGTGTGTGTGTGTGTGTGTGTGTGTGTGTGTGTGTGTGTGTGTGTGTGTGTGTGTGTGTGTGTGTGTATGTTAGAGAAACAGAGTCTCATAATGCATGTGTGTGGGTGTGTGGGTAAGATAAGATAAGATAGTACTTTACTCATCCCGTAGGAAATTCAAGGGTGTGTGTGTGTGTGTGTGTGTGTGTGTGTGTGTGTGTGTGTGTGTGTGTGTGTGTGTGTGTGTGTGTGTGTGTGTCAGAGAGAGTTTAATGCCTGTGCGTGTATGTGACTGATGTGGAGCGCTGCCTCTCCGTCTCCAATGGGAATAATTGAGTCTTTTTGGGGGATTCCAGGGGTGATGCTGGCTGCCGTGCTGCTCTTTGTCTATTGATGATGGTGCCTGGCAGCTGCTGAGGTCAAGGCACACATTGCCGCACCAAACAGCCCCCATATGAGTCATCCGTTTGCAAACACACACACACACACACACACACACACACACACACACACACACACACACACACACACTCACACACACAGATTCACACATTCATACAAACACTTGAACACACACCACGCAAAATATGCATGAAAAAAAATTGGATAGATCATACACATTCACCCTGACCACACAGACATATGTGCATGCATACAGTGTGCATACACATAAACACACACTTAAAAACACACACACTTGCATACAAACACACACACACACACACACACACACACACGCACACACACACACACACACCCCTGCAAACACGCATAGATGGTTTCACTCACAGATATGCAAGCATTTATATACTCTGACACTCCCAGACGTACAAACACACTTACTCCCAGGTATACATCTACACACAAACACGGACTTGTTTGCACCAAGACACACATTTTCATTCAAACACACACTGTGAGGTACTGTAGACAGTCACGTCTCACACACACACACACACACACACACACACACACACACACACACACACACACACACACACACACACAGAGTGAAAGGGGTGTTTTGGGGGCATTGCTGGTGAATGAGTCATGTTATAAAATGCTAATTAAAGGTTGGTTGAGCACTAGTTTTTTGACAGCTCAGATTTGTCAGGTGGTCAGATAGCTTTCAGTTGTCTTCCTATCTGTATCATTACCACTCCCATCCCTGCCAAATTAGAATCCATGGGAGGAGAGGGAGCCAAGCGAATGACTAAGCGTCACTGAAAAACATTTTTCTCAAACCCTTCACTGTACTCTGGCCAAGAAGTACATGTTAATTTTGGAGTTGTTTTCAGATACATCCCTCTTTTTTCCTTCTTTCTTTCTCTTTTTTTCATCAGAGAAATCACCCACTATTCTAGTGCAAAATTGACATCATAAATTGCAATAATTGTTAAATTGATAAGTTCCTTGTGAGCAGGCTTTTCTACATGCACGCATGAACGATTCTGTCCCGTTGACGGAGTAGTAAGTCTGGATTGTTTGGAGAAGGAAATGTTAATGCAGTGGTTGAGTTCAATTAATGCTTCTGCGCTAGGCTACCTTATGCTACCTCTCAAGCCCAGGAAATGGAGACAGCGGTCTAGACAGAACCTATTTCACATTCAGTATTTTCCCCATGTTTTTTAATTACACTGCAATATGACCTTTGCCAAATATTTAGCCCAGGCTGCACTTGGTTTGCTGCCAGCTTATCATTTTTTTTCTCTAACTTGGCAGTTTAATGTTCTATAATATTGTATTTATATATATAAATATAAAAAAACTTGACTGTGTCAAGTAAGTTTATGCTACGAATTCCCAAGCATCAAAGTTCATATCTCCTCCCTGCAGTAATACAGTGGTGGTATTATATTGCTTATGGGTGGTAAGCGTGTGACTGGTGTTTGGAATAGTGCCCAGCTAAGTCTCACACTACCTGCACTTTATTGAGAAATGGGCATAAGGAAAACATTGCAATATACTGTACTATGAAAAAAATGATTTGTGCCTCACAACTTTTTCTTGAAGGGTCTCACTAAGGCTCACCTCAACTTTAGCTCAAGCATATAGTTTCTGTAAAGTTCTTTTTTGCTTTAAAGTGAACTGATTTTCCCTGCTTCTTGTTGTAATCTCTTGAATGCTTGTGTTAAAACAGTCTCTCAACTTACTGGGCCTGCGTCATGCCCTTTGTTATCATTTTGATCCTGATATTAAATCTAATGCAAACATTTTTTCAACATATGAAAATATTGAAAAATAAAGCATCCATTATTATGTAAACTAAAGATGTTCTGAACAAATCTGTATCTCAAAGAAACCTCCTTCAACCTAAACCTGAGCGAAGTTCAACAGCAAATGACGTCTATTGTTGGATCCTTTCTCAAGACACTATTTGTCTCAGAATGAATTGACTCAAATCAATTACCTGAGAGGTAGCTCTTTGGAGCGAGTGCATTAGCCTTCTGCTAATCTCTTTAGCACTCACTACTTTTGCAGGCAGTATTGAACTTCCAATTGGATTTAGCTTCCATGTCAGTGTACGCTAGCGCTTATGGACACAATGATGAGATTATGCCTTAACGTGATTGACGCCGCTGCCTTACCTCCTGCTGTTTGGTTGGTTTGGCTTGTACACACAGACAGGAAAACATGCATCGTGCGCCACTCGTCCACACGCATTTCACGTTATGCCATCAAACGGGAGCCAAGTCGCAACCTGATAGCCGCTGGCCCACACAAGCCAAGGGGTCCAGGGCGGTCTGGGGGATACATTCAATGAGCAAACCAGCTCCCTCCCCATCCTTTTGGCAAGCGGCTCGTTCGCCAGGGGATAGTCTTTAAATGCGATTAAGACGATGAAATTTCACAATTTGGACAAGAGCGCTGGGGCCTCTGGCACATGCAGGGGAGCCCTGGGGGCCAAGCTCCCTGGACTAACCGGAGCCTAGTATCTCTCAACTCTCCATCCCCAACATGGTGCACCATCATCAGAGACAAGATGCGCGCACACACACACACACACACACACACACACACACACACACACACACACACACACACACACACATACATACACACAGAGGCACGTGCATAGCGACTTCTATCCTCTCACCACAGACCCAAGGTAGCAGATGCTTGAGGAGACTTAAGGGGACCGACACAAGTCCAAAGGAGGGGGTGTATGGTGTGTGTGTGTGTGTGTGTGTGTGTGTGTGTGTGTGTGTGTGTGTGCGTGTGTGTGTGTGTGTGTGTAAGTGTGTTGGGGGTGGTGGTGGTGGGGTGGTCACCCTGAAAGAAATCACAAACTGATGTGAAACATGCCTACACATCGTCTTTTGTCCGTGGCGGGATCGCAAACACATCTGGTTTGCATTTGTGCTTCCTGTACCGGTATCAGCTTTCTGCCACAGATGGTCCGACTCGCGGCAGTGTTTTTTAAAAACTCCCTAGTCTCTAATGGCTTCAGCTCAGTGCATGGCACAGTCAGTCTCTCTCAATCGAGCCTTCCCTTCCCCCATTGCCCCGTGCCCCAATTTAATCACACATTCCAAGTCAATAAATGATTGAATATAACTTTCTTGTAAGTATGCCTGAATGCTTTCGTCAGAAATTAATTAAAGTAATGAATTTTTGCAAGGCCAGGTTTTCATGCATGGCTTAATGTTCTGTAGGCTACTATAGGCATGACTCTTTCTAATAATGATCGCTTCTCTCAAAGAAAGAACAATAAATGGGAGCTCCATAATTGAACTAGTTAAACTTTCATAACAGCACCCCGTTGTTATCCATGCACAGGAACTTGGCAGTAGTTTTTACACCTAGGGCTTGTACTGAACACATCGCTAATTGATATAGTGCTTTTACATTTATGCAAGCACTCACTCACTCTTTTCTGTGTGAAAAGTCTATCCAACTATTTTATACAATTAAATGCAAAATACAATTTTACACACTGTTTTATACCATATCTCTTTAAAATATGCTGGAATAATTGCATTTCTTTAAAGATAAAATTAGTGTTATGTTGGAATTTTGCCCATTTTAAGACACCATTTTATTAGTTTCAATACATTGCATTTTCAATTATTAGTAGTGTTGGCCAGGAAATTACTTTTATGACTTTTAGAGTATAGGTTATAGAAAGTTTATTTTGTGAAGAAAGTTGAGCGTACTATTTCACTCACAGGCTATGTTCCTTCCTATTTCTTATGACAGTTCAATCAAAATATAGTCTATACTCTTTAAAAAATGTTATGAAAATTATTATTATTAATTTTAAAAAAAGTCAGATTGCCTGTACAATTGCAACCATACTGCCAGTAGAGTAACATCGATCTGATAAACATTGTGAACGTTGTGATAGTGCAGGCGTTGTGGGAGTGTGAGTCAGAGAAATCTATGCGTCTCCTACAGGGGAGAGGGATTAACTGCTGAAGGTGTTTAGAGGGGCTGTGGTTTGCCTCTCCCATGCAGCCAAAAGATCTCCACTACTGTTGGGAAGCACAGTCTATTTTCACACATGGCCTCTCAGAGAGGATGAAAAAAGCAACATTTCCTCTTCCATTTTTAATGGATTTCAAAGAAATCAAATAATTCTTTCCAGGTATGCTATTTATATATTTTTTGACTTTGAGTCATTTTAACAAACCATAATGTTTTGCCTGTAATAAATACAGGACAGTCTTTGGAGCTGATGATGGGAATAGTTACAGGTGGTGTAATGAAACAGCATTTCTACCAATACAGTATTTCAACAAATATAAATCAAAATAAGCATATAATCAAAAAATATATACTTGATGTTCTCTAATGTATTTGGTAAAGGGAATATAATATTATAACTTTCTATTTTTATATCATGGTTACGTTGCTATACCTCTGGAAAAAGGGCATATTAATGCCATTGCTGGTTTGTTTTAGGTGTTTTGAAGGGACTTGATGTAATAAAGTCATCTAATAAGCTTCCATATTCTTATATGTTTGATCTCACATGGAAGAATATGGAAGAAATCAGCCCAAAATCAGGCCAATCATGTAAAATGTGTAATATCCTCTCTTGGGCAAAGCAACTGTCAACAAAAATGTATTTCAAAACCTTTGCTTTGTCTCTTTTAGACATGCCCTTGGTATTTTGTGGTTGTCATGACTTTACAGTGGACAACATAAAAGACATAAAATTCATATTTCATCCGTAAATTATATCTACACTCATAATTACACACCATTTTGTTTTGCTATCACATCAAATCTCTCAAAATGACTTCAAAATGTTTGTGGAGTGGAAAATCACTTTGAATCGCAAAGTTGATGCTCGTTCCAGATTTCTGGAGAATCAGACACTGGTGAGCAGCATTGAAATTGATTTCACATGGTTCGACCCTTCTCCTCTTCCCTCAATGAAAATCATGTAAACAAAACATTGCTTGGACCATCTCCTCAGAATAGACATTTCCTTGCTTTTCAGCAGCAGTGGTACAAACTGCGTCACCATTAGACATCAATCAAGGCTAATATTTAAACTGCACTGGTAGTAAGTACTCCCTGTAGAATTAAATAGATAGTCATTCTCTAAGATGTTTAGAAGAAGGAGTTTCTCCCGCTGGCAAGATTACCCTCCTCCACATTTCCCAGTGTGTTACGGTAGAAAAAAAATCTTTTTCTAATTCTGCCGACAGTCTTTTATAAACCCCCGCCATCTTCCCATGCCAGAGTTTTGGCATCTACCAAAAGAAAAAAAAAAAGCATCTGGATAAACAAAACAAAACAAAACCGAAAAAAAAAAAAAAACGCTGACTTTGATGTCTATTCACTAAGCATGTCTTCTCAGCACGGAGACTCTGTCTGGATATCACGCACATCGTTTCTCACATGATGGATAGTCACATGGCTGCCAAAACCATCAGTGTGTGTGAATCTACTACTGCCTTTTCTGCCAAAGCATGGGTGACTGCCTGTGCCTGTGCCTGTGCCTGTACTGTACTGTACTGTATTTTACTGTGTGCACTGCACCTCAGCGCCGTACAGCCTTATCGCTAATGGGGGAAGGATTACAGCAGGCTTTTCCTATTAGCCAGACTGACAGACAGGTTAACCTGGGCGAACTTTCACCCTGACAAGAGGAATGTCTGATTTCCCTCAAACGACAGCCGAGCCGGTTATCATGGAGACCAAGCAAAACAGGAACAGCCGTGAGCATTAGGCTGCAGACAGTAAAATTAAATTATCCTGTTAAGACGCTGGCTTATATAGGGTAAGGTTGATATATTTGCTGGTAGGTGCTGTAAGACTGCGTTACAGTGTTTGCTGCTGCAGTGCAGTGATGTCTCCAGAAAGACCTGGCCATAAATCTCATCAAGTTACTGCCTGAACTAAATACTGGCAGACAAATAGACAAAAACAAAGTTTGGCACATGCACACACCAACACATGCACAGAGGCAGACACACACACACACACACACACACACACACACACACACACACACACACACACACACACACACACACACAATAAGCACATTCTCATCTCTCTCTCTCTCTCTCTCTCTCTCTCTCGCACACACACACACACACACACACACACACACACACACACACACACACACACACAAATATGCACACACACACACACACACACACACACACACACACACACACACACACACACACACACACACACACCACCACCACCACAATACTGGTTTCTTTCACTCCTGGCTACTTTTAGAGTCATCAATATTTTATGTTTGACCACATAATATCAAGCAGCCTGTATCTGACAGAGTGACATTGTTTAAAAGTGTTCTGTTGCAGACATCTCCCTCTGTGCCTCACGGTCCCAATAACTGTTGTTCTTCCTCCAGGCCACACGGGGCGCTTGCTGAAATCCCTCTGCTTCACCAGCATGACATTCCTGCTGCTGCACATTATCTACCAGATCACCATCAACAGTCTGCTGGCAGGAGAGAACATCGAGCCCAACTTCAACTGTAAGTCCGCACAGTACACTCTTCCACCACTCCAAACAGTGTGTTCAATTAAAGAAAAGCATGCATGCTTTACTACTCTAACAGTTTTTAGAAGATGGTTATTTTTTGGAAGGTTTATGCCACTCTCTCACTTTTGGTGTAGCCACTTTATTGATAACCACGAAAGCTAATAGTTGCTGCAGAGGGTACTGTAGGTTTCAGAAACATTCTACTTCATTTGTGCATCTGGTGTAGAATGGTTCAGTCCAACCTCTTAGACAGTATTCCAGTCCTTAAACTGTCCAGTGATCTGGGGGTGTACTGTTTTGGAAATGTCATGTCAATCCACTAACTATCAATGTCATGTCCCCAATATCGTGACAAGATACTGATTGTTATGACAGACACTTATTAGACTCTTTACCTATTATGACACATATGATGATAGTATAGCACATTGTGTTTGTTCATAACATGTGTTTGACATAGTAATATGATTGGAACATTACTGAGGGATCAAATCAAGTAAACGTGCAGGTCAGGCCCACGTCACACAAGCACACGGGGGAGTGAAGACTACCTGGGAAGCCGAGGGTGGCTTCAGGTCATGACGCACTTTCAGCAAGATTATTTCACACCCACGACGCACACAGACCCACCGCCATTGCCCACAATACGCCAATGGCTTGGGTCTGGGCCCAGGCACCCGGGAGTTTTCACACTCAACTGGCATACACACACCACCACTCGCTCGCACTCTCTCCCTTCTCTTGCTCTCGCCCTTGCCTCCGCAGTCTCCAAGTAGCAATAAGCCCCAACATCTGCAGTCAAGATGGGGATAAACATGTAATGAAACAGAGGAGAAACTGAGAAGAAAGAAAGAAAGTAATATATACTCTCTCTCTCTCTCTCTCTCTCTCTCTCTCTCTCTCTCTCTCTCTCTATATATATATATATATATATATATATAAAGCTTAAGTCTCCCCTCCTCACAGAACAGACAGAAAGTGTGTTCAAAAGGAGACTTCGGAGTGCGGACTTGCCTGTTTTGCACCGGTCCATGGCTTTGAAAATGTGCAAATGAGATGGCGGTACAGTTCCTCTCATGGCCATTGAGATTCATATGAGAGCCACTGCATTCCTTTTCTGCCAAGTGTGGCTGGTCTGTCACTGATTGTCATGAGGCTTATGGGGTTGAACTGTAAATCTGGTCTAGACTTGTGTAGGTTAACACTACGCTGCGTTGAGACCCGCGTTAACTACCCTTTTTTTTGTGGAAACGGTTCTTGGGCCATTGCAAAGTATGCAGTAAAACCCGCCAGCCCGAAAGCATAGAGAATGACAGTTGTAAATCCGCAGCAGCAATTTATGCATAGTATTTGATGTTTATGTTGGAGACCACTTTTTTCAAGTTTACCATTATATCTATTCTGGACCAAGATCTGAATGCATTGGCCTTAGAGCAGCCTCAGAGAAACCGAAGTGCGTAGACCTTTAAAAGGGTGAACGCATTCACAAAACAGTAGCCAGCTGTGATGGGAAGAACACTTTAAGTTCAGTACTTGGAGTCTGTTTCATTTGAATTCACAAACAGGCTCATTTCAATTCATAGCAGAAGTTTAGCGCTGCTAAAAAGAAGATTTAGTGTATTTAAATGTCAATGGGGAGGAAATCAAATGTTTGTGTTTTAGTTCTTTCAGACTTAGCCAGGTGAGTTTTCTCTTTTTTTGTATTTTTTGTAATTTAATGACCACTTTTTTTTTTTTTTTGCTTTGGCATATTCCACTGCAAAGAGCCTGTGGTCGTAGTGGGCCAAAGACAACAATTGGCACTCGAAAGAGTGTCTGGAACTCGATAAATGCCATTCGCTGGGTTAGGGCCGTATGAGAGGTCTCGGTCCGTGAGTTTTACACCCGCTGGAACAATGCTTTCCAAATGACAGTGCACGTTTTTTTTTTTTTTTTTGTCAGGTGGTGCGCACGGCAGCGCTTACGTAAGGCATTTCTGGCATCCAGGATCCTGTGTAAAAAAAAAAAAAAAAAAAACCTTGCTGAAACCGCCTGTTCCACGCCATTTAAAACCTGTGGCTTATTCCTCAGTCATTTGTGTTTCTGTGAAACTCTCCCTCCTTGCCTGTGGACATGAAATAGGGCTTGTCAAAAGAGATAGAGCGTGAGGGTTTGGAGATCGCAGACTATAATTTTCATCATTTTTGTCTGACAAATAGTAGGTGTACAAGTAGTAAAATAGTTATATGAAAACAATTCATGCTGAAACAGTTCCCCACCTACGGTTGAATAGATTTGGATTTTAATGTGTTTAAAGAGCATTAAGATTAATTTGATGGCTCTCTTGTAAGGCTTTGGGAATGTTACATTTAATCGTTGGTAAAGATTTGTAAGCTGTACAAAATCTTATGTAAAGCTGAAACTTAACCACACATCTTACCAATTCTTACTGTGCCGATTGCATATTACCTTTTTATTATCTAGCCTATTTAAAGAGACATTTTGAAACTTGGTCATATTACCATGAACAGGAATTAAATTAGAATGATCTGTACTTAGTTTATGTCACCGAATTAAACAGCAATGAGGTCCAGTCAAACTATTCATGAATTTCTGATTGGACTGCAACCGTGTTCTACGCTTCAATATATCCTGATGGGTGACTATCTTAGTAATCTCACTCGCCTTTTCCATTGAGTTCACTGAAATCAACATTCTTCTCATTCAAAGTGAGAGAACAGCAGTTTTTATAGCTACACATTTGTCAGTTACCTTCATAGAAAACATCTTAGTGGAAAGGTGTGACTAAGCAGTTTGGTGTGTGTCATACAGACAAGCAAACAGGAGCGTGCACAAACATATTTTCTCTATATAAACTTTCATTTATTTCATTTATTTATTTAAAGGTCATTAATTAAACTATTGCATTGCGTGGGATAGAGATGCTAACCTGAGCATGGAAATCTTTGGAGGAGTGGAGGATACATTTTTCAGTAATAAATCTTTACGCTAGAGAACACAATTTGATGTCTTAAAACTTCATCAGTTGATAATGGAACTATTGTGTAAAAACAATATAGGAATTAGCCTTCGGATTTCGGATTTGTTGGGCTGAACCACAGCTGTGACGATATCCTCTACCAATCCCACTCACTCCCATGTTATATTCCTTAAACATGCTGAACAGAGAGCTGTATCAGTATTGCAATCTGTAATATAACATGCTGTATGTGGTACTGTATGTATTTTCACACACACACACATACTTTACCTCTAAAACACATTTGTGAAAAACACACACACACACACACACACACACGCGCGCGCACACACACACACACACATACAGTGCTTGACAAATGGAGACGGCCTCCCTCACTGCTGCTGTGATGATGAAGAGCCAGTGAGGTGAGAGAAAGGGGGTGAGAGGAGTTTCATGAGGTCACTGTGCAGGGTGCTAAGATGGATGGTGAGGAAGTAAACGTTACCCACCACCACACCCCCCGCCCCACTCCACCTCACCCCACTCCATCCCACCCCACTCCATCCCACCTCACCACTTTCCTCCTACTCTCTAAGCACCCACCCGCCCACCTACCCATCTGCACATCACAGGTCTAGGCCTCATTCCTGTTCCACAGACACAGACAACCTTCACAGCTGCCTCTCGGAACCCTGGACCCACTGCATGGACATATTGACCAGGTCAAAGGTCAGACCTGACCTCAAGGAGGTCAAAGGAGATCCCTAGTGGGCTGTTAAAGCACATGTGAAACAGATTTGTGTGTGTCAGTGTGTGTGTGTGTGTGTGTGTGTGTGTGTGTGTGTGTGTGTGAGTGTTTGTGTATGTTTTGTGTTTGTTTGTGGGTATGTTTAGCCATCTTTCTCCTTAAAAGGCCCTTTTTAGTTCTCTTTTTCTAAACAACGGTTGAAACATATTACAAACGTACCCATTCTGCAATACAATAAACATCAGAGACAGAAATATCATAAAGTGCACAACACACTTCAGTTGTGTACTGACCACAACCTTGAAATGCAAAACAGTAGTGTCATTATATCTCAAAGACTAAATGAGAGGACAGTACCAAAGTTTGCGGCTATGCTATTTTAGACATATTTAAAATCTACTTGAGTTATGCCAAATAACACAATAACAAAAACTGTGGGAGTAGCCACAGCTACCCAGTCTCCATACGCCCCTCACCACCACAAAGGCAGTTACGCTACGGGAGGAGAGAGAAAGAGAGAGAGAGAGAGAGAGAGAGAGAGAGAGAGAGAGAGAGAGAGAGAGATTTATTACTCCTACAACAGTGCCAGAAAATGTTATGCTACTCATCATTTGGACGGGCTCTCGGAGTTTCTCCTTCAGCTGGGCACACTCAGCCGGCTACACTTCTCTGCGGCCTTTATTATGAATGACAGCCTAGGTAATTAGCACCAGCGCTTGGGTTTTTAACAGGAGCCATGCGTGGCTCCTCCAGTCCAAGTATGCGTTCGGTCGGAGCCCTTCTTGTGTTACTCACACTGACGCTCTTAATTTCTAGGACTAATTGGCTTTAGATTGAGTTACAGGCCTCCATATTATTTTTTCTCTCCTAGGCGTCAGATCTGCTTCATCTCAACTAAGTGTGGTTTTTGGAGGGCTAGCAGTCTCAGGATCTGCTGTTTTATATGCCAGCAGTATATGTTTATATCGTTTCACAAATAACAGACATTGCACCCGGGGCATGCAACCAAATAAATGATTTCTCGTTTATTTGTGTTTTAGAATCAGTTACAAGTTGGGCATTAACAGATAAAATACTGTTTATGGACAACATGTGCATGCCTTGAATCTCTATAAAGTGCCAAGGCACAGGTTTAGTTCTGTTGGTGAAGTACTGTAGTCTAGTGTTGGTGTTAGGTGTTATGGTATATCAAATGACATGCATGTTAACATGCCGTGTTAAGAGTAGCAAATGTCTTACTATCGTTTAGCACTTAAAGATCAACATTCCTATTTTATGTCTGCCTGAGCTATTCATGGATCTGCAGTTTTACACTTTAGGAATTCCATACTTACAGGATGCCTTGTACTGTTTACAACAGAACAGAAACTAGATCAAGTTCTCAAGAACTGCCCATAAGTGCACAAGCAAAAATAGTACTTGGGAACCTACCTCCAACTCTGTGGAATTCCTGATTAAAATCAGCAGAGATGTCAAACGTACACACTGTCCATACTCAAGTAGAATATGTAAAATAAGATATTAACTTGTAAGTACTGACATGACTTCCATGGAAGTGAAAAGTACTTAAAGTATACAAGTAAAAAGTATAGGCTTATTTAGCCTGTTAAAACTATTTTGATGGTTGTTTTTGTTGAAGGAACCAGGCTTCAGTATACCAAATGGATCATTTTAACAAATGTATTTATTTATTTTTCCATCCATGTTGGCATCGGCCTTAATGTTGGGAAGCCACACCTCATTGTCATACATGTAAATTATTGGTAACTTCCATCACAATACATTAAGACACCCTATTTCGCAAATGGATGGGATTAAATGTATGGGTTAAAGTCAATTGAATTACAGATACCTGAAAATTATACAAAGTATTGTACTTGAGGATTTATGCTCCTTTTTATTTGGAAATTCACTGGAAGGATGAAGACGTAAATGAAGTCTACCGCAAACCAGGACTGTAGAACACTTCCTCCAACCCCCCCTTTGCAAACCCCTGATTTTCAAGGAAGCTAATACACAAACAAGAAGCACTCTGTCACACCAACAAGGTTATCTGATTGTTCAACATTCAACACCATTTCCTTTGTTTCAGTATTAGCTACAGACAAAAAAACTTGAAACACAAACAGTAAGGACACATGCACTCAACAATCTATCAGATCCTAAAGATACCACTGGAAGAGTAACAGATCATTATTTATTTATATCCTACTTGTTTTACTTATGCACTAAATATAATAAATATATATAGAGAGAATAAACTTTCTGTAGAATAGTATGTATATTCACATATGTTGGGTTGATAACATTTCAGTTGGTTGCTGTTGGGTCCAGAGTTTCCTGTTTTGTTTTTCTCCTCGTACCTAAATGGGTTTTGTATGTTGAATGACAAACATGGGTGAATGGTGTGTGCAACACATGCTCTTCTTATCGCTGGCAGCTCCTGGTGTCTCTGTGTTGTGTTGGCATCTGAAAAAAAAACCTGCATCTGTGTGGCAAACGCTAGAGAAACTGGAGCGCCGCCAAAAATGACATGTCCTTCCCAAAGGCTGTTGGCAGGAAATAAATCTATCTTCCCCACCTCACCCCACATCACACCAATTCCTTTGCGTTTTTTTTCTCCAAAAAGGAAAGAAAAAAAGGAAAGGTGTTTGCAAGGGGCCGAGTGACCCCTCTGAGCCCCCTGAAGGGATGAGGGGGAGAACACAGGCTACCCTTTTCTGGAGGAGCTGGAGCAGGAGCAGAGGGGATGTTGGGCTGGGTAGCGGGATGAAAGTGGCGATGGTGAAAAATGACACCCACCTCTGAATGAAAGGGCTGTGGCACGAGCAGTGCTTTAGTCTGAAGGGCTCTCAACTTGTCACAAGTCCAGAGAGAGAGAGAGAGATGAGTGTGTGTGTGTGTGTGTGTGTGTGTGTGTGTGTGTGTGTGTGTGTGTGTGTGTGTGTGTGTGTGTAGATGATGTGTGTGTGTGTGTGTGTGTGTGTGTGTGTGTGTGTGTGTGTGTGTGTAGATGTCTGTGTAGAGAGAGAGAGAAAGAGAGAGATTATGTGTGTTTAGGCAAGAGAGAGAAAGAGAGTGTGAGGAGAAGGAGACTGACAGGACAAATGAAACCATACAAGAGAGAAATGTCTTTTTGTTTCACAATTTGATAGACTACATATTTGTGTCAGTCCATTTATTTGCAGTACATCTTTTTTTTCCCTCTCCAGGATTACAACGTATAAATAGTCATTAGCTTTTACTCCCCTCACCTCATTCTTCATAGTGAATGGGAAAATATTTCACCACTAGTCATCCCAGGCTTCCTTGTAGTATTATTGCAACACAGTCCAGCCTCAGCCTCAGCCTCAGCAGCCCAGTGCACTCAGCACATGTATGAGACATCCCCTAGCCATCGAGTCACCATACAGATCCCATCATGCCTGTCTGTGTGGAATGTGAGAGTGGAGCCCACCTTAGAGAGGTCGATCTGTTCCTCTTACTACCAGCGCCCCCCCCCCCCTCCCCCCTCCAACCCCCTCCTCCATGCTGCCACTCCTGTAGTTCCCCAACCCGAAGCTTGTGTTAGTTGTGTGGAGAGTAATGATGCTTTGTTCTCCTCTCGGGGGCATCCGCTGTAGCTCTGACGCCCTTGTCAGGGTGCCAGCAGCACGGATTTACGTCTGTCACTACAGTAAAGACCCTGCCAGAAGCAATAATAACAAAACACACCAACTGAAAAAAGGTCCTTCTTTTACTTTTTTTCTTTTTTTCCCCTCCCCTCTCCGCTCTCTCCTTGTCAATGACTGAGGGAGCCGATAAGAATCGCCTTCCTCTCAGGATGCAGGAGCCTTAAATCGATCTAAAAATACTTTTGCTCTGTGGCCCACATCTCATTTTGACATCAAACAAAAGGTCGGACACGGACTTGGCTACTTTGAATAGAAGGTCATAAACATAAACCTAGAGTTAATTGAAGCCTGTGGCTTTGAATGAGAATGAGATCAAGAAAGGTTTTATAGACAAGGATTTTAAAGAGCTGCTAAGACTAAATACTAAACATCCTAAATGCTGCCAGAACTCTTCTTAGGTTTGTTTGTTAAAGGATAAGTCGCACAAAGCCTAGTCAAAAGTTTTTTGACTACTTATGATGAAATACACCTGCACATATCCAGCCATTGTGTTGGTGGGGTGTTACATGTACCACACAACAACCAAAAATTCTCATAACAGAGGCATTCAACAAAATTTTCTTGTAGGCCCAGAAAATGGGACTTTAAATGTAAAATAAAATAAATAAAAAATAAAATAACATAAAAAAATAAACTTCTTTAAAGCTATTGCATTTCTGGAGTTGCATTCACCACATTGAAATGCTAAAAGTATAGTATAGTTTGTAATTCTGCGGACCAAACTGCAGCCAGGGCTGTTATATTATCCACTAGTTAGAAGAAGGGACAATGCTTGGCAATGCTTTGTCTTCCTGATATTAATCCTCTGCAAATCCATCACAATTAAATGCAGGAATGCATTTTGGCATTAAAAAAGAAATAATGACACAAATCCAAGTCAAGCGTATATTACAGTAAATCTTATTTTGGGCTCCAAAAAAATCACACTGGTGGGTTGTGACTGGAAGTGGTACACAGTTGTTTAGAGTTTCATTTTTTTGTTGTTGATGATATTTTAGTGGCTCTTTTGGGTTTTTTGAGTTTTTGAATGCCTTGTTTTTCTTCTTCTGGTCCCTAGTGGTGCCTTCGTCTCAAATAACACGCGTTTAGCCATAATAAAACACAGCACACTGCATTGCGCAGTTGGGCCTAGCCTGTGGCTTTGTTTCAACAATAAGAAACCACAGCTTCTCTGGTGAGGATTGTTTTTAGAACGCCCTTGTCCGCAGGTGTTTCTGTGAAAAATAATCCTGAATCGCTCGCTGTTTCGAGGCCCATACTGTAAATGCGTCATTATCTTTTCTTTTTTTTTTTTCCCTCGAACGCTGACAGGGTTTCTCCTGACCCTTGGGGGCCTTCTCTGTGTACACGCAAACAGAGGAAATATTTCCTCTTCTTTCTCTTCTTCACTATTTAATCAGCAGACAATTGAGTGTTAATTGCTGCTGCCAGAGGCTCTGGGTTTGGGAGGAATTACAGACATCTCGTACAGTTGTGTGTGTATGTACTGTATTTGTGTGTGTGCATGCGTGCTTAGGGGGCATTAATGAGTGTATGGATGTAGGTGGTTGGGGGACGTTTGTGTGTGTGTGTGTGTGTGTGTGTGTGTGTGTGTGTGTGTGTGTGTCTGTGTGTGTGTGTGTGTGTGTGTGTGTGTGTGTGTGTGTGTGTGTGTGTGTGTGTGTGTGTGTGTGTGTGTATGTGTGTGTGCATGCGTGTGTGTGTGTGTGTGTGTGTTTGTGTTTGTTTTGTTGTGTGTTGTGTTTGTGTTGTGTGTGTGTGTGTGTGTGTGTGTGTGTGTGTGTGTTTCTGTCTCACTGTGTCTGTTGTCTTGTGTGGCCAGTATTGATTTAAGAGCACAGTTGTAAAGGCCTCTACTGTCTAGCCCATCTATGTTCCTGTTGTAGTGTTCTCAGAAAGCAGGCTGTCTGCAGAAAGAGCAACTCTTCTATTTTGGCCTTCTCTATTTGCAGAGCCTACTGAGCATCCTGTCTCCTTCCCAGTTTCCTGCTCCTTATTGTGTGTGTGTGTGTGTGTGTGTGTGTGTGTGTGTGTGTGTGTGTGTGTGTGTGTGTGTGTCTGTGTCTGGGCATAAATATGTGTGTGGTGTGTGTTTGTTTGTGCGTACTTATATGTGTGTGTGTGTGTGTGTGTATATGTGTGTGTGTGTGTGTGTGTGTGTGTGTGTGTGTGTGTACTGTGTATGTGTGTGTGTGTGTCTCATTGTGCGTCTGGTGGTCTGCGGAGGTCCAGTGTTAGTGTCCGGCATCTGTTGTTCTTTATGCCCTACTTACACAGTCATATGACCTCACAAACCAGGTCACACCTCCACACCTGGAGTGACACCATGTGGGTGGGATACTGTCGTCATTTTGTCAGGCATTAGGATCACACCCAGTGAACCAGAGGTTATTTAAAGTGATATATGTTCTCTGTGTCGGCTTGTCAAAGTTATTACATTGACCTCATAAAAGAGTCTCAATTCAATTTGATTTGACTATACATTCAATTTGATTTGACTATACATTCAATAGTTTTCATTGATTATGTCTTTGGCCACTGAACATCTGCATTTGGCGATCAGTTTTACAGTAAAAGCAATGGTCTCTTGTAGGTTATTGCTCACACATGGAAAAGCTGTATCCTCATCAAGTTGTATAGTTTTGACTTCTTGGAAATACCTACCATATACAGTACAGCTGTGTATACTGAACACCAATTTGAGGCAAGCTGTCAGTTTCTTTCCCCTTCTCTGTATAATTTGAAGGCAGAATATAAACCAAGGCCACGTAAAGACTTGGTCAGAAATGTAAGATGAGCAACTTATCTGTATATTATCTGGAATACCGCAGCTAAACAATGAATCATTTTGTGTAAGTATTCCCCTCTATTTTCACCTCAATCACCAAAACCATTATTGTGTATACGTGCCTGACTCGCGTGAGTGTGGTTTTAGGGCGGGTGTCACGGTGCTGTTATAAGCAGCAAGATGAAGTGTAGCCACTTCAAACGCTCCCTTATCCCCTCAGACACTTTGACGCTGTCTGGGTCTACCGTGTCTTACCAGCGTTTAGGATCTCAGTGTTAAAGACTTTTTTTAAGACTTTTTTTCCCTCTCCTGTGTATGCTAGACATGTAGGTATTTGCAGAGAGTGACTAAACCAAACAAAAGGCGGACGGTGATCAAAGATAAAAATGTGTCCTCCTCCTCCCTAAGAACTCATAACCGAACACAATATGTCAGGAAAAGGTTTGCTTTTGGAATGTGCGAGTTGGCATGTTCACAGGTTTATCCTTTTTTTCTAAAGAAGAACAACTTTCAAGAAAATGTTGCGCAATTGAGTCAAATTCAACGGCTGTGTGTTTGTGTGTGTGTATGTGTGTGTGTATGTGTGTGTGTGTGTGTGTGTGTGTGTGTGTGTGTGTGTGTGTGTGTGTGTGTGTGTGTGTTAAAGAGAGTGCGTGTGAGAGAGAGAGAGAGATAGAGAGAGAGAAAGAGAGAGAGAGAGAGTTTTGTGTATATAATTTGATTGTTTTGGGTGTGCGGTGGTGAGCGTGTGAGTGTGCGTGTGTATGTGTGTGTGTGTGCACGTGTGTATGGGTGTGAGAGCATAATGCTCACGTACAATTGCCCATGCCACCAGCCAGCTCAATCAGGTGTTTCCTCACTAGTGCCTGAGGGCCTTGAGTCATTAGATGAAGTCAGAGTGCTTCCCCTGTTGCTGCTGCTGCCACTGCCACTGCTGCTGCCACCCCAGCCCCAGCCCCAGCCCCTGATCCTGAGTACTCTAGCTGCCACTCCAGCCCCAGCCCCAGCCCTGCCACCCCAGCCCCAGTCCCAGCCCCTGGCTGCTGCCAGCCCCAGCCCCAGTCCCAGCCCCAGCCCCAGTCCCAGCCCCTGATCCTGAGTACTCTAGCCCATATCTATGTTGTTGCCTCTCTCACTCATTAAGCCCACACATTTACTGTACCCAGCCAAACCAACAGCTGCTGTTGCTAATGACCTCTGTTCCCCAACACGGCCACCACACCAGCGCCAGTCACCCAAACACACACAACATGATCATTTAGGGTCATTCCGTGTGAAATCAACCAGTGATGGACCGGTCACCCTCTCTGAAAAATCTGAAAAAAATTACAGTTGTTTGTATGCTCAACCTATGCTTGAATCTGAAATAGTAAGTCTGTATCACTAATGGTTGCAAAAGTACAGCCATTTGAAATTTCAAGTATTTTTAAGCATTTTGGTGAACAAGCCTTTTGTTCAACTTCCAACATTGCTGGCTCTTTCAGTATTTCACACACAATTGTGAAACCATGTGAATAGAAACACATTTTCCTGTAGAATTCAAAAATCAGCTCAGATCAGATGTATCTGGTTTTATTTTCCCCCTCCAAAGCTTTGAAAATGGCAATAAATTCTATACTTGTTTGGACACCTCCACCTTTCAGGGCTTCTTGTGCAAAAACTAAGTGAGACAAATTTATCGGAGTATTTTTCCTATTCACATATGGATTTTGCAGTCCTGTTTGTGCATTAACTTTTGTTGATATTGTTATCATACTGTCAGAGCATTTTTTTAAAAACAGGTATGATTTTTACAAAGGCCATATTCATCCTCTCATTTCACCACGTGGACAGTTAGCAAGATTTTTTTAAATTTTACTATGAGTCATTCAGTATCTGAGGAACACCTATCCAAAATTTGGTGTTGTTGCTGAGTCTCGTTATTTAGATATGATTTTTTGAAAATATTGTCAGTAAATCCACTGAATTAAAGAAGAAATCCTACCCAACAACTTACTTTCATTTCTATTTAATTCTGCCCCATTCACTCAGCATTAGTTTGTTTGTTATTTGGTCTATAATCAATTTTTATGTTCTTTTTCTGAAAGACAGCATTCAGGTAACTGGAACAATGGGCCTATTGGCTTTATGCTGGATTTCTCCTTGCTTATCTGCAGTACCACATTGCGCCATATGTGGTGCACTTTCAATACAATGGAAGTCAATGTAAATCAGTGGAGTTACTGACAATATTTTCAAAAAATCATATCACAATAACGAGACTCAGCAACAACACAAAATTTTGGACAGATGTTCCTCAGATACTGAATGAGTCATGGTAAAATTTAAAAAAATCTTGCAAACTGTCCACATGGTAAAATAAGAGGATGAAAACAGCATTTTCCAAAATTGGAACCATCTTTGAAGAAATGCTCTGACAGTATGATAACATTATCAACAAAAGTTAATGCATAAACAGGACCGCAAAATCCATATTTGAGTGGGAAAAAAACTTGGATAAATTTGTCTCACTTCCTTTTTGAACAAGAAGCCCTGAAAGGTGGTGGTGTGAAATCACACATAGAATTTACAGCCATCTTCAGAGCTCTGGAGAGGGGAAACTACACAAGATACATCTGATCTGAGTAGATTTTTGAACTCTACAGGAAAATGTGTTTCTATGCACATGGTTTCATCATTGTGTGTGAAATACTAAAAGAGCCAGTTATGTTAGAAGTTGGACAAAAGGCTTGTTCACCAAAATGCTTAAAATTACTTGAACTTTCAAATGGCTGTACTTTTGCAACCATTAGTGATACAGACTTACTATTTCAGATTCAAGCATAGGTTGAGTATACAAACAACTGTAATTTTTTTCAGATTTTTCAGAGAGGGTGACCGGTCCATCACTGGTTGATTTCACACGGAATGACCCTTTAGTTTCTTTTTCATTCATTCATTCATTCATTCATTCATTCATTCATTTATTCATTCTTAGAAAACAGATATACAAGCATACTGTATAATATTATCTGGAGAACCATGAGCAATGTTTGCACATTTACAGTCATAAAATACGGTGCCTACTATATTTTAGAAAATATAAAATAATAAAATAGCGCAATTAATAGCTGGCTGGATAAATATACTAGCCAGAAGTTCTGAGTGTCTTATTTCTCATGTTTTCTGAGAGTTACAGTAATTCCAGTAGGAGAATTTCATGAAGTAATAAGCAAGGCATACAGACAGGCACCACTGCATTTATTATCTTTATGTGAGAAAGCACAACCACTCGTTCGGTGTTCAACCTCTTTGGCCCCAACATAAGCTTAAACTTCAGCCCTAAGCATAAGCTTTCACTTTGGACAAGACATAATGTCCAGATTTTCCCCCCTCATATTTTTTTATGGCATCCAAGGACCTGTGTGTTCACCTTTAGTGTTGCATTTCAGTAGTACTGTTACAATTTCTTTCATCCTGTTTCGTAAAGTGTAAAATTAGGTGCAAAATGAAATACAGTATATAAATGTATTATTTTACATGTCTGACATATGGATACCTAAACTTGAGATGCTGACCTGTTTCGACCCAGTATTGCCATGATTCTGGCCACACTGAAAGGATTAACCCTGAACCTTGAATGGATTAACCCATACAGTAGACTACAGTAAGATCCAAGATGGAGCTCAAACACAATAGGAGAATGAAACTTCTCAGGGTGTGCATTTTGGGGTTGGTGTGTGTGTGTGTGTGTGTGTGTGTGTGTGTGTGTGTGTGTGTGTGTGTGTGTGTGTGTGTGTGTGTGTGTGTGTGTGTGTGTGTGTGTGTGTGTGCGTGTGTGTGTGTGAGTGTGTGAGAGAGAGAGAGAGAGAGAGAGAGAGAGAGAGAGAGAGAGTGTGTGTGTGTGTGTGTGTGTGTGTGTGTGTGTGTGTGTGTGTGTGTGTGTGTGTGTGTGTGTGTGTGTGTGGTGGGAGTTTGGAGTGAGGGTTGGTGAGAGGGCCGATCTGGACCCCCTGTAGCTGCTGACTCAGGCGTTTGTCCAGCATGTGTCAAGGCAGCTCCTGTTCCAAGAACACCACTCAACCCAACCAGGCTCTCTCCTTTCCCATGCTCTCTGTCCCCTGCATAAATCTAAAGCTTGATTGTGGCTGCATTAACGAAGAGAACGCATATTCACGGGCCTTGAGCATTTGATCTGGTCTGGCTCCTTAATAAATCCTCCCCAGCTTGCTGGGCTTCTCTGCAAGATAACTCCTCAATAGCAGGAAACCACGGTGTTGTTGGAGGGAAAGTGGTATGAAGGAGGAGCGACCGAGGTGGGAGAGAATGCGGAGTATATCATGTGCGCTGCATGTGTGTGTATGTGTGGGACGTGATCCATCTATCGGCCTTTGGGTCTGTAAACTGTGCGTGAACCGTAATGCCGCACAGATAAACTTCTCATGTATTACTTCACTGAACGGCGAGGGCATCGGGAGAACAATATACAATAGGTGTCTTGAAAGGCCTTCTGTCTGATGGCCAACATCAACAAATACCAATGGTTCATTTTACCATGTTACAGGTGTACATTATGGGGAGGAGGAGAGCCACGTACGTTTTTGGGGTTGAAGAACTTTCTAGCAAGTCGACAGGGGGACATATTGTTTTTGGCTCTCGCTGCAAATCATAGAAGGTGAAAACTGAAGGGTGGTAAATAGAGCTAGCTTGCTACCTGCCAAACTCAAACATTTTAGGTAGTAATTAGCACTTGTAAATAGGAAAGGCATATTGCTAAAAAAAAAAAAAAAGATACAGTAGAATGTAGGCTATTTACTGTAATGTGTAGCCTACTGCATGTATTTCCTGTAGCTCTTATCTCTTAGTAAAGCTCTTGGCTTGTTCCTCTTCACCAAGTAAGTCTTGTGGATAAAAAATTACTTTGAACATCTTCCAATAAACACACAGATTTTGTATTGTAATTTTGCCAGTAATCACTGTCACAATGAGTTAGACTTTTATTTATTTACGTGTCATGGTGAAGACCCGCTGTAATTACAGGGATAATTATCTAACCGCATAAGATCCACCTTGATTTGTCATTAGCTTAAGTGCTAATGGGGATGAATGTAGCACACAAAGTTGGCATGGAAACAGAGGTGGAATGGCACAGACAGACAGAACTCCGCCTGAGGCTCAGCAGAATACCTGGAAGTGTCCCTGTAAACATGCACCCCCCTCCAGAGCAGACTGTTAACAAGAGCTTTGGGTCCGCTTGAGAGGCTCTGAAGCGCGTAGAAGGATTGATGCCTGGGTGGACAGTTTGTTGCGTCGCTTAAACACACATCTGATCTGAAGCATGGCTAAAAAAGCAAGCAAGGTCTCTCTCTCTCTCTCTCTCTCTCTCTCTCTCTCTCTCTCTCTCTCTCTCTCTCTCTCTCTCTCTCTCTCTCTCTCTCTTCTCTCCACCCCTTTTACCTTTTAGCCAACTGCTTATGAATCACAGGGGATGTCAGCTGTCTTCAGGACAGGATGGGTCTCATTGGACTCTTCATGTGTGTGTGTGTGTGTGTGTGTGTGTGTGTATGTGTGTGTGTCTCACCTCAACACATGTGGTTCTGATCTGCACACTCATTCCCAATGAAGTGTGAGAATGTTGCGAACACACACACAGGGGCACCACAGTCCTCATGCTCTTCAGACGTCATTTCCAGGATTGGGTCGTATGACGAAGAAATTGTATGTGTGTGTGTGTGTGTGTGTGTGTGTGTGTGTGTGTGTGTGTGTGTGTGTGTGTGTGTGTGTGTGTGTGTGTGTTTTGGGGAGACCGGAACTGTTATACCTGTATACATCATTTAAAATCAACCATTATAGTCCAGAATATTCAAATTTGGCAACTTGGAAAAAAAGAACACGGCACAGTCATGTGTACATATATTTTTTCTGTAGTTTTGATGCATAATATTTCATGTTCTTTTCGTCTCCCCCTTAGGTTCTTCATGGGAGAAGTCAATTCGACAGCTGGGCTTTGAGAGGTAAGACATCTATGCAAATTTTGACTGGTGTCCCTGATGGTACTCTTGCCAGACAGATCGATTCTCTTTTAAGTCCTTTAGTATCTTCAGATCATGATAGATAGATAGATAAAAAAAGATAATCTGTACTCTAGACTTGACATACTTTATTTATCCAGAAAGACAAACATACATCAATCATACACCTACACAGACATAAAAACCACACACACATACGTACTATAAAAAATACAAAGGAACATATTAATTGTGTACCATTACACAAGTTAGGTTGTGACTTGTTAAAGGATAAATGGAGAATATGAAGGGTCCTTGGCAACTTTTGTTGCCAACAAAGTTTGCTAAAGTAATAACTAATACTATATACTTGGTAGTTAGATACTTAGTACAGCACTACCCTAATCTCAAATCTAACTGTAGGTCTAAATGGAACTTCATGCATCCACAAAAGAAATTTAGCCATATCATGTCCAAATGGCGTCTTGCAGTTTTTATGTAGACAACCAAGACAAAATTTTAAAAAATCCTGAAAATGTGTCTGAATGTCATCTTTTCTCATGCAAATAGAAACATATATCCTCTTATTTAGATGAAAACATATTCAGGACTACATATTCAGCATTCATCTCATCTCAGCTCTGCATCACTTTTGGGGAGGAGCTCTGCCACTGTAGCACAATAGAGGAGGGGAAAGGCTACATCAAAAGAAACTTGTTTAATCCAAAATGCACTAATACTACAAGCTTGAACAATGCCCGACATCATAATTACAGGAAGAATGTGGGTTTCCCCATCAACTTCCTGTGCCAGAACCTCTATTATGCTAACAGCAATATTCGCAAAATGAATTCTCAGCTTTTTTTCTGAATTGTGATTCTGTTTGTTCACAAAAAAAAGCTATGCTGTTATTCATCTACTGTATGTATCTAGGGGCTTCCGAGGGTATGAGTGAACTTGTTTTCCCAGACGTCTCATCTGTTTTAGGCAGGGCCACCTGAGTGGCTGGCCTGGCTGTTACAGGCGTGACATTGGCTAATTCATAACGCTTAAGCAACAGCTCTCTAGCAGGGGCCTATTGATAGCATCGCGCTGCAATGAGTGATGTAAGTGTGGAAAAGGGGGTCATGGGAAAAGCTTTTGATGTGAATTTTCCACATGCGGTTGATTTGTGTGTGTGTGTGTGTGTGTGTGTGTGTGTGTGTGTGTGTGTGTGTGTGTGTGTGTGTGTGTACCATGTGTGTTTCCTTGTCTATGCGTACAGTAGGCCGTGTGTGTGTGTGTGTGTGTGTGTGTGTGTGTGTTCTTATTACACAATTTGATAAATACAATGGCGAAAGATTTGCAGTGACCACAGCATTTGTTGTTTACCCTAGTAAGCAATCATGTCTTGATGAAACATGTTTTAGAGTGAAATATTTGAAGCAGGGTCAAAGGTGTCTGACATCGATCACACTAATGAGAACATCTTGTTTTAGTGGGAGTTTCGTTACGCTATCACATAGCCTGAAGGAGCCTACTGCTCTGTGGCTATGGAAGTGAATAAATGTATAGTATAGTCACAGTTGTCCTCTGTAAATTCACTCGTGTCTTGTGTGTTTGTGTATGTCGTAAAAGCTAGTGGACACCTTGATTTTCTTTTGAATAAATAAAATATCTATCTATCTATCTATCTATCTATCTATCTATCTATCTATCTATCTATCTGTCTATCAAGTGACAGTAATGAGCAGCATTATAATTCACTGCCATGCAGAGACTGGACAATGCAGGGATTCTTCTTGATGGTAACCACACGGTAGATAAATAGACTGCATATGATCTCATAGACATGCTTGAGCTGTAACAGGATTAAAAGGGTATAAAACTGACTTCATATATTATGCAGTGTTAAAATAACACATCCATAAACTTTAAATTTGTAGTGATATTATCAGGACAAGCATAACAATGTCAGTTCAGAGGTGTAGATGGAATTGTATTTACATTGGCATAAAGCGTATAAGGAAGAGGACATAAAACACAGATGTGGGGAAAAGAAATGTGTCTCTGCACTGCAGGCTGTTGATGATGTTGTAGCCGAGATGATTTCCTTATGTGAGGCATTTCCTCAATCACAAACGAAACATAATTAATCTCCATCTTTAATTAGCAAGACTGTTTCAATTCATCAGCATCCAAACTGTGGATACGCAGTTTGGATTTGTCTGGATAGGCCTACCCTTCTTTAGGTAAAGCTAGGAACGAAGTTGTTTGCTGGGACTGTAATGATGATGTGGTAATGTTTTATATGGCGCTGATTTGCAGTCGGTCAGGTACAAACATTCGTCAGTGCTGACCTGAGGTGTTACCAGAAGGACTGTGAAAATACTCAGAATGACTTGGCTGAGCTTCTAATGTCCATATTCTGAGGAGACCTCACAAAATGAGTTATTTGTACTAATCAACTGAATGTAGCACATTCCTGTAATCATCATAGTCATGTATTGAATTACATTTTCATGAGACAGTGTTGCTCATAACCACATGGAGAATGCATTCTGATTTGTCAGTTCAGGAGGTTTGTGTAGTCAGCGCTGGCAGGTGCACTGTATTGCTCAATAAGATGAGACTCTGAGACTCTTTCTCTCTTCTCTTCTCGTCTCTCCTCTCTCTCTTCCTCCTCCCTCCTCTCTTATCCCCCCTTTCTTCTCCTCTTCTTCCCCAATTTTCTTCTTCTCTTGTTCCTCTCCTCCTCTCCCCTCGGTTTCCTTCTACTCCAGTGTCTCTCAAGTAACTGTAATAATCTCTTTGTCTCTCTGTCTCCCCCTCTCTCCCGTCTCCTCTCTGTTGTTGATGATGCAAGCAGACGTCTGTCTTTCTGCTTTTGGTCACTTGTGGCAGCCTCTCCGGCGTCTCGTTCAGACGACACTGCAGTCTGTCTGAGGAAAAGGGATGAGGTGGGGTGGGGGGATGTGACAGTTTGTGATGAATGGCACTCAGTGACTTAGATTAGAGAGACTGTCGCCACTGGGTCACTGCTGACTGATATACTCCATTGACACACACACACACGCATACACACACACACACACACACACACACACACACACACACACACACACACACACACACACACACACACACACACACACACACACACACACAGTCACACACACTAAAGACCCCCCCCCACACACACACACACACACACACAAAATGCCATAGTCAGCTTGATGAAGATGCATGGGCATATCTTGTGTGTGCACTAGTTTGATTATGTATGTATTTCTGAACAACAGGAAAAGATCATACTGCTATGTCACAGACTTCCTCCACAGTGCACTGATATCTCACAGGGCCCATCCACAAAGCCATTTAAAACCTCTTCCAGGCAAACATTGACCTGGAATGGAACAAGGAACCACTTACGAAGATATTTAAAGGGATCCTTGGCTAGTGAGGCATATTGGCCTTACAGTATAAGATTTACCTTGGTGTCTGCTACATAAATGTGCTTTTTTTTTCTTTTTTGGTTGCATCGTTCCCTATACACGCCTGTTGGGTATTCACATGGTTTTACTTACAAATGCATCTGACTTACTTGGTTTCACTCACGCTTTCACTCACTTACTGTTTGTTCATACTAAGAGCTAAGCTATAAAATTGCTTTTGTCACTAAAGGAAATAGCTGATGAATATCTGTGTTCGTTCTTGTCCCTCTAATCACTCATGATGTTCCCATTGACATTTTACTTACAGCCAAAAGACGCCCTAAATTATTTGCATGAATTTGAGCAGTTTTTTGCCTTTAGTCACTCTAGTTGCCCAAGTTTTGTCACTTTAATCGATTTTGTTCCTCTTGTGATTTTACAGTTTTAGATGCTCTTAGTGTGTTAGACTAACGCTTTTCACTTACTTGCTTTCACTCATTTACACATTGTAGAACATACATGGTAAATGAGCTTAGTTAGTTTACATAACTTCACAACTTTGACATTACATCAATGTAATGTTTTTTTTTTTTTTTTTACATTTTACCTCTAAGCCAAATTTGGATTTTTTTTTGTGCCACATACTAACGCACCTGTAAAATCCCCAGACAGTCAGCTGTCAGGTTTTACCTTTGGGGATTTTGCAGTGGCTGAAAGAGAAGCCCCTTCATTACATCATCCTGGCTCTCAGTGCTGTATATAAATCACTGTGTAGCAAATTTGGGTGATCAGTTAGATAAGAGTCTGCACATCAGCAATGACACATAACAACACTCCCAGTGGGGGTGGACAGTAGACCTGTGGGAACCTAGGGAGACCATGCTACTGCAGACGATGCGTCAGCACACACACACACACACACACACACACACACACACACACACACACACACACACACACACACAGCTGCTCAAACTGAGACTGAGATGCAGCCGTCTGACTCAGCCAGAGCTCCGGAGGCAGGCGGGCAGCAAGCAGGCAGGCAGGCATGTACGGCGTCGACAGAAGACACACACCTGTAATTTATTCTTGACTGTCTGTGAAACATGAAGGTGCACTGCGCGGCTCACTGTCTGGAAGCGCAGCTGACGCATCAGGAGCGAGTGAGTGAGATAGAGAGAGCCAGAGAGAGAATGAGGGGTCTCCTGTAAGAAAGTGGAAGAGGCAAGAGACGGTTGTTGTTTGTGTGACTTAGGGGTTACTTGTTTGGTGTTTTTGCCCACTTACCAACCACCCCCATCCCACAATGCATCACACCTCTCCTGCAAAGCCATGATATACCCTAATGATCAAGAAGCGTTGTAACATTGAGTTCACGTTAAAAATCTATAATGTAAATTTTATGTGCAAATTTAATTACTGACAGTAGCATTTGCCAAGATGTGTATTTTCTTAACTTTTATTTCAATAGTTCGCCTCCGTGTGATTGTGGTATTAATTTGCTTTGGAGCCTCAGCCGGAATATTACCCTTGGCAACAGTTCAGTGTTGTTATGCAACAAAAGGGATAGGGTTTTTTTTACATCACAGCGTTTATTGTTCCTTTATTTACCGTTACTGGTTAGCTAACTGTTCTTGTATTTACAGTGGAAAGCTTTAGTAGGTGGTTAGCAGCAGGGGTCCCAGAATGTAAATCGTCTTTATGTTCCCTTGGGAAATACTTATGTGATTCTCAGTATAATTATCATACATAGGAACTCAATGTGAATGCTTCAGGAAACAACAGCATTCACAATTACATGCTATCTTTGTGTATTTTAGAGACCCTTAGTGCCCATAGTGGCTTGTTTTATTGTGAGAAAAAAACAAATGTTTTTCTTACTTCCTCTAACTCCCAGAGGTCTCTGTGTAATGTCTATGCATGTCTATGTACATGTACAGTGTGTTCCATGTGTGGTCGACTCTGTCTGTCTTGATATAGAGCTACTGTATGCCTCCACAGTGGCTCGACTTGATACAGTGTTATCATATTAGCTTTCCCTGCATTGTTCTTGTTTAAAAAATGACTGTATTGTTTAGCTTAATCTGCTTCTCCTCCCTCCCCATATTTCCACACTTTCCAAGCGTTCAGCATGATTCCCCATCCACTACTACATGCATTGCACCTAATTTATAGTGAAATAGTATTTATAGTTACAGTGAAAGGATATTTCCGAACACAAATAGCCCACTCATATATTTTTCAAGTTGTAAGGCTCTGTGATTTTTGACTGGCTTTTGGCTTCTACCACCAAACATTCCAGACATAGAGAACTATGCCACATTGTAGCAAGAATTCTTCTGTCAAAAACAAATCCATATTCACAAAAAAAACAATTGTAGAACAAAAGCATTTGTCAGTATGGAGAGGTCTTATTCAGAGTCAATCATTTCTGTAAATCACCTTTTCTAAACTTGGTTCACAAGAGGCAGGGCCGTTTCAAGGGACTAAGGGGGCCCCAAGCAGACAGGACATAGGGCCCCTTCAAGCATCTTTCCTTAATATAATTACTGAACCTACAGTTGTCTAACTCCAGTCTAAAGTCATATTTTTATTGACAAACACTACTAACTAAGATACTAAAATGATCAAACAGTCAATCTTAAGGGGCCCCAGTCAATTGCCTGGTTTGCCTGTCCTGTTGCGACAGCCCTGACAAGAGGAGCTCCACGAACCTGTAGTGCTCTCTCTGTGAACCTGAGCATATTTTTTTTCTAACAGTATACAGTAGCTAATTGGCCACATCCATTCAGTGACCTCATGCATTAGACAGCACTTCTACGGCATCGTAATACTCTCACATTAATTTGCACATGTGTTCCCCATTTCAGTTGAGGGGGTCACACAAAATTAATTGCTAATGTTTTTCTGTAATCTGATGAAACCGGCGTACTAAAAGCTCAGGGGAGATAGTTTGCATGCAGGGGCTGAAGCGAGCAGAGGCGTGGGGGGGACTTGAATCGTGCCACTGTGCTCGCGTGTTTCTCTTGGCGAGGGCAGTGCCCGGTGGGCTTTGGCTGGAGTTCATCGTTGCCCGGGCAGCACGCCGCGTACCTCTGGGCCTCTGCGCGTGTTTGCTGTACAAACAATTAGGCCGCAATCGCCATGGCCGGCGTGTCCTGAGGACGCTTGCGGACAAGTAATTGCCTGGTAAGGACATCTTCATCAGGGATTAAAAGGGAAGTGGCTGATTTGTTTGTGCTGAAAACACATAGCTGGCACTGGCTTCCTTCATCAAACCTGTGGCAAGTGAATCCTACTCAAACACTAAGCAGAATCTATCCTGTTAATCAGCGTGACTACAGCCTATTACATGTTTAATTAGATGTACTTACAAACGTTGGAACACTTAAATATTCTGTTCATGCGTTTAAAACTTTTGAACATGTTATTGTTGCAGAATATAAAGACTGTAGTGTTGTGATACTAACAAAATACACATAGAATTTGGTATGGTGATTTGCAAGTATGGTATGCTTTGGCCAGCTTTCCTCTAGACCAACTTTATTCTATATCCCGTACACCCATGCAATCCTTATGCCTGTTGCCAACCCTGTATTCTCTGTCATACTTCAGCATATGACATCTAACTATCTTAACAGCGCACTCTCTTGTGCAACTGAGGTAGAACCCAGCTTGAGTTTCTTTCCCAGAGACCCTGGATCGGCCCGCCTGATAAACTGTACTGTATGCCTAATCTCTCCAGGCCCATGGCTCAGGATGAATGCCTCGGCCTGGCTAAATGAGAGAGTGTAAATTGAGCAAGCATAATGCTGCACGCAGGCTCCCACTGGAGGGCTCAGTGGCTCAAAGAAACTCTCTTTTTCCTGCACTGCATGGAATTCTATCAGCGCACACACCTACAGTACAGAGATTGTTGCTCTATTAGGGCGCTATTTCTCCTTAAAGTGCTTAAGGAGACACCAGTTAGGACTGCCATTTTAGAAAAAATAGCAACTACATTGTACTATGTCACCAACCTATGTGTATGTATTTGCAAGCTAAAGAGTACAAACCAGAGATGATCATTCCCGTGTGTTACGTTATACTTATGCTGTATTCCGTTATTACGCCGTAATAAATCTGATTTTGGTCATAGCCACTTTCAGTTTCAATTTCATCGACCCAAAACCCCAGATTCTGCAAGTGTAATACCTGCGAAATCCACGGTAGTGGCGACCGAGAGAGCCATCACTCAACACGTAATGAGCCATTTACCCATCAAAGTGACTTCGAGGCTGGTATCAATAAAAATCTGGTTGCCTGGTGTCCCTTTAAGTCCAAAAAAGTGCTTAGTAACAGGCTGAAACGTGTAGAATTTATTTGGACTTAAGCGCCTGGAAGAATACCAGCCTTAGAGCTGTTCAAAAGTCCCGCCACTGGATAATTATTGAGATCATGTTTGCCATGCTGTTGACAGCCAAGGTTTGTCTGGCCCTTGTTTCCTACTTCAACGATTGCAATGTGTCTGTCGGCCTGTGAATTGTCTGTGGTGGAATTAGCTGTGGTTTAGTAGTGTAATGTGGTACCAGACATGATGACTGTAGGGGAAGGACACCATCCATAATTTTTCCTCTGCTGACGTCTGTAATCCAGAAATCATTTTTATGAATGTAATTACAGCAGTGCTGAGATGTTTAAAGAGACGTAGATATGAGTGACTGTCAGATTTGATCAGAGACTTGTTCAGGGGGATCCTGAGCAGTCATTTTTAAGCCTAGTGGCGTATTTATTCCCAAGGATTCGATGCATTCGTTCATTTTACATTTTTTGAACACAACTAAAACAAACTGTAAACATAACTGAAATAGATAATGTGTCTGAGTTTAGCAATAATAATAGCCACAAGTGGAAAACTAACGTAATGTTCGCAAATGTAAATCTGTATCATATTCCGCAGCACTTAGTAGAGAGGCTTAAAGTGTCCTAAGAGTAATAGCCGCTTCTAACTGATGGGATCTGAACTTGCACTCTCATATTTGAAAATATGGCTAAAGGTTTTTTTTTTTCTTTTTCTTTTTTCTTTTCCCAAGTCCCAAGACAGGCATTAGACTGAAGGAGAACTCTGTGGGCACCATGTTGGGGTAATGCCATCCAGGATGGCAACTCTTCAGTGTACTGGGCACTAGAGTGAACCTTTTTACAGGCGAACACCCTTGGCGTATGTAAATCAAATCCCTCCTGTGTGGACACTGTGCGTGCTGACACGCTATCTGTTTGTGTTGAAATTCCATGAATCCCATAACCACAAATGGTAGTCTGGCTGTGTGGTCCACTCTTGATATTCACCCTAACCTTTTTGACCCGCTTCATTTTTCACTTGCAAAAAGGTTCTGTACTCATAGGCGGTACCCATCTAAAGGCATTTCCAGTTAACCAGTAAAAAGATTCCTTCACAGTCGTAAAAAATAAACATTGGTCCTAATTTTCTGTGAAACCAAGCATAAATGTACCATGAATGCAGGTTATGGAGAAGAATGCATAATTCCCAATTAGGATTTTTTTTCCTAATTTGCTGTTAATGCTTAAAACTTAAAACACAAGTCTACTTACTATATTTTATTTCTTCAGTGAAATGAAAATTTTTTGTCATTTAACAACAGTGATTTTTTCATCATTATATCATGCAGAGATAAGCTTTATATGGATTTTTTCCTTCAAAACATCACCAAAATAAGGTCTGGTTTCATTGTGAGGGCTTTAAAAAAATGGAGTGGCATTATCATGATCCTGACAGATCTTCCTCATCAGAACTCTCAGAGGGACATGATCTAATTCCGCTGTTCTGCAGACCTCCAGCTGCAGCTTTGAAATGCATTTAGTGTGGTCTTCAGTGCCACATGTAACAAGCCTGACAGCATAGGAACCTGCAGTTATGTGTTTCTTCTCTCTCGGCCTTCTCTGTGCAGGCATGTGAGGGAATAGCAAACGTACTGTACATGATAAGGCAGTGAGGAGGATGATGTGGAAGTGGATGTGGTCGGGCCATGACAAGCATTTGGCATGTCTCTTAATGCGCACAGGCATGGCTCGGTTGGAATGTTTAATTAGTACAATTGGGCAGCGTGTTTCTGTTTAATGGTGGAAATGTGCACACAAGCACAACACAAACGAGGAGGAAATTGACCAAAATCATTTCACGTTTTCGCCGAACGAGGAAACCAAAGCAGACCGCTTAGTAAGCACTATCATCAAGATTATGTCCATTCAGCTTTTCAAGAGAAACAATATCTGTTTGTTCTGGTTTGTGCTGGTGTTTTCTGAACAAAGACAAAGTATAGTGCAGATGTATGAATAGGATACTGTGTTTTAACATGATTATCTATGATCTCATTCACTCCGTTTGTCTGGTCAGCCAGAACAATGATGTGACTATGTAGCAATCCTAGGTGTACTTGAAATGTTTCATTTCTATGTCAAAGGGCTATTTCACTGGTCATATCAAATGCGCAAGTGACCATTTTTGTTGAAATCTCGGAATGTTGGTTGAAACCTATACCTTAAGTTTGTTATTCCTGGTCATATTTTTTAGTTTATTTGAACAACTCCGCCTTGGCCCGACTTGAGGCAGCCGATTCCCCCTCCAGTTTTCTGGTATTTCGAGTGTTGGAGTCGTGCCTCGCACCCTGAAGAGAGTCTGAGCTTGCCGTTCTTAAGCTCGATTGATAAAGCATCAGCCTCACCAGCTGGCTATGTGTCCCCTACTGGGCATCAGGGACCAGCAGAGACCCCCCCCCCCTCCACACACACACAAACACACACCCCACACACACCCCCTTGCATGCTCTACACCCCGTAACCTTATCAAAGCCGGACTGCAGCCAATAAACTTCCTGCCATCTTGTTTCAGCCGTGGCGTTAATGAATGCACATTCTCTCTATCTCTGTTTTTACTGCTCGCTTCCCTCCCTGCGTTTTGGCCTCAAGCTAATTCCTTGTTCTTACATAAGTCTTGTTCAGGCACAATGTCTTCCCCCAAACACGCTCACACTCACACACACACACACACACACACACACACACACACACACACACACAGACACCATCCATTTTTTTTTTTGTTCAAAATCTGTGAATTCAGCCTTCTCATTTTTTTTTAGGTGTGATTACTACTGTGCCCTTTGATGGCCAGCCCTATCATTCCATTTTTACGGCATAAAGACAGTTATTCCGTAACAGTGCAGTCTCTCTCGGACCCAGAAATCAGTGCCATGTGTGAGCAGGGCCTCAGTGTTGCCAGCTCACAGTTTTCTCTTTATGAGCTTGCCGAGATGAAAGGCTCTTTAAAGCCAATAGTGCAAACTGTTTGGACACAGGCAAGCACTTCATTACCAAGTGCCCCGTGTTGTTGCGCGGGCCAATCGGAATGCTCCCGCAATGTGTTTTTCTAGCGCATTAGCCGGCACCGTCTGCCGCTTATTAAATTTTACGCAGCAAATATTGCCTTACTTCAAAAGCAGCTGTGTCCTGGGACAGTAACGCCGGGCCATCTTTGAAAAGTGAGGCAGCATGCAGGGCGAACACTGTGTGAATCCAAACATTTGTTTAGGATTAAGCACAACTGATGTCAAAGCAAAAACAAGCTCATAAAAGAAACGATTTCCGGTTCCTGTGTATTTGTGGAGGATGACAGACTCATCGTTGTTTGCATATTGGTAGGAAATAAACTTGATATAAAATTTAATCTTAGATGAAAAAATCAGTCAGGCAGAAAGACTAAATTAAATACATCGCTATTGCGTAATACTTTACTTGTTACCTGGATAGTTGACATAATGCAGCGTTATCTGATAACGTTAGTGCAGACTTTTTTTTTTATTTTTATGGGCGTCCCTCCCATAACCTTTTCCTGTTCTCGCTGAGGGATGTTCGGAGATGAACTCTGATTGTTGTTTCAGACCACACATCTCTCTCTGTGACTCAACACACATCCACGCTTGTGGATAGCTCACTTGGTTTTATTTCTGAGCTCCCATATGGTCCCCTAAGAGAGCTGCTTTCTTTTGTTTTTTGGCCTGCCAAGCAGGCAGCTAGAATGGGCCAGGGGGGTGGGGGGTTGGGGGGGGCATGTTCAGCTTTATTGTAGCAGAATTGTAACTGTGCCTTGGCATTCGTAAACCTTTAAAGAACTGAAAATGAGGGTCTCTTTACCACTGGCAGAGGAGGTGTGATTGTGAATGGGGGCGAGCGTGTAGCCGGGCCAATATTGTGTTTCAGGCAGGGGAGGTGGAACAGTGCGGCGGTAAGGGTTTAAGAGCAGCACGTCCTTATGGCTGCATTCACGAGTCTCGTCAGGGATGGAGGGAGAGAGAGGTTTAGAGAAAGGTATAGAGAGAAAAGGAGCGAGTGAGAGAGGAAGAGAGAGGGATATATATATAGAGAGAGAGGTGGAGAGAGAAAAAGGCAAAAAAAAGGACTAGAGAGCGTAGAGGGACAGGCTAGAAGGGGAGGGTGGCGAGGGCCACAGCTCACTAGCTCACGGAAATGAGAACCAGACGGCCCCACGCTTTCAAGGAGGACACAGGGAATCACAGCTCTTTATTGTGGAACAGAGTGTTTTGTGTGTTTTCTTTTTTTTTTGGAAAAGAGAGAGGCACTGCAGCACATTGTTGCACTACTAAAAAGCACTTTAGCGTGAAAGATCGTTTCATCTACACTGTTCATTTTCCTCTGAGGGCATTAAGAAGAAAAAAAAAGAAAAACATTTATGGGTTCTCTGTTTTAATGACAATATTTGTACAATTTAATAGGGGCTAAGCTTTTTTAATAGGAATGGGTGGAGATGAAACTAGCATTGTTTTTCTCTGAGGATTTAATGTATGGACAGGACATACTGTGCTTTTTTGGCTGTTAAAGTGATGTTTGTGTTCTTATAGACTAAAAGCCTTCATTTAAACGACCCCTGTAAACTGCTTTCGGTGAAGTGTAAGAAATACTATACGGTTAATGAGAATATTGGATGAGTGAGAGTCTTATAATTGGTTTAGTTGATTGGCTCAGAATAAATTCACCTACAAATGCTTACAGTGAAGCAAATGTACAGTAAACATTTTTATGATCACTTTAAAATGCCATGATCCATGAAAGTTTCATCATCATGCCAGTTGACTCATAAATTTTAATAAAAAATTGCTGTTATAGTTCTTTTAAAATAGTTTTTTTTTATAAATACCTGCTCTTTTTATCACAGCTCTGTAGTATTATTTCTTGAGGCATGATACTTTTTATTGATTACTGCTAAAATTCATTAAAGGTAATCTCATAACATTTCTTTTCCATACCGCTCCTGATGGATGTGTGTAGTGATTGGCCCTATGTTGTTTATGTTTTTGTTTCAGTGTGCGAGGGGCAGATGCTGGGAATGGGATCCGTGTGTTCATTCCGGACATCGGCATGTTCGTGGCCAGCCTTGTCACCTGGCTCCTCTGTCGCAGTCTCGACAGGCCACCGGTGAAGGATGCACAGCACAACACTGACCTCACTGAGGCGGGCAAACAAGTAAGTGCAGAAAATCCCAGTCTTTGTTTTTTTATTGTTTTTGTTTCTTTTTTTGCTCTCAACGGTGACTTCAAAGTACTAACCCACAAATTTAGGGTTAAGGTAAGGGTTGAGGTAGTTAGGGTTAGGGCCTGGAAGGTGCCACCTTTTTGGATTCAGGTGAAGTTGTTGTCACAGTCCTAATGTGTGACAACAAATTATCATAGGGAACAAGTGTACAAGTGCCTCCTGTGTCCATACCACACACTTGTGTAAGTCCATAAGGTGCATGTGAGCATACTGGCAGTCTCCTGTCATGTTCTGAAGTGAATGGTTTAATTTAAAGTTGAAGAGGTTAGTGTTTACTGCTAAAACCTGTGCATTCTTGCAAAGTGCAAAGCTTTTCCATAACCACATGTGAAGATCATATACTGAGGGTCCTACTACACACAGTAGACAGACAGTGTCTTAGGGATGCATTTTATTGGTGAAGAAAAAAAGATTTTACCTACATTCCCACAGCCCGGTGTCCTGGCAGTCTTACTTTGCCTCCTAGAAACACACCGTCTAGAGCTTTTGGTCTAAATGGAGAACAACATGCGTGTTATTCCTCCATCACTCATTCGCCGACTTTTATCTGTCTACCCATCTTATCCTTCATTTTATCACTCCACATGCCGTCCCATTCAGCCCCCTTGAGTGGAGTGAGAGTGAGAGAGAGAGAGAGAGAGAGAGAGAGAGAGAGGGAGAGCTAGACAGAGAGAAAGAGAGTGGAAGAGACAGAGAGAGATAGAAAGAGAGAGAGAGAGAGAGAGAGAGAGAGAGAGAGAGAGAGAGAGAGAGAGAGAGAGAGGCCAGATCACTGCAATCCGTTATCCCCTTGCTGCAGCAGGAGGCCTTCTCCCCATCCTCCTGTTCCAGGTGTTCCGTGGCTGGCTGGGCTGTAAATTACGACCCTGTTGCTCTACAGAGGATAATAAGTGGAGCGCATTACTGTCTGGATGAATACCAGAGGGAGATCATTTTGTGTGCGTGATTTCTCCCAGGTCTGCCATTCCTGCTGTTACTTTTTTTTTGTTTGTTTGTTTTGTTTTGTTTTGTTTTGTCTTTTTCTCATCTCTCTCTCCTGCCAGGCTGGGCACAGAGAGCAGATAGGAAAGAGCCATTCATAGGAGGCCAGTTGACAGCCATTGGGCTGGAACAGGCCTGTCTGTTTTAAAGGCCTTTGTTGACACCTCCAGGGTTCGTTTGTCTCCAATCTGGCAACTCTGAGTGGGACCAAATAATAGAGAGAGAAAGAGAGAGAGTGAGAGAGAGAGAGAGAGAGAGAGAGGGAAGAGAAAATA